>CM021775.1:11817343-11904822 GCA_011076525.1 Nettapus auritus
TTTTTTTTTTTTTTTTTTTTTTGTTTTTTTTTTTTGTTTTTGTTTTTGTTTTAACTTCCGAGTTCTTAAGTTTGGGGTAATAGTGGTCTTCCCTGCAGTTACAGGTCAGGAGCTAAAATTCCACTAACAGAGGTGATGTTCCCACTAACAGAAGCGATGTTCTCTGCCTGCCGCTGTGCATAGGACCCAGGGAGGATGCAGCTTGCAGCAGCAGTCGTAATGTACCCTTAGCAGTGGAGATCACTGCTGAGCATCCCCTTTTCTGGTCGGTGAATGTATACAGCTTATGGGATTTTTACTAAGTGCTGGCTGAAAAGAGATCAATTCCAGATACTTCTCTGAAAGCTCGCTGTCACTGGGCATCCTCAGTTCTGCCAAGCTTTTCAGTAGGGCTCTTTGAGACAGATAAACAATTAAAAATCGACTGGCCAGGGAAAAACTGCAGCCAGAAGCGAGACTTGAGTGCTTTGTACTGAATAAATGACAGAAGAACCAGGGGAAGAAGTACCTGAATTCAAAGGGCACAGAAACCAGTGTGAAATTTAAGACAGTTTGGCCAGCTCCACCAAGTGGATGGAGCAAGAGCACGTGTTTCGCTTTAGAGTTGTTCCTGTAGGGTTGCTTACTGCTCCCGGGGTTTTTACTCTGTATGCACACTAAGGATTGAACAGGATTACAGATGAGAAGTTATGTGCTGTTTTGTAACTGTTTTAGCTCTGTGGAAGTGAATATTTTAAGCTCTTAATTGATCAGGGTAATGGAGCTGGCTTCACAAGTCCTCAGCTGGCTGAGGCTCCTCTTGTGCAGGGTAACAAGGTCAGAAGTGTGTTAGAGCTGACTGTGTTACTGTATTGATAGTGTTAAGTGCTACGCTGACAGTATGTAACAGGTTGTACTTGGTGTAATTTACGCTTGTTTGACAATAAAGACTACTTTTATGTTGTGATTTGGCATGCCACAGCACAGGAGAAAAAGGACATCTGAAATACACAGCCAGCTCTAAAATGTTACATTGCACTCTTAATTTCACACTAGATCTACAGAGTTTTAGGTTGTAAGAACCAAGTGCTGAAGAATTTGGGAAGAGGTAGAGAGGAGTTTGTAAAACAGTCATTCTTACTTTTAATAGCATAAAAGCTGATGAAAATACTCTCTGGGTTTTGTGTAAGGCTTGTTTGATAAGTGAGGGAGTCCATAAGCAATTATCAATGCTGCTGTTCATAGCAGTGTAGGGCTGCACATTTTCTATTTAAACAAGCATTAAGTGTTCAAACACTGCTTTTTCACCTGTCTTCCCTTTCTCTTCGATGTAGTTTTACTACTGCTGCTCATCTATTCAGTTCCAGAGCGCGTTCTGACATTGAAGAGAAGCAATCAGTCCAGGCAGAAGTGCAGAAGCATCAAGAACATAATGTAAATTCAGGGATTTTAACAAGTGGCATGTGTGCCATGCTGAGGCAGTAGTTTCCTGAACACTTAAAGTTAGCGCTCTGCTGGAAGAAGCCTTCTTACCGTGCTTCTCTTCTGGCTGGCCTGAGTGTTTGGTCACACCAGAGACCTGGGCTGGCTGGAAATAAGCGTCTTTGGGGCTGGGTGAGTTCTGGCCTGGACTGATTTCCTTTCCAGTTGGTTGCAGTCTTGGAAACACTTGTGCTAACACCAGGAGTAGTTGAAGTGATGTGGGTGGGAACACGCGGGCAGTTTAAAGGCAGGGGATGGCTGCCTGGCAGGGTTGGGAGTGTTTGAAAATGACGCCTTGCTCCTGGTGGAAAAGTTCTGTGTTGTTTTTTTAATCCAAGGTTGAGTGCCCTTGTGGGATTTTCGTCTAGCTTGAAGTCTGATTGTAATGGCATTTCTAGGGCGTGGTGTATGAAGAATGTTTGAAACTTGAGCTCAGATGAATTGGAGATGTGTATAAAATGGATTAAACAACTTAAAACTTCAGCATGAGGACCCCTGTGTAGGGTTCATGTGGGTTAGATTCTGTTTGTCTGTTCCAACACTCATTAATTCAGGCGAACTTCCCTGAGGTCTGTGATTCAGGAGGAGGATGACTTGATTTAGGCTGCAGGCGTTTTTCTTGTCCACCACCCTTCTCCCATAGGTGTTTTAAAAACTCTTGGAATTTCCTGTCCCTGCTGCAAGGACAGTAAACTACACCTCTACAGCTGATGCTAAACCAACTGGCACTGACCTTGGTTTTCCTTAAATGCATCAGGGTGTAATTTGCGAGGTGATTAATAGTTACTGCATGCACAGGCTGTTGTTGATGGGGCAGGACCCATGCAGCCATCGCAGGGATGAGCACTTCCTTCTCCTGTGATCTGAAGCTTGAATTCCCGTGTACAGGCAGAGTATCACTGCTTAATAGGTGTTTGTGCGAAGATAAAAGGAGTAGCTGTTTCCCAGAAGTTTGCTTCTGGCTGGTACTTCATCTAGATGAAGCCCTAGAGGAAAACGAAATCCAAATATTTGTGCCTTGTTATGAAGACTCCAGAATGCCATGAAACTTGTCACACTGGTCTCTTTCCAGGTGTGGTAGGATCTGCTGTTGCCATTCTGTTATCGTACAGCGCTGCATCAGATGGCCAGAGCGTCCTGATTCATGCTGCCATTTAGGGAATTAGCAAACTGCAAAAAGCAGGAAAAAGCTTCTTCAAAATCAACGTGTGGGGGGGGAAATGAGCACAAATACTTATTGATAGAACTGTTAACCTTTTCCAAAATTCTGCCTACAGTATCAGACTTCCCTTTTGTGGCAATTGACTTCACAGCCTGTTTTGACTTCTGAAGTATTTTTCCATTGTTCTCAATTTATTACCTTCACGTATTCTGCTGGTCTTTTTATGGGCTCCTTCATCACTTTTATATTGTGAAGAGCTGTAAGAGGGGAGGGAGGGACCGAGTAGTTCCCAGACACTATTAATCAGCTGAAAAATGAAGTCTTCTGTGCTTGTTATTTGTAAAATATAAATCTTGCTATATTTTACCAGATAAAATTGCATGTTTGTCCTTCTGAAATGAACTGCCAGGTTACCAAAACAGAACACCTTACTTCATGTGAGAGAACTATTTCTGAAAAACGGTTGTGTGAGAACATTCAATTCGTATTTTCCCTTTTTTCACTTAAAGAATTCTGTGCGTGACTGAAGAACTGGTGTCATCTAGTGAGGCTGCAGGAGCACTTACTGGAAGAAACAGGAGCAATGTAGAACTAGTTGTGTAAGAATGTTAGATAGCAATGGAAAGAGAAATGGAAGAAGAATGCAACAAGGTTTAAGAACAAGAATATTAAATAAAGATGTCCCAACTACATTCTTCTTAAGAGAGCTTTAATTTTGCAAACCTTCAGGAAAACCAAGGAAATACATCGTACTTCTGTAGGGAAGGCTGAAATTCTTCCACTGGCCTGCTTTCTTCATGAAGGCTTACTGTCTGAGGTTAGCTGTAGGCCAAGAGACTTGATGTGTGGGGGATTCATTATCCATAACTGAAGCAGTTTTTCACAATGGAAGTTTCAAGTAATTCACGTTATTCTCTTACGCTTTTCTCTGTTGTAGGCTGCAGCTTATTGTGGCAGAATTATCAGTGTTGCTTCTGGAAGATCTGTGCATCTGACATCTTTGCCGCCGTGAGGTGCAGGAATTATGAGGGCTTGTTCTACAAACTGCTTAGGAAAGATACCAAATTGAGAATCCTTCTGTCTTGCTGGGAAGCCTAGTATATATGCTCTCTCTGTTTTCATGTCTTACAAGAGTGTTTCCCCTGAGTTCTTGATCCAAATCAACAGGTTGACTTTATCCTAAGTAATTGCGGAAAACCACTGGTGTGTGCTACTCACTGAAAAATAGGTATTGGTGCTGGCTGCAAGTTCTCATCACTTTGTGTTATCTCTTGAGGCATGATGAATGTTGGAAAGAGCTCTGGTAAAATCTCTGGGCGAGCAGGGAAAGGAGCAGCAGCTGGGAAGATTGCTTTCATACGTTACGGACATTGGAGATGTCTTCTGTAAAAGGCTTGAGGTAGCTGTAGAAATGTCACGGGATGCACTGTAATTCCAGTTCATTGCCCACAACGACCGTGGTGCTAACTGTCCTGCATCCACGGAGATGTATTGGCTGTGCTCTTGGGGAGTGCATAATAAAGGCAAAAAGGTAAAGATCACTTTTGATAACATCTGGCCCAAAGCGTGCTACCTTCACCTCAGTACCTTTGGTTCTCAGCGAACAACTAACTGAAGTAGCGTGTGTTTTTGGTGACAGTTGAATGCTCGTGATATCAAAGAGGAAGGTGCACACAAACTGGCTGTGACCCAGGGGGTTGCACAATGTGAGAGAGAAAGCGGTGGTGTGGAGGAACACAGCTTCTGGGACGCAAGGCTCCTGGTGCTGTGCTTGCTTTTCACTGCTGCTTGTAGTGGTGCTGGCACTTTCAACCTGCACCCCTACCCTGATGGGGTACTGCATCAGGGACTGAACGTGTTCTGACATAATTAACCATTTTTCCTGTATTAACTTCCAGCTGAAGTTAGTTATTGATCAAGTTAATTGTGCAGGTGAGTGAATTACTCTATCAGTGCAAAGGAAAAGGTGAGACCAGCTCTTTGAGCAGCAGCATGGTGTTTTCCTGTTTTAAAGTGATTGTGAAACCATTGTACAAGTTAAGAATCTGTTGTCCTATCTGATTAATGGGAAGAAAGGTGGGTTCCTCTGGTAATTTGGCACAGGGATCCACTTAAATGCTTTGAATCATTCCCCGGAAGAACGTGCTCTGCTCCCTGCCCTGTTGAGGGAGGCCAGCAGAGGCACCTTGGTTAGGTAACTCCCAGTAGGCCTTGCAGTGCTATCAGAGCTGTCTGCCTGTGTCCTGTCCCTCAGGGTCAGTACTTCAGGAAGCCATCCTTATACAGCTGCGTGCTTGTAACCCTTTACTGCAATTGCAGCTGTCATTCACGTAGCTTTTTATATATTTCTTGGTTTCTTCATATTGATAGGCCTCTTCTCATACTCTGAGAAACCAGAAGCGTTTATTAACCCCTGATGAAGTTGTTACTCTTCAGTTCCAGGCTTCCTGATATATTTTTTTTTTTTTCAACTTCCTTATTCTCAGAGATGGTAAAATATTTCTCAAAGTAATTGTTTAATAGTGAATTAATGAGCTTGTCTTTTCTAAAGAAAAAAAGTTGTCGCAGATGTTTGGCAAGTAATATTATTTTTTAAATGTTTTCAGTGCCGGGTTCTGGGTGGCAAGGAGGAAACCAAGCAGCTGGAGATGGGCTTAGCAGTTGTAGCCAGTGGATGTAGGCAAATAAAAGCTTTAAGTTTGCAGCATGAGAAAATTACTTGGTAAAACAAACTGATCTCAGCTTCTTAATTTCTGCTGATGGCAGCAAATCTGGGAAATTTTGCATGTGATAACACTGAAGATATCCTGCCCCACATTATCCATGTGATGCTGCTGCCTGTTTGCTAAATCTTTGTGAGCTTTGTCAAGTAGCTTGACATTTGGTAGGCTTACCTTTAAAAGAAAAAAGGAAAAGTTGGTTCTCTCTCATGTATTCCTAAAGAGTTCAACACAAGATTAAGCCTTTGTATGACTTCTATAATCGGATGCTTAAGCAAATCTGTCCCTATTAATCTTTTAGATTTCTGTGGACAATTAGCAGCAGAAATGGGTGAGTCTCACGAAATTTCAATCTTTATATATATAATCTGAATTCTGTTTAAACTCTTGGCCTTTGGTGTTACGCACAGCGAGCCTGTTTGAGTCATCTGAACGTCTTGGCTCGAGTGTAGTACCATGCAGACACGGCTGAGCTACGTCTAGAACTGTCCTGAGTTCAGAAGCTTTACAGCTGTGCTTGTGAAGTGCTGAGCCCAAGCTAGCCACCTTGCTTGGGTGTGTGTGGCCCTCCATGCAGCTTTTTCACCACCTCTCTATCGCTTCCCAGCTGTGAGGATTTTTTGGGTTCTAGTGCCACACTGTGTGGAGAAGAAGAACTGGCATCCTTCGAAACTGAGGGGGAGATGCATGCACCAAGTTCACGTTCTGGATTTGTTGCCTGTAGAGGAGTACTCTTGACAAGCCCAGGAGACTGAGAGCAACTGTGATGAGCAGTGGTAGAAGCAGTTGGTGTTGGTCAGCTTTAAATCTTACTGTAAGAGCAGTGCTAGGAACGTCCATACTTAATGCTTTGTGTTGCCTTCATGGCATGCTCATCTCTTATCAGTGATCCCTGCTGGAACAAATGCAGAAGCTCACCTGCTTATCTGCATTATCTCTGTCTAGTGGGAGGCTTTTCAAAAGAGAGCTTGGATATTTTTGTGATGGGGAAAGAAGAATTGCCAAGTGCTCCTGCACACTTCTGTGTCTACTAATGTCCTTAAAATTAAAAAGACATGTTGGCAAACAAGAAAAAAATGCACTACTGGATATTTGCTTTTTTCCTCTAAATCCTTTTCTTGCTTTAGGTGGCAGAGGTGCTGCATGACTGGGGGCCGCTAGGTGAAGTTTTTGCTCATTCCTCCCTTTAAGTCTGAAAAGTTTGAGGCATGCAGGAGAAACATCAAGGTTCCTCTGTTTTAACACACAGTTTTATTGCCACTGCCGTATCAATTTTAGTAAGTGTCTAATCCATCAGTGTCAAAGCCGTGACAGTTTTGGAGTGGGATGTGTATGTGGATTGACTTCAGTTCAGTCTGAATATTATGCTTCTTTTACTTGCGCTAGTACAACTGCAGAGGCTCTCATTACTTTATGAGGGCCAAAAAAATATTGACAGCTAGCTCTTGGCTTCATTGTTCCTATTGATTTTTGATTTTTTTTCTCAAGTGAACTGAGAAGTAGATTTAAAGCCGCAATATACAATTTCTTTGAATGTCCCACAGTTCTTAATGACTGTGCTTTGTTTGGCAACAAATAAATACTTGCTGTTACTTGGTCCATGAAGCTCGATGCAGTTCAGGGTTTGTTTTAGAGGCAGTTGAGAGGCAGGCAAATTTTGTGACTGTAGCTTTATTATAAATAACCCAGCTAGAAAAACATGCAGTGGCATTAGCAGGCCTAATATGTAAACAACTGTCTCTGGGTTTGTGCTGTCTGCATTGACATCCACAGCAAGCTGTCCTTAGTGCTCCTCTGACTAAGATGAATCTTACTGTGGGAATGCGTTAATTGAATGCTGTGTCTCTCAATCTTTGTTACGGCGAGTTTCGTCAGCTGTGCCGTGCTGGAAGTGTTCTTAAATCATATTTCTGAACGTTAAGATTTTAAACTTTCAGGATAAATGCTGTGCTGGGTAACCGTGAGGCTTCGGCGAGGGGGCCCTGGGTGGCAAAATGTTGTGCTGTAACTTGGCTGAGACTTTCTCCTGTGCAGCAGTCAGCAGGGCTAGCTGGAATTAAATTTCTTTCTCTCAAGCAGCAATTTGTTTTCTTTCTTTGGAATAAGCTGCCCCCGTCATATTTCTGCTTGTTTCAGTTTTTTAGATAAGCAACTCATTAACCTATTGGAGTCATCTTACTTCTGGTTTTTGGCATTCCAACTTATGTGGTTAGCTGGATCGTGGCAGTGTGTTGACCTGGTTTGTGATGCTGTCTCATCTGAATCGTTAGAGCCTGTTGAGGGAGCAGGTGTGTGAAGGTTTGGTTTGAGCTATGATGTGGGAATTGTGCTAGTTGTTGATTTCACATGTTCTGTGGTTTTTAAGTGGTCACTCCTCCTTCTGGAAGTTCCTCCTTGCAGTTCTTTTTCAGTCTTGATTTTTCTATAAAATGTTAGCCTGCTTCTTTGTTTTCCTTTTTAGATTCAGTCATTCTGGAACTAAGTTATTGATAAAAGGTATGGGTTACTGTTAGGAAGAGAGATGAAGATAAAAGCCAGAAACAGAAGTTTGGGAGATCAGTAAGGTAAAATATGTTCAGCAATTACTATTCCCAGTGTCCTGCTATCATGCCCTTAGTGATAGCAAAGTACGTGTTATCCATTGTCTGAGAATTTGGCCCGGGAGGAATATAACTTTTAGGAGCAAAAATACTTGAAGGTAAAGATTGAGAAGTGAAGCTGGACGGGTAGAGTCAAAGGTAGAGTCTCTCCAGAGGGCTGGTCCAGTAGGGGAGAGCCCGTACCTTTTGCCTCCCCTCAAGTTCGGAGGCCATCCCGTGCATCCGCATGCATACATTGCAGGAGGATTTTAATCTGAAGAATCACACTTTCTTGGGAACAAACCTGGGCAGCTGGACACGATTTCTGAGCTGGCCAAGATTCACTGAGATCAACTGAGACACCTTCTGTACATCCATGTGGCTTTCTTTTTTCTTTTCTTTTTTTTGTGGTGCGTTGCCAACATGGCCTGGATCATTGATAGTTCTCTAAGATACTGTAGCACTTCCCCTGGTGACAAGAACCTGGTTTAAAAATACAGCCATTTTTCAAATTAACTTATTTTTACTGAAAATAACAGAGCCTATCTCATAGCAAGGAATAGGCAGGAGTAAATCCTCATTTGTCTGCTGAATTATCGTGGTTTCGAGCTGGGGCTGAGACTCTCCTGGTAGTGCTGCTGCCGTGTGGCTGGCTCACCGCTGGAGGACATGGTGACAGTGCCGGGTAGCTCTGGGGTGAGGGATGCTTGTCCCTAGGATAGGAGAAGGGGCAGGGTTGGCTTGGTTTCTTTGAGTGGCTGTGAGTCCTTCCATGTGTGTTGCGTTTGTGCAGATCCTCTCGTTGCGAGTGCCCTTTGAACAATGCCTTGCTTGCAGATTTACCTGGTCTCAGCACCAGCCTGAGTGACCCCAGTGTTACTTCTGGAGCTGACAAACCTTCCTGCCAACGTAAGCCATGCTCTGAAATCTTTAAAAGAGAGGAACTTGTTCCTTGGTGGGCACAAGGACGTCCTGGCATGCAGTCTGAGAGGGGATGCCTTACGCTGGAGCTCCTCCAAGTGCGTGAGTCTTTTGGTGACTCGCAGGGTTTTTGCCAGCTTCAGCAACGGGTCTGATGGGAGCTCTGTCTGAGAGCCCCTGCAAACCACCCAGTGCTGCTGGCCTCTGCTTTGTTCCACTAAAGGGTATCAAGGCAGAATTGCCTTAGCTCTGCAGATGGGCTTTCAGCATTTTTTGGCCTTACCTGAAATCCTTTGCTAATTCCCACACACCCCAGCCATTTATCATGTTCTCCTGCTTAGCTCCGTCCTTCCTTCCCTTGAGCCTTCTGGTCACCTGAAAAGGCTTCTCCTCTCTCCCTACAAATACTTGAGATAATTGAAAGACAATTTGCTCTGATTATTTCACAGCTGCTCTAGGCCAGAGAGCAAATCTCTGTTCTGATCTCCTGCTGGCTAGCGTTAAGTACTTGCATCATCTTGGGTACTTCAGCTGTTTGTCCATATGGATTTGCTCTGACTTGAAATGCTGAGGGGTGCTAAAGAAAGGAGAGGCAGGATCCCTGCAGGGAGTGCGCATGAAGCCATATGCCGGTATTTCTGGGTATCTGGTGCCCCCTGGAGACTGCTGCTGCCCAAAAGAAATGCAACCGCTATCAAGACCACGCGTAAATAGATGACCCGAGGCGGAACAGGCTGAGGAACAGTAAGAACCGTGTTCTCCCAGCAGAAATGGAGGATACTAGAAAAGCCAGTTAAGTAAAAGCAAGGACTCTAAAAATAATGTCTTGTAACTCTTAACAGCTATTGAGGACTGACGGCTGTGTTTCGTGGTCACGTATATGTACCTGTGTATTTCCAAAATAAGTGTCCAAGATTGTGTGTAGACATTGGAAACTAGTATGATAATGAGGTTTAACTGCTGAGCTGAAAAACCAGGTTAAAGAGGTCTGGTCTTGAAAAGTCAGCTGATACAATAGGAAAATGTGGAAGTCATAAAATCTGGGATTGGGATTGGAATTTTATTAGAAGTTCATAGGGAAACTGGCATGGTTTTTATTTTCTTTATTTTTGAGAAGAAGACAGCTGTTTAATGATGATTTGAGGCAACCTTGCTATAAGATCAGAGTACAGGAATTGCATATTTCCTGGCAAACACTGAGAAGAGTGCTGGATGGTTTGGGGTGGAAGAAGAGCATAAAATGCTACACTTGCATACGGCTACGCTCAGAATTACAACTGAGGCCTTCCCAGACAGCTTTAGCACTGTCGTATGCTCGGGACTGTGCGGCTGAAATGAACCCAGTTGTCATGAGAAGGCTCAGAGCCCCCAGCTCTGAATGCAGGTGGTTTACACCGAAGTGGAGCTGTTCTGAGCCCTGCTGCTGCTCGCTCAGCCGGAGGAGGGCACTGCGCTCTCGGGCCAGGCAGCGCCCAGGGGTGGGAGCAGGAACTGAACCTCAGGCTGCTTACAATATGCTTGAATAACTTGAGAATGTCTTTTTTTTATTTTTATTTTGCTAACGGTACCAGTCAAGTGTGCAGAGAAATTTAAACACATAGGAAATGTTTCCCCTCTCAAACAACTAAGAATATATATGGTAACTTTGAAGACTTATGTTCTTGCACTCGATTTGTAGTGCTTTTGTCTCTGAAAAAACGCTGTAGTCCTCAAACATAATAGTTTAAATAGACAGTTTATTGCTTGTGATGGTATTTTTTTGCCTTTGATATTTGTAGCCAAAGAGTGACAGATACTGCTAAATGAAATACTAAAGAAGCTCAATAAAGTGTAATATTACTTTGTCTTGCCTGTAGGATTTGCAGTCTTTGAGAAATGGGAATACGTATATCACTTAATTTCTTCTCTTTGTTTTCCTTCCTTTCCAAGGAACTGGTAGAGTCGTCTCACTTCTGAGAGCGTTCTGAGACTGACTTGGTGTACAGTGCCAGGAGGTAGCAGAGGCTAATCCTTAACTCTCAGTTTCTGTTTGAATAGAATTGCAGTACATTGCAGCTGTTGCATTGCTTGTGTTCTGTTAGGCCACTTGTGCCTCTGTGGTCTTTGTGCGATTGTTAAAATACCTTGGGTGATGGATGTGCAGCATTCATTTTTTTTTTTTTGTTTTTACAGCAAGAAAGTGAAATGGAAGGTGAGGCAGTTGAAGCTATTGTGGAGGAATCAGAAACTTTTATTAAGGGGAAAGAGAGAAAAACCTATCAGAGGCGCCGTGAAGGCGGACAGGAGGACGATGCTTGCCATATACCACCAAACCAAGCAGACGGAGGTGAAGTAGTGCAGGATGTCAACAGCGGTGTGCAGATGGTGATGATGGAACAGCTGGATCCAACTCTGCTTCAGATGAAGACTGAAGTAATGGAAGGTGCCGTGCCTCAGGAGACAGAGGCCACGGTGGATGACACGCAGATCATAACTCTTCAGGTTGTTAATATGGAAGAGCAGCCTATAAACCTCGGTGAGCTTCAGCTGGTCCAAGTACCTGTTCCAGTGACTGTACCTGTTGCCACCACATCTGTGGAAGAACTTCAGGGAGCTTATGAAAACGAGGTTTCCAAAGGAGGCCTGCAAGAAGGAGAGCCCATGATCTGTCACACCCTGCCTTTACCAGAAGGCTTCCAAGTAGTGAAAGTGGGTGCAAATGGTGAGGTGGAGACACTGGAACAAGGTGAACTTCAGCCACAGGAAGATCCCAATTGGCAAAAAGATCCAGACTATCAGCCACCAGCCAAAAAAACAAAGAAAAACAAAAAGAGTAAGCTTCGTTACACTGAGGAAGGCAAAGATGTGGATGTCTCTGTGTATGACTTTGAAGAGGAGCAACAGGAGGGCTTATTGTCTGAGGTCAATGCAGAAAAGGTGGTGGGCAACATGAAGCCACCTAAACCAACAAAAATCAAAAAGAAAGGTAAGCTTGGCATTTGCAAGTGGATTTTGAGAATGTGTTTGTTAGGAGGGGACCTTGCAGTATGGCTGCAGTGACCAGGTAGATGCAAGTGGGAGTAAGAGACGTGTCCAGAGTCGCTTGCTGCATTACGTAAGAGTACTCTACTGTTTTGTGGGTAAGCCTCCTGTCATGCATATAGGCTACAAAGGAGTTCTTTTGCCTTGGTTTGATGATACAGCATTTGTATTCCCATATAACTACAGCTGAAAAGATTCTGCGTTTTGCTGTAATACGTGTTTCAGAGTTTGAGTACACACTTTTCATCGGTAACAGTATAATAAGCTTTGTTTTTTCTAACCAAGTGTTGATTAGGGTAAATGGTGTAAAATACAGCATTACGTACATCTGACTTTTCCTTTCTGGAAACTTGAAACTGTAAATTAAGGAGCCCTTTTTAAAGTGGAGTAGGAACATTGAGTACTGGCGTACTAATGAAAATTCAAGCCAAGCTAGTCATTGCCTGTGTTCCTAAGGATATGCTGGTGGATTTAATGGTACAAGATTGTTCCTCACAGTAGCCAAAGCTACAGGAATCTTTCCTTTTCATTGCTGTTCTCTAATGTTATGCGGAAGACCACAGTACTGTTGAGAGTAAATATTATTTCCTTCATGGCTAGGTGTAAAGAAGACATTCCAGTGCGAACTGTGCAGTTACACTTGTCCTCGTCGTTCCAACTTGGACCGCCATATGAAAAGCCACACTGATGAAAGACCGCATAAGTGCCATCTCTGTGGCAGGGCTTTCCGGACAGTCACGTTACTGAGGAACCACCTCAACACTCACACAGGTACTCTTGCTTTTGTGTAAGTTGTTTTTGGAGGATCTGCTTTGTCTTCAGAGCAAAGGCAAGGTTATCTGTCTTGAATCTGTCTATTTCCTGTTATGGAACGAGCAGGCTGTTGTCCATTTCTCATGCTGTTGTTCTCTGCCTGGCCAGGTCAGGTGCAGAACTCATCCTGTACACAGAAAACCAGTCCTGGGCTTGACCTGAAATTACCTTAAGCTGCAGAAAACATTGTAGTTGTTTTGGTCATTAGTAGTTGTGTTCCAAGCTTTGTGTGGCTGGTGCTTTTTTCAGAAAAGTAAGATGAGGGAAGAGGCTGGAGATAAACATAAGGGAGTTGAAAACAGATGGGGGGTGTTTAAACAGGACCAACTTAGTGGTAGGGTCTCGAGCACATTTCTGTTGATCCTTTAAGTTTCTAGTATAAAACAACAGGTAATTGAACTGTGATGGAACTTAGTGTCTTGTGATGTTTCTGCCAAAAAAAAAAAGGTAATCGTGTTTTCTCTTCATATCAATACCCGTGTTACGTCTAGCTGGGTGGTTTGAGATTTGTGAATAACCAAGAGGTATCGTGAGTGTCCCGTATCTTCTTTTGTCACTAAATCTGAATGTCATCATCTTCCTGTCTTGCTGCAACTGCTCAGGTACTCGCCCTCACAAGTGCCCAGACTGCGACATGGCCTTTGTGACCAGTGGAGAGTTGGTTCGGCATCGCCGCTACAAACACACCCATGAGAAACCATTCAAATGTTCAATGTGCGATTATGCTAGTGTGGAGGTATGTTAGTTAATTGTTACAGTACTGAATATTCGCTTGTATAGTTCAAGGCTTGTTCACCATCTGTTACAAGCTCTGCTCCTAGGCATTTCCTCCTTGGCCATTTAAAAAAAACCCCTCTAAGCAAAAAAATTATATGTCAGGGCTGTTCCTGGAAAACAAATGGTGGGTTTTCCTCAGTTAATGAGAAACTAGTTTGAGAGCACTGAGAGCACACTGAGATCTTAGATGACTTCCATTTCCTTTGTTGGTGACAATAGTTGTTAATGGTTTTGCTTTTTTTTTTTTTTAAATTGGTCTTAAAGGTGATAAAAGGAACTGTAGCGTGCTCCATGTTGAAGGAGGCAGCCGTCTCCTGAGTGGGATGTACTTGTTCAGACAGTTCTAGAAATGTATTCTACACATTATCTGTTTATGCTGTTAAGGTGACTGTAGCCAAAATTAATGGCCTTTTGCTTCAATATTGCTGAAAATCACCTTTTGCTATCTGCTGGTTGTTGAATTTGCTCCAGTAGACAAAGCTTGTTTGAATGCTTTCCCCAATGCAGTGCTGTTACTGATGCTACAGAACAACTTTTATGTTGTAATAGAAATTGTACAGCATGATGGGGACAAGAAACTCGAGCAAGATATGAGCAACATGACTTAAAATATGGAACGTGTGCGGTGGAAGAAGGGTACAGTGGGAGATGTTGAGCAAAGGATTGTGTTTATCTCCCTGAGCTGTGACTGCAGTGCTGTAATTCTGGGCCCTGTGGTTTCGAGTGCTGAGTAAACTGCATTTGCAATGATTTTTTATCGTATGCGTTAAGAAAGAATGACCAAATTGGTCTTAATGTGAGCTTGTGCTGCGTTTTGTAGACAATGGTTGCTGATTATGCAGCATGCTCCTACTTGAGCAGAAAATTCCTTATGCTGATTTTTTTTTAACCTGGGTTCACGCCTTCTAGATAAAAGCAGGAGAGTGAAAGAATTAAGTCACCCTGTTGATTGTAGGTCTAGACTTCAGCTCTTCTTAGCAGGAATTTATCTTCTATCTCAAAGTAACTGGAAAACACTCAAGAAAGCACCCTGTGGAAAAAAATGTATGGCGCGGGGGGACGCTACACTCTTCCCCCACCATCCAATATTCTCTTTAGGTGCTTTGGTTTCCCAGAACATTTCCTTGTTTCTCTCCAGGGTAGTTTCAAATTTTAGCATATCCTCAAACACTGACATTGTTGATACCAGTAAGGAGCACAAGGCTCTAAATGAAGCTGTGCTGCATGTGGGAAGGGCAAGGCTTGGGAATGAGGTTGGCAGGTGAAGAACAGTGGGAGAGAGGGAGCGGTTATGCGCAGCATGAGAATGGTATCGAAACATGCTTGCTTATGTTTGTTTTAGTGACAAGGTAAAATGAAAATCTGTTTCTTGACTTGTGCTTTTGGAAGTCTGACCTGCTCATCTATGCTAACTTCAGTCTTATGCTTGGCTTTCAGGTTAGCAAGTTGAAACGCCACATTCGTTCTCACACTGGGGAGCGTCCGTTCCAGTGCAGCTTGTGCAGCTATGCCAGCAGGGATACTTACAAACTGAAGAGGCACATGAGGACCCACTCTGGTATTGTTCACGTGGTTTTTTAATGTTTGTTTCAGTGTCAGATTGCTGAGACTGTGTAATGCGTGGCGACAATCTTAATTGAAAAAAAGAAATACTTTATATTTAATATAAAACCTTTATAAAGTCTATAGCTGAAGAGTATGCACCATAGTTTATAAGCACTTTAAATAAAATTCATAAAATGTTAGTAATTACTACACTTAGAAGTAAGCTTGGAGGATTTACATTTCCAGTTTCAATGTAAGGTGTTAAAATATGTCCCCTTCTAGTATGAAAAGATATTTCTTCTATTATTAGTGTTCCAGTTAAAGATTAGAGCCATTTTCAGTTTCATAATTGTGTAGTTATAAAAACATCTCATGTTTGTAGTTCATGAAGGCCCTGATTTTGTTACTGGAATGCCAGGTTCATGATACCCCTAAACCTGAAGGGGGAAGAACTGTCCTTACGTGTACATAGGTATTCAGAAACCTTACCCCCCCAAAAAATCTGATGCTACTTGTTTTTTTTCTGGCAGTCAGCAGGTAGGTCTTCCAGGTATTTCTTCAGGGTATTAATTTAACTGATTTGCTTAAAGAGTAGACTCGAGTTTCTTTGTAGAAAGATGCATAAAAGAACTAAAACTTCCAAAGAGACAGTGAGATCTTTCTGTAGTTACTATTTCTATCTTCTAGCTGTCTGTTGCAAGTTTCTGAGAGGTTTGGGGCTCCTTGGTGTGTTGGGTCTGTTTGGGATGGAGTCACTTCTCCCTGCTGCAGCCCACACAGTGCTGCACTCGTAGCTGGAACAGCACTGGTATCACTCCAGTGTTGTGTCTATTGCTGCACAGTGCTGGCACAGAATCAGGACTCTCTCCAAGCCCCAGGAGCCAGCAGGCTGGGGGTGGGCAATTGATGGGGAGGGGACATCACCAGGGCAGCTGACCTAAACCCACCAAAGGGATATTCCATAACACCTGATGTCACACTCAGCAATAAAGGGGGCTCTTGTGGGGGAGGGATCTCTCTCTCTCTCTGGCTCTCTCCTGAACAACCGGTACGCGTTTTGAGGCCCTGCTTCCCAGGACGTGGCCGAACATCGCTTGTTGATGGGAAGTAGAGAATAATTTTTTTTCCTTTCTCTCTGTGCTTCCGCGCGGCCTTGTTGTTTCTTTTGTTACATTCTCTCCCCATTCCCTTTCCCTTTAATTAAATCATTCTCATCTCAAACCTCGAGCTCTTTGTGTTGACTTTTTTTTCTCTCCCCCTCCTCTTTGAGGAGGCGGGGAGTGAGAGAGCGGTTGTGGTGGAGCTCGGCTGCCCATCTGAGTAAAACCACCACACTTGGTTAGATTTTTTTTTTTAATAAAAGTACTTGTGCTATTTTTTTCTTTCTGAAGGAGAGAAGCCATATGAATGTTACATCTGCCATGCTCGCTTCACTCAAAGTGGTACCATGAAGATGCACATTTTGCAGAAGCACACAGAGAACGTGGCCAAATTTCACTGTCCTCACTGTGATACTGTTATAGCGAGAAAGAGTGACTTGGGTATGTATCTCTGAAAAGTGGTCATTTGGTGAAAACACTACAAAAGACTTTCCCAAAATTAGAGTTCAAGTAAGCCAACTGCTGTCTGCTTTTTAACCTAATAGTTCTGATAACTACAAAATGAAGCACAGACTTAAATGTGTGGCTTGTAATACACGCTTAGCTTACCATAACTGCTGCAGACTGAGAACGTTCTGTTTCTTTTCATTACTTGAAAGCGTAGGATGCTTTCCAAGTGTACAAGGCAAGTTACTATTTTCAGGACTGTAGATGTGAGGCATTTATTGAATTTGGACTAATATTACAACTACATGTGGGTTAGGTCTGAGAAACCAAAAAGTCAATTGGCTTGACCTCCTTCATGGTGGAGGCCGTTACATTTCATCCGTATACATCTGACTGAGCTAAAAGGCTTGAATTTGAATAAATACTTTCATTTTCCAGGAAGTGGAGCTGTGTGCCACAGACAGAATAGGAGACAGAGTTGCCACAAAAGCCCTGAGTCCTTGCAGTAGCAGAGTGTTGATCTAGTGAGCAGTGATTCCAGCAGGCGAGCTCTCTGATGTACAAGAAGGTGAAAAATAATATCATGCCCAGAGCAGCTGAGAAAGAAGAAGCCACGATTTGGCAGAACTTTCAGTCTGTAAGCAAAATAAGCAAAATATCAACCATGTAATGGAAAGGCAGGCTCCCTTCCAATAAAGAAGAGATTGAAGTGCTACAATGAGAGGCAGTTTGAGTGGATGGCAGCCAAATGATGTCAGGTGTCTCCCAGAGCAAACGAGAACTGATTTACAACAGAGAAAATCTGATGTTAACTATGAAGAATTTTTCTCCTAATAGTGGTTTAGTCTACAGCAGGTTACCTTGTGCAGCTGTGGTATGCTCTTAGTTTGAGTGTTTTAAAGGAGTTACTAAGACCTCTCCTGGGGATTATCTGCTCGTATCCCCGTTGTCTTCTATCCCTGTCACTTTGGCTTCCAGTCTTGCAGAAAATCCTGTTTCCCAATGTATTACCTGGCTTCTGGCTGTATTCAGGCAATTCAGAGAAGTCTTAAGTGTGGACTGTTATGTTTTACTTGGATAATCTTCATGTGTTACATAAATCTCACTAGCAAAAACTCACATTGTGCTGTCCTCCAAGGGAATCCTTGTGGATGGATACTGTCAGCGTCAGGCCTGGTCGCTGATGTCCTTGTTGTCTGTTGTGTTTTGAGATTAGTGTAGATGGTTTGAAAAATCCATCTAAGATGCCTGCAGGGCTTTTTGTGTATAATAACTTATGTTAAAAAACAAACAAACCTTCTGTGGCATAGCATCAAACGGAATTGCACTGTGCGAACGTTGCTGGCTACTAATGAATAAATCTTAAATTCTGTGGGAAAACTTGGAGATTTTCTGCAAGACCTTTCTGTCTAGAAATTGTTCTGGTTGCTTTTACTTCTGTATCTTTTTCTTATTTGGTAGAATACTAAATTAACTGTTCAGTCTCCTGACTTGATTCAGGAATATGTGGAGGGAATAATGCTAAGGGACTGCAAACCAGTCTCTTCCACGTTTGAAAAGCCATCGTGGTTAAAGCCTCTTTCTTTGCTCCTAGGTGTTCATTTGCGAAAGCAGCATTCCTACATTGAACAGGGCAAGAAGTGTCGCTATTGTGATGCTGTGTTTCACGAACGCTATGCCCTCATACAGCATCAAAAGTCTCACAAGAATGAGAAGCGCTTCAAGTGTGACCAGTGTGATTACGCATGCAGACAGGTAAGCTGGTGGGACTGGGACCCCTTCTGAGCATTGGAACAGGAGATAAAAACAGGAGGTAGAAATCTTAGCTGTTAAGTTTGACCATCAAGATCAAATAAGCTCTCCCCTTCTTCTGAAGGGTGTGAAGGAAAAGTTGGGTGGCCTGTGCTGCTTGGTGTAGTTCTTCCTCACTGTAGAGAAGTTCCGTCTAAGGCAAATAAGTCACAGCCTTGGTGTATCTGTTGATGAAGAAATAAGTCTGCATAGGATGGATGTAGCTAGGACCGAATATACCATCCATCGAGATGTTCTCACACTCCTGCAGAACCTTCTTTTTCTGACACTGCTTCTAAACTAAAGTTTGGCTTCTTTGTGGCTGAAAATCATCTCATCTGTGTTTGTACGAGTTCTTAAGTTACTCTTGCTGTCTTGATCCTGTCAGGAGCGGCACATGGTCATGCATAAACGGACCCATACTGGAGAAAAGCCTTACGCCTGTAGCCATTGTGATAAAACCTTCCGTCAGAAACAGCTCCTTGATATGCACTTCAAACGATACCATGATCCCAACTTTGTCCCTGCTGCCTTTGTCTGTTCCAAGTGTGGTAAAACATTCACTCGCAGGGTAAGGGAGTATGCTGGTTTGAATTACAGATCTTTTTGGTGGCATGAGGCTTGGTGGGGGGAACAGGAACGATGACACGTTTACCCACGGGGAAGATACAGGCCACAACACTACCCCTTTAAACAGAACACTTGTTTCTTAGACGAGACCTGGTATGATTCAGAATTCGTACTATTGTGTACTAGCATTGACATTGTTCACAGTGTAAAGATTCAACTTCCTGAATAAAAGTCATCTTTGTGGGCCTCCTCTGGACCTACTGTAACAGACCCTCCTCCTCCTTGTTCTGGGGCCCTGGACTGGGCGCAGTACTTTGCGTGGGACCTCCCAAGGGCAGAGCAGAGGGGGACAGTCACCTCCTTTGACCTGCTGCCCACTCCTGTTGATGCAGCCCAGGATGCAGTTGGCCTTCTGGGCTGCAAGCGCATGCTGCCAGCTCATGTCAAGCTTTTCATCCACCAGAACCCCCAAGTCCTTCTCTGCAGGGCTGTTCTCAGTGAGTTCTTTTCTTGGTCTGTCCTCACGTCTCAGATTGCCATGACCCAGGTGCAGCACCTTGCACTTGGACTTGTTGAACCTCATTAGGTTCACGTGGGCCCAGTTCTCAAGCTTGTCCAGGTCTCTTAGTTAACTAGAAGTTGTCAGATGTGTTTGTAAATACAGGGCCAGAATATTTGATCTTGATTTTAATGCATGTTGTGTTTTTTGTTCTTTTTCCCCTTTTCCACGGAGTAGAACACAATGGCCAGACATGCTGATAACTGTTCTGGCCTAGATGGTGGGGAAGGAGAGAATGGGGGAGAAACAAAGAAGGGCAAACGTGGCCGAAAGAGGAAGATGCGCTCTAAGAAAGAAGATTCCTCTGATAGTGGTAAGAAACAACTCAGTACACTCTGAGAGTTAGAGACCTGTGATTCACTCTTTGTTAACTGTTAGTTTGTCCACTTTGGAGGTTGGTTTTGGTACTTGAAAGGCTTTTATCTAGTTGGTAAACAAAAAATAATGGTATACGGCCAGGTATGGAAATGACTGCCTGTAATGGATAGTATGGGTTCTGCCATCCTGTGCTCTTACTACGACCATGCAGTTGAAAAAACTTAGCTCCTCTCCTGCCTGCTGTTCTGTGTGTTACATTCTCTGGTGGTGTTTTCAGTGTACCAGAAGCAGCTCTGTGTTTCTCTGTTACGAAATGCCACGCGCTCCCACTTTACTGCCACAGGATAGCATACGGCATGTCCAAACAACCCCCGTGCTGCATTGGCTTAGCTTCTTCTGTGGGAAAGGGAAGGAAAAAACAAGAGAGTGGTGGAGAGAGCGCTGGCAATCTATGGACTCTTATAGAAGGCCTGCTGAGCCAGTTAAAGGGAAGCTGGTGGTGTATTCCACTAGACAGATGTCCTTGCAGATACACTCATATTGAGAAGGTGGCCATTGAGGGGCTCTTGGACGTGCTGGCCAGCATGCCAGAAGATAAGTTGGGTGCAATTCACAATAGGGTGGCTACTTTTTGTAAGCTCCAGAACAGGGCAACGGCAAACTGTTGCAGCAGATAAACTGCCTTCACCGTGGTATTCTCTGTGAATGGAAACTCATAGCCTTTCCCCTGGTGGAGGGAAAACTGTCATGTCTTCAGCAAGAAAATCCAGGTGGAGTCTAAAGACTAGCCGGTTCAAAGATGATTCTGCAAAGGCAGTGTTGCTAATTAGTCTTTCATCTGAAGTGCTTTCTGCAATTAACAAGGGGTGTAGGCTGGGGCAACAGGGATACGTTCTGGTTAGAGATTGTGCATCTGAAAATCTTACGTAGCAAACAGGTTTTACAGGAAATAAGATGGGTATGGTCAAACTGCTGGTTGTGCAAACCTTAACAGCAGAAACTCCAATTTCTGAAACTCGTATTTGTACAGATTCTTGAAAAAGCGTTACAGTCAGTTGGATAAAGCACATGTGACTAATGGTTCACTTAAAACACAGAAACATGGTGGAGCCAGAAGGAGTGAAATCTTGATGGAAACCAAATCAAAATACGTTAAAAATTAGATACTCCAGAATAACCTCTGATTTGTAGGCCTCCAAATAAATGTAGAATCATAGAAACACTTATGTTGAAAACCCTAATTTTATTCATTTCTTATTGCTTGGGTTTCAAAGCTGTTTTGGGGGAACGTGGTCAAGAATCATGCTTGTTAGATTTACTGATGAGTGTTGTATGACTGTGGCTCAGACTCTGTGGCTGAGACAACTCCTTCATCCTCACGCGAGTTGCCAAGTCTCGACTGACTTCTTCAGGAGTCAGCTGATAGAAAAATAATTCACCAGCGTGAGCTGAGTAGCAGTATGGAAGAGGTTCCAACTACATTCTCTGCTGAGAATTGCAGCGTGCAGTGTTGTTCTTATCTCTCGATCTGCAGTTTCATGAGTTTCTGCAACTTCTACATTTCTAAGAATGGTGAGCAAAGCTGCGATGAAGCAGCCCCTTGTGATGAAGCATGTTGGACATGTTCAGGGCAATCTGAACATGTCGATGGTGCTAACTGTGAAGAGTGTTGTGAATGGTGAAGTTTAGAGCAATTAGCTCAGTTAACAATATAAAAGCTGAAAAAAAAAATGCAGCTGCTGTGATTGGAGCGTGCTCCCAAATGCAGTTAGATGCAGAGCTGTCATGGATGGGAGTTGCCATCATAAATCCTTTGAGTAGACAGCCTCAAAATATACTTTAGTATGCTTTGCTGACTTGGAAGAAGGGTTCTGGGGAAGATCCATTTGGTCGCTGCTTGGTGAATTGTGTGTTGGTGGCCCTGGAAAGCGCAGTGAATGATCTGCAGAACTGCATTCATCTGTAGTGCTTTAGAACTCCCCGGTGCTGAGTGGTTCTGACCTATTTGACTTTGGATTTTGATGTTTTGGACATAAGTCCCAGTGTTAGGGAGCTGCGTTCTGATTTCCTATCTACTTAACAGAAAAAGATCAAGTATGGCACTGTTGTTTCTTGAGGGCTAAAAGACTTGCTTGTGGGTCACTTTCAAGTGTTAGTTTCATAGACGTATGCTAGTCACTGCTACCAGGTGAAGTCTGGAGGAAAACAAATCATGCCAGAGATCCTGTAGCCCAAGGGAAGCAAGGTTGCTGCTCCTCCATTGCTCCCAGTCCAACCACAAACAGGGCTGAAGGTGAGATTGCAGCAGGCACACACACACTGAGCGTGCATATAGGCCGTGTATGTACGTGGCTGGCCAGAGATCAGAAAGAGCACTTGTGTGAACACAGGCAGCACCAACAGCCTCATCCCGCTCCCTCTGTGGCCCAGCAGGCTGGAAGTCCACTAGTGAGAGCACACCTGCAAGGCAAATCCCTCCAGCAGATGTGTTCAGGAACTCGGTCTGCCCAGGTGCTTGCACCTGCACATGACAAGTCCTCAAGGCTGCAGCCCTGCTCAGGTTACTGGTACAGACTGTGGCACATATGCAGGCACCCACTAATTTCTAGGTCCCAATAATTGCCCCCCCATGTTCTTACCCTATGCAAGCACTCTCACAACCCAGAGCCAGCCCTTAGGGACCTCCTTACTTCTCCCAGGCCACTTCACCTGTTTCACCAAGTGGTCCAGGTTCATCTTGCTAGTGATGGGATGCATGTGGCCCTGCACTCCAGTCACTGAAGGCTGATGGCTCTCCTGGGAGTGGCTTGGACAAGGTGTTTGTTCCTGAGAGTCCTTGGTTTGGGTTCCTGCCTGCTCTTGTGCAGGGGCACCTGAGGGTTGTGCAGGTGGTGGTGCAGTGGCCCCTCTGATGGGCCTGGGAGTAGCCCAGCAGTGTGGTGTTTGGGCTCCCCATCCAGCCATCATCTCTGAGCTCCTTCCTGGGTGCGCAGACGGGCTTTCACATTTCCTTTTGCCTTTCTAAATGGCCATTTGTGGCCTCTGATGTGAAGGTAACTGGCAGTCTGTGCCACCAGCTTTGCAACAAAGGCCTTGTTTGCCTTCTTCCCTTGATTTGACTCCTTTTGGGTGAGGATTTGATGACTTTCTGTAGGTAGGTGTTTCATTCTTGTTTAAACGAAAGACTTACCTGATGCATCTAAAATGCTTCTTTTAGAGGAAAATGCTGAACCAGATTTGGATGATAATGAAGATGAGGAGGAGACAGCAGTAGAAATTGAGGCCGAACCAGAAGTTGAGCAAGAGGCTCCTGCACCACCTCCCAGTAAGAAAAGAAGAGGAAGACCACCAGGCAAAGCTGCCACTCAAACAAAACAATCCCAGCGTAAGTCACTGCTTGAAGCTCATGTTATTCTGATTGAACTGTGTTGTTCCTTGGATTTGGCAATTCTTACAAGAGAACTGATCCCCTCAAGTGAGCTTATTAACAAAAAATAACTGCACTTGCCTCTACTCTGCAAAGACCACACCTTTTGTTTGAAAAGAGTTGCAAGTGTTTCCTGGTCATGAGGATGCATAATTGGTTCAGTCTATGCAAAAAGGAGAGGACTTTTTAAGTATTATTTAAACTCATAGATGTGCAAACTGCTCATTTCTTTTTTCCCTGGTTGGTGTGTGTATTCGTGTACAGTTACTGTTAAAGTAATTGTTAGCACAATCACCACGTTATTCTGACCTTTGCGGACTTTTGTAGGTATTACCACAACTTAACACACTTCAGGGCTGTACTTCTGAGCACAGCATAAATGCAGACAGTTTCAGCTGTAGAGTTTGCAAAGTCTTAAATAAATAAATAAATAAATAAAAACAGCCAACAGAGCAGGAAAGGCAAATCTGTTCCTGCAGGGGGTGATGGCTCCCCAGTGGCTTCGCTGTCTGCTCAGTGCTACAGATGTGTCCTTGTGTCCTTCCTAGAATAACAACCTGCGGAAGCATTTTGTGCTGACTCTGTCACTAGCGTCACCAGACTCACCTAAATTTGAAGCTTTTCCTTGCACCATGAATGAAGAGGGGCTGATTTGATACACACCCTTACATTGGTGTAGCATTGTTTATGGGTTGCTCTGCAAAATCCCGTTTGAATGTCTTAAAGTTCCAGCGTACCTTATGATACTTGTACCAGTAGCACGTATTTATACAGAGGCAAGGAAGCAGAAGGCTGATGATTAGATGAGTGAAGCAGAGTGAATCACTGCACTGATGTGGGAATGCCTTCATTGTGGGCCCCGCCTTCTCTTTCCATGCAAGAGTCTAAATACCTACTAAAAAAAAATCATCTGATGAGGCCAGCTCTGGAACAAAAAAAGGTGTAATTCTTCTCCCTCACCCTTTGCTTTCTGCCCTTCTAGCTGCAGCAATCATTCAGGTTGAAGACCAGAACACTGGTGAAATTGAAAATATTATAGTTGAAGTAAAGAAAGAACCTGATGCAGAAACAGTAGAGGAAGAGGAGGAAGCTCAGCCTGCTGTAGTGGAAGCTCCAAATGGAGACCTCACTCCTGAGATGATTCTCAGCATGATGGACCGGTGATGGAGGAAGACCACGCTGGATGACTGAACTGGCCTGGGCTGTGTTTAAGCGGCTCAAATCTATTTTTCCTTTTACCTTTTTTCTTGGCTTTGGGAAATGCATCATTTTAGACCATTTTACCAAACATACTGGGAAATAAAACTTCAAAATGATGTTAGAATGTGATTTAACTAGAACTTGCTGTTTTATGTTAGCATTACAGGATCATGGAACATTAGGAAATATTTTGGAGTCCTTGAGGGTTTCCTGTGAGGTGCTTGATTAGTTTTGCTCTGAACTGCATCGTAAACACGGTCCTTGGGCCAGCTTTACATGCAACAAGTTTTATTATACAAAAGTGGAAGCCTTGACTAGAGTATGTGGTAAACCACTCCGGACTTGACCTTCCAGTTCCCAGAGTCCTTGAGCCTCCTTCTCTCAGTAGTGTTTTTAACTGTAAATGCAGACTTGGGAGGGTTCTAGACTTTTAAAATGTTTTTTGCTTTTCCCCACTGACTAGCTCCGGTTCTCCAAGTCGGCTGCACACGGTAGTTTTGGCATGCTCCAACTGGTTTCTGTCCTTAATATGCTTTGCTTTCTGCAAAGCATTTCTGTAATGGTCAAGCTTGTAAATAACTTTTTTTTACATTTAAATCTTTTTCCATTAATTAAGAGGTATGCAAAAATGCAGTTTAAATAAACCCCAGTATTTTAATTCCTTTTGAACTAAGTGACAAGAAGATCGATAGAGTGTAAATGTTGGAAAAACTGTTGATAACCAATCACGTAGAGATGTACCCAGACTATTGCTTGCAGAACAACAGAAACCCACACATGAAATCTGGTTTTGAAATGCACAAAACTGGCATTTGAAACATGTATAATTAACCTTCTTTTTGAGTTATAACTTCACGACTACATTTTCTTTGCTCTATCTTGTAGTTGTATTTTGTGTTTATGAATCCTATGTTAAGGCAGAAGTGGTGATTTATAAGTGGGTCACTGCAGCCCTCAAAACCTGGGCCAGGAAATTTTAATAGGTCAGTAATTACACAATTTTGGATCTCTAATAAAGACAAAAAAAGGAATAATGTGAAATACAAATGATGCCTGTATATGAAACTGTCACATGTTAAAATATGTAAGCTTTTTATAGAGCCTCAGTCTTGCTGATTTCAAACAAATTTTTCTTCTATGTATCGCTTTTAAGAGAGCTATCAGTTTAGCTATCAGACTCTAGGTTGATGCATTTTTGTACTTAGCTGTACTGTGTGATATTTTTCATTATTTTAGGAAGCCAACATGGGAAAAAATACTGTTATAAAATATGTAATGGGGTTTGAAAGCTGGGAAGGAGAATATACTGCTGTACAGCTAATAAATAATAATGGATTAACATGCGTGCTCACCGGCTGCTTTCTTTGGGCATAACTGTGTGAGCTGGCAGTGATCTCCGGACCGTAAAGCCTCTCCTGGAAGGATGCTGCAGGCCTGCCTGTGCAAACGGAGCAGCCGCTTACAGTGCAATGGGCTCTTCTCGTCGTGGGTGTTCCTCTACCGTGTGCTGAATGCGGGGTGGCAAGCTATGAAATTAAATCCTGGTGTGCTGCTGTCAGTCACAGGTGAGTGTGCAGATAACCAAGCATCATTACTGTGGCGTAGGCAGTGCACGGAGATACCTTACAGTAACTCCTTCATGTCCCAGGGCTCTAAGCTGCTCTGCTGGGGCTGTGTTGAGGCAGGGCAAAGGTGATGTAAAATGTGCTGGGCTGGCTGCTCACTGACGCTTGCATCATTTACAGCTTTAAGCAAGAAGTAATGTCAGGAGTATTTAACTAGGTGTGCGGTGACTACTGATCCTGAGACATGATCTTAAACTTGCAGAGGAAAGCTGTCTTGGGGTTGATGCCTGGAATCCTGAGGAGGATGGGAGCTTATTTCAGCAGGTGGGAGATGTAAGTATCAGGGTTGTCCTGCGAGGAGCCAGGTCAGGAAGTGGATAAACCCTGAAGTGCTTTCTCAATTGGGTAAGGACCTTGTGTGCTTGTGAGCCCGAAGACATAGCTCAGACAAGCAGTGCTCTGAAGGAAATGCAGTTTTGTGTAAGCCTAGAGCTAGGGATGCCTTGTGGTGAGCCAGAAAGCTGAAGGTGTCAGCAGCCATAGTCCTGCAGCGTGTGCTGGTGCTGATGGAGCAGAGACAAGCAGCTAACCGTGGCTGTTGCCATCCCTCAGCCCTGTTCTGCTTGTGCCTGGCCCAGGGCTCGTGCTGTAGCAGTGGTGTGTTGATGCCACGTCCCTGGGGTCGCAGTGAGTGCTGTCAGTCTTCCTTCCGTGAGCCTGACGGGTAAGCCACGAGCTCTTAGGCACTGGGCTCGGTCCTCTGCTGCCAAGTGGAGCATGAAAGATGTTTTATGATGGCTTTAACTAGTGACCTGCGATGGTGCCCTGAGGAGGTGTGCGCGCTCTAGCAGAGGCCTCCCTTGGTCTGCATGCAGTTTGTGCCTTGCACCCAGCCGTGAGTGACCCCAAATCCCAAGAAATCCCAGGGCTCCTGCTGCCAGCTCTTCCTCCCGCTCGTCTGGGCTCCAGCAATAGCTGTGTGCATGGCGGGGCTGAGCGGAAGGGAGCCTGAGAGGTGTATTTGGACAAAGACTGCAGGATCTGCTCCCAACTCCTCTGCTGTGCTGACAGTGTGCTGTGTTTCTTGGCAGCTCCTGCCCCGCGAGGCGCAGCCTGCTGCAGCAGCACGCGTGGGAAGATGCGGCTGATCTCCAAGGGACCGCTGGCAACTTCTGCTCTGCTTTTTCCGAGGAAATGATTTCTGAGCAGCAGTAGTTAACGCAATAGGTAAGAGTGGTGTTCTTGCACATAGAGTGGGCCTGCTAATTTATCATAGACTGCTTTGGAATTTTTCCAGAGGCCCAAGCAAGAGCTTTGTGGGGATGGGAGCAGTCACCTGTGACTCTGCTCCTTTTTCTTCAACCTCGACTGTTACCTCGCAGTCTGCTCAGTTGACCTGGTTTCCACATGCATGCTCAGCAACCAGTGCTGTTACACAGCCTGGTTTTCCTCATTTAGATTTGAGCTGGGTCTCCTGCCTCGGGCAGACACCTCTGCTCGTGCATCTCACAGGCTTCTGGTCTGCCCGTGGTGGAGCTGTTCCGGAGAGACGCAGCACAGAGCCCCAGCGCGCTCCCCAGGGCAGCATCTCAAGCCTGAATGAGGACACTCCAGCTGAATGAGGACACCCCACTGCTGTTGATGCTGGAAGAGCTGTACCTTGCATTTGGGTCCACAGGTGAAAAGCCAAGGCTAGCACGGCTCTGAGGACGTTGCTGCCTCAGCTCACAGCTGCTGTAGCAATGGAGGGCTCCCCAGAGCTAGAGGGACCAATTTCTCTTGCGTTACAAAGTGGGCACCAAGCCCTCTTCTTTAGCTTAGGTTTTGTTGGTACAAACCATGGCTCTTCTGCAGCAATGGAGAAAAACTGACCTCTCTTGTCCTCACAAGGGATGAGGGCTTCCATAACAAGGGCTGCTGCAGCAGGAAGGCTGGGGAAAATGCAGGGCAGCTGGAGCAGAGGATTTGGTGGCAGAGGATATGGGAAAAAACAAGGTACTCAGTGCTGCTCTTGCCTTGATGTGTGCTGGTGAGGTGAGGTCTGTGCTCAGGCCTCCTGGAGCCCAAGCCTAAGGGCACGCTGAAGGGTGCATCTGGGGGTGCTGAGGAAACCAGCCAACATCACTGTAAAGCCCCTCTCCATCACCTCTTTGAAAGGTGCTGGTGATCTGGGGAGGTTCACGACACCTGGAAAAAGGCAAATGTCCTACCATCTTCAGGAAGGGTAAGAAGGAAGATCTGCACCATCCTCCCTCCTCCTGAGTCCCTGGTAGTGTCTGCTGAACCAACGCTGAGAAACGTTGTGTCCAGTGAAGTCCCACAGCACTGCACAGGAGTTTTCTGCTCCATCCCGGACTGCTTCCACCTTGTCCAGTCTGGAGCCTTCCTTGGGAGAGCAGAGTGGGGTTGGTGTGCCCGGTGTGTTAGCAGCTCCAAGGAGGTCCTAGTTCCTGCTTCTCATCCTCGCTTTGGGGCAGCAGCTGGGGCTGGCCAGGGGGCACCCCGGTGAGATATTTGGGGCATTTGGCTCTGGAGAAGCATCGCACCATCGGCACCAGCACCCATCTGCACCACCAACCCTTGGGTGCCCAACACAAGGTGAAGGAGCCGGGCTGGCCTACCTGCACATGAAGCCTCTCTTTCTACACTCCCTGCCCTTCTCCAGCCAATGAGACAGAAATGTGTCCCCAGAAACCACCCCAGGGCCACCAGCTGCGAGACAGGAAGAGACCAGGGAGCCTCCAACTTGAGGGTGCTGCTCGTGGCCCCCTCAGAAAGCTCGAGGGTGCTCTCCAGCGTGGGGTCTCACAGGCTTTGCATGGGCCGCGGGCTCCGTCGCTCTCATCATGCATCTCTTGCTCGCTGGGTAAATCTTGCCTGACGGGGCAGGAAGAGGCACCGAGTGCTGGAAGGGGGAGGAGGCGCCGAGGCGGCAGTGCTGCCGGTTGGTAACCTCAGCGCTTCCTCCCGGCACCGTGCCCCTCGCCCTGAGCAGGGGCTGATCTGGGGGATGCTGCCATGATCCCTCCGACCGGCTCGCCCGTGGTCCCCGCCATGGCCACATCCCCCGGGGGGATCCCCGCTGAGCTGCAAGGTAAGCAGCACCCGCCTCGCTGCTCCTCCTGCCGCGTGGGTGCCCGCTGGTACGCGGCCTCCTCGGCCCCACGGCTGCGCCAGGGCCAGCGGAGCAGCTTCTGGGCTCCTCGGGGCCTGCAGACACTGCTCAGGGGGTTCTGAACGAGTCTGCTCCTTCCCACAAAGCCCGCGTCCTCGAGGATGCTGCTGAGGCCAAAAGCATCCCCAAAACCAGGCTGGTTCCTCCTGCTGACCAGCAGGGTCTGGTGATGCCAAAGCCTTGGGCTCGGCAGGGAGGGATGCAGGAGGGATGTGAGAAGCCAGCAGTTCAGGGAATTCTCTTGCCTCTTGGATTTGACAGGAGGGAAATAATAATTTTAAAAGTTTGTGGAGGTCCAGAGATCCTGCAGCCTCACCAGCCCAACCAGAGCTTGCATTGGTGAGGAGCGGCAGGTCACCACAGTCCTGCTTCCCAGCTCGACCAGGGTGGGTCCCTGGGGATGACGGGGACCTGCGCGGTTCGCTTTTACTCTCCTTGGTTCCCTCGGGTGCGTAACCGAGACAGCAGGGGCCCCGTGGGGACAGAGCCACAAAGAAAAATACCCCCGAGCGGGATGGCTGTGTGGAGAAGGGGCAGGGTGAAAACTTTCAGTCTGGGGATGCAGAAATCCAGGCGAGAACTTTGACAGAGCTCCCAGCACACGAGGGATGGGGGCCAGCCAGCAAAGGGTGCAAGGGCTCAGCTGGCTGGGGTCTGTGAGGAAGAGCCGCGGGGTGCTGCATCCAGCCGGGGAGCAGAGGTTGCCTGGTGGCAGGGCGCTGGGGACACCCGCCCTCAGGGGACGTGTTGGGTGTTTGGTCCCTCTGGAAGGAGGTGACGGAGCTGCTGCTGTGGTTTAGGGGAGCTGGATGCTCAGCGCTTCTTCCTGGCGTGGGGAGCAGGGGGATCTCCTTGGGCACATCACGCCATGCGCCCCAAGGGTACAGGGGCGCAGGAGTGACTCCAGCACCGGTCTTTCCAGAGGGCATCACTGCTTCCCTGGGGACAAAGAAGATCCTCCTGGTCAAGAGCGTCCAACTGCAGGTGAAAGCCAAGTACGACGACTTTATCTTGGTACGTGCAGCGTCCCGCACTACGTCCCTCTGCAGTTATCCTGAGCTGGGGCTGGGGACCCAAACCCTCGGCACACGTGGGGACCCCACTACAGCCCCTGGCCCTGCTACAGGCTGCAGACCTTGTTATCTTAATTATGTATTTGCCTTGCTCCTGCTCTCCCCTCTTACTGGCTGCGGAGGGGTGCAAGGCAGCGGCTCCTGCCTCACCCTGCTCCCATCCCACCCATCTCCCCCTGCCTAGGTGCTGACACCCTGGCGAGCCTACGTGGTGCCGGCGACGCTGCCGGTCAGGGTGAGTGCAGGGCTCGGGAGAGCCCCTGGGGTGGGATGGGGGAAAAGGGTGAAGGATGGGCTTGGGGCAGGGAGGGTAAGAGGGAGGCACCCTTGGGTCCCGTTCTGCATCCCAACACTTCTCTCCCGCAGGTTCACAGCAGCTTCAGCTTCCTGGAGGTGAGGGACATCACCGTGAGAGAGCCCAGCGTGGTGAGTGGCACCGTGCGGGGCAAGCCAAGTGCCCACCTCCCTGCGGGGGCACCCGTGGGTGCTGGGGACAATGTGGGTGCAGCCCCGGCCGCTCCTGCTTGGCGGGGACAAGGTGATAAACTGTGGCTGGCTTAACCCAGGCGATGCCAAATTTAGCTGGGAGGTGTTTTAAACCCCACTAATCCTCTTACGGCCAGGCGGCCGAGGCAGTGGGAGCGAAGCAGGATGGAGCGGGATGCCTGAACGGGTCGCCTGGGCCCAAAGTAGGGCTGCGGTCCCCTTTAGCATCCTGTCTTCGTTGTGCTCATTAAAGCACTGTCAGAAAGAACAGGCTGGGAGCGTGATCTGTTTAGGATCAGGCTGCAGGTCTGAGCTCCGGGAGCTGGGTGGGAGCGCAGAAGCCGGGCTCGGGGGCATCTGGAAAGCCCGGCGGCTGCGGTCCCAGCAGATCGCTGCCATCTCGCTCCTGCGGCTCAGCCAGCCTGTAATTAAATCACGGAGCTTGTTGCCATGGGATCTGGGAGGAGCTGGAAGCTAAAAAAGACTCGAAACCCAATTAGAGAAACTCAGGGAGGAAACCTCCGTCAGGGGCTGGCTGGCACAGCAAGGCAGCGAGGGAGGTTTGTCAAGACTAACGGCCGGGGGACTGCAGGCATTAAACCTGCATCGTCCCACAGTTTCTGCTGATTAAACCCTATTCTCCCCTGACTGTTTTGGGATGGCTAAACAGTAGCTAACCTTGAATCTGGGGGCGGATTGATGCCTTATTCTGGCACATCACATCGTTAATGAATTTCACGTTCTCAGCCGTACCTGTGCTCATAGGCTGGGATGCGAGCAGAGGCCGGGTGTTTGGTTGCTGTCACTGCTGTCTGTGGGTTTGGGGGCGCTGGCGGTGTTCTCAGGCATCTCCCATCCTTTGGTCTCTGCAGGTTGTCATAGAAACGGACACATCGTCTTACTCCTTCCGGCTCATGTCCTTCGATGACTTGGAGCAAGTTGTCATCCATGTCACCATGTCACTTAAGAAGGTCTTCCCAGACTCTTCCCCTGGGTGAGGGTCCTCTGCTCCTTGGGGTCATCCTGTAGGGACCAGAGGGCTCGGAATGGTCCAAAATATCTGCTGGGTCCTTGTAGTAGGAGAAAGCCATACTGATGGAGGCCAAATGAGCACCCTGTTCCCCAAACATAGTGGGATGAGCGCCTCTGGTCATCCTCCGGGCTTGGCACACATCTTGTAGCTGGTGGAGATGCTCACTGCCACGCTATCCCTGGTCCTTCCCTAGGACGCTGCTCAAGAACTCGCCCCCCAACCTGTACGAGAGGATCCGGAGGGTCACGGACTCGCTGGAGGAGATGCTGCAGAGCAACCAGGGGCCCTGCGGTGAGCACATGCCCATCCCTGGGGTGGGAGCTGGAGGGACATAGCTCCCCAAAAAAGGGGCAGGATGGGCAAGGGTGAGCAGCCAGGGATATTCCCATCCACCTGGTGTGACACTGCAGAACCAATGGCTTCTTCTGCAGCCTGATTCAGAGCGGGAGCTTTTAAGGCTCTAGAAGTTTTAGAGGGAGGAGAGTTAGAGCGGGATGCACGGACGAGGAGGTGGTTGCTAAAAAGATGATGATGTGATCACATTTCATGGCATACCTCTGTTATTGTTATGGCAATGCATTAATTTCTCAAGTGATGGGGTCTTCATAAGGGGGAAACTGGGCATCGGAGTGATTCTGGGATCATGAGGCTGGGGTTCTGTGGGCAGCAGAAAAGCGGAACGTGCCAGGGGAGCCACCACAAGCAGCTGGGAGCAGAGGCTCCGCCGCCCTCCCAACCCAGGGAGAGCCCCTGCCTTCATCCTGCTGCTTTCTGCCCTCCCCAGGGGGCATCCTCCGTGTTCTCCTTGGGAAGCAGGGCTCACGGTGCCACCTTCTCTTTGCAGGTGGGTTTTCAGAGACCTACGCCGCCTTATGTGATTACAACGGCTTTGCCTTCCGCGAGGAGGTCCAGTGGGTGAGCTGCTGGCCCTGCAGGGTGTCACCAGGGGAGCAGGATGGGTGCCTCTGCTCCGGCCAGTGTCCTCACAGGGCTGGTGACCTCCAGGGCTGGGGCTGGCTGCCTTGATGGCCAGGGGATGTTTGAAGCTTTGAGGCACCAAGGCCTTTTCCAGGAGCTGGCACTGAGCTCCGTCCGTGTGTCTGTTCCCTTGGACAGGACGTGGACAACATCTACCACGGCCAAGACTGCCGGGAGTTCAACCTGCAGGACTTCAGCCACCTGGAGAGCCGGTGAGTGCCTCAGCCCCGCTGCACGACACCCTTTGCCGTGCCACCGTGTGTGTCCCCGTGGCAGGGTTCACTGGGTGGCACGTCACGCTTCTCTGCTAGTCTTCAGACCTTGCCTTGTGCCTTAGAGAGGACACATCTGCAGCCTGTGCTTGTCCTCCCACAGCTAGAAGCCCTGTCCCGTGGGGCACGAGTCCAGGCAGACTTCGTTTTTAACATGTAAACGAGGCAGGCAGCCCGTTACAGGGGTGAGAGCTGAAGGCCTCATCAGCCAGGCGTTTCCCCATGCAAAGCAGCCGGCTCCGCTCGCAGCTGCGAGGCTTTGCACGGCTCGGAGGGCTTGCAGCCCTGCTGCCTCCCCATGCTGCTGTTATTGCACGGGTTAGCACCTCGAGATGGGCCCACAAACTCCAGCTGTGCCCGGGGACACGTGCGGGGGCTGCGGGGATGGCTGCTGACTCCCTCATCCCTGTCCCCCCGCAGGGATGTGGCGCTGAGCGTCGCTGCCTTGTCCTTCAACCTGTGGTTCACCAAGCTCTCCTGCAAGGACTTCAGGCTGGTGAGTGCACGTGTGCTGAGCCCTCTGTCCCTGCCGGCGGTGCCGGGACCTGAACGACTTTGTCCCCTGCAGAACCAGGAGATTGCCGAGCAGCTGCTGTACATGCTCAGCAAGTCGGTGACGCTGGAGGAGCTGGCGCTGGAGAACAGCGGGTTGAGATGGTACGGGGAGGCATTGCTTCCCTTGGGGGACCCTGTGGTGTTGCTGGATGAGGGCCTCGGGCTGTGCAGGAAACCCCCTGCCCTTCCTCCTGCTGCTTTGCTGGCTACATCGCCGAATGTATGCCGAATGTAAATGGCAAAAGTTTGGGTGCACCTGGCAGGATGAGCTCCTGCTGCCCAAACTGGCGGCTGGAGGATGGGGACACTTGTACCCGCTGCTGCAGCACTGGGAAGGTTTCAGGATGCTGGGGGAACTGGGAATTTAGGAAAGTGGGGGTCCTTGGGGAGGGGGGAGAGATGCCTGGAGAGGCTCTGCTCCTGGAGCCGGCATGGTGGCACATCCCTGTAAGGCCACGGGGTGGTGGCTGCATCTCCCGGGGGTGTCCTCCTCCCCACAGCGACTTTGCACAGAGGATGGCCCAGGCGCTCAGCAGACATCCCGACTCCGTCCTGCACACCATCAACCTTGCTGGCAACCAGCTGGAGGACAGAGGTACCTGACAGCACGAGATCAAGCCCACATGAGATGTTTACCTCCATGTCCCTGTCCTCCGTCAATCCTGGGATCCCTGTGCCTGTGGTGGGGCCCACACTGCCCTGCTTGTGTGTGGTGTGGGCATCTGCATGCTGAGGGCTTGTTCTGCTCTCACCAGGGGTAATCGCCTTCAGCCGGTACTTTGAGAAGAGACCCAAGGGCCTGCAGAGCCTCAACCTGGCCAGGACGATGCTTGCTGCTAAAGGTTTGTCCAAGCTGGGCTCCTGGAGGGGCTGCAGGGCTCCCTGCGAGGACGTGCTGCAGGATGCGACGTGCTCTTGCCTGAAGCCCTTCTCTTCCTCCCCCATGCAGGGATGAGCACGCTGTGCCAGGCTCTCGCAGCCAACGAAGCCATCGGCTCCTCGCTCCGGCACCTGGACCTCTCGGGGAACCCCGGCAGCTTGGCTGTGGAGGACACCACCGTGAGCATGGGGCAGCGCTGCCGGGGTGGGAAATGCCACCAGGAGCGAGGAGGCAGCCGGGGCGCTGATGGGGTTCGTGGGGTGGGTAGCGTGGTCCTGGACGAGGTGCTGAGCCCTCTCTCCTGCAGAGCTTGCAGAGCCTCCTGGGCCGCTGCGCCTCGCTCACCCACCTCAGCCTGGCTGCCACCGACTGCTCCCTGGACACCGTGAGTCCAAATCCGCTGCCGTGGGGCTCAGCACCCTTCCCTTTCTGGTCCACCTTGGGGTTGTGTGCCCTGGTTGAGTGGTGTTTCTCCTCCCCCCACCCCACAGCTCTTTGGGGCGCTGGTCCGAGGATGCTGTGCCAGCCTGGTGCACCTGGACCTCTCCAAAAACACGTACTCTCACCGGTGAGCCCCGGATCGCAGAGGGGAGCAGGCGGGTGGCTGGCAGTGGTGAGATGAAGCCATTTTGTGCCCTTCCCTTCCAGGAAGGTGAAAGCCGTCCCTCCTGACATCAAGCAGTTCTTCAGCCAGGCCCGTGCACTCAGGCACGTCTCCGTGGCGGGCACCAAGCTGCCTCCAGATGCCGTCAGGTGTGGGATGGGGATTGGAGCCTGCCAAGGGGGTGAATTTGGGGCAGACGAGGTCCGGGTGCTGTCACCTGGGGCTTTGCAGGGATGCTGGATGGGGCTGCGAGGGGCAGAGCCCACGTTGCCCATGCTGATGGGTGGCTCTGGGGACTTTTACAGGGCCATGCTGCAAGGGCTGGCATACAACAGCCACATCAGTGACCTGCACCTGGATCTTAGCAGCTGCGAGGTGAGGGAGGGCACCCATGGGTGCCATGGGTCTGTGTGACCCTCCTGACAGCAGCATCTTATTCATGGGGCTCCCCTTGTACCGACATCTCGCTGTTTGCTCCCAGCTGAGGTCAGCGGGGGCCCAGGTCATCCAGGATCTCATCCCTGATGCCAGCGCCATCAGTGACCTGGATCTGTCTGACAACGGTGGGTTGCCCCTTCTGCACCCTGGGGAGGTTCTCCTGCCTCGGGCTGCTCCCCAGAGGCCAGCTTGGATCTGTGGGTATGTAGGACAGGGGTGGAGTCCCACCAGGCACCCTCGCACTCATTCTGACCTGTCTCTACAGCTAGATACCTCTAGGAAAACTGATGTGTTTTGGGTCACTCAAAAACTCATCCTGGTCTTGGTCCCCCTGGCTCACAGATGCTCCAAAACTCACTGTTTTAACCAAAATGCCCAACCAAGCTTCCCCCAGATGTGTTTATGGGAAGAATTCCATGGGCTGCACCTTTCTGCTGCCCCACGTGGTGGCTCTGTGAGGGTCCCTGTGGGGACCACGGTGCCACCTCGGTGCTCCTCAGGCTGGGAGCATCGTGACGTGCTCGTCTCTCACAGGCTTCGACTCCGACATGGTGACACTGGTGCTGTCCATTGGCAGAAGCAAGTCCATCCGGCACGTCTCGCTGGGGAAGAATTTCAACATCAAATCCAAGTACGTGTGGGTGGCGGCACCTTGTCCCCAGGCCAGGAGCCCCTCTCACACCGTGCAGCCTGAGTGTGCGTATAACCTCCCGCCTCTCCCGCAGGGACGGGCTGCTGGACGTCCTGCACCGCATCGTCCAGCTCACCCAGGAGGACGACTGCGTGAGTATCACCCGTCCCTACCCACCCCAACCATCCCACCTGTGCCCTGACCTCGGCCACAGAACAGCCTCCATCCTCAGGGCCACCCGGGTGTCCCCACCGCATGGCTGCAGCTCTGCAGGGCGACCAGGTGATGGGGACAGCCACATCTCCCCTCCTCTTCTCCCTCGCAGCCCCTCCAGTCCCTGTCTGTGGCCGAGTCGCGCCTCAAGCTGGGAACCAACGTCCTGCTGAGCGCCCTGGGCAGCAACACCAGCCTCACCGCGCTGGACATCAGCGGCAACGCCATGGGCGACACCGGCGCCAAGATGTTGGCCAAGGCCCTGCAGATCAACACGAAGCTCAGGTAGCAGCAGGACCATGCAAACCTCCTCCTGGGGGCTGTTTTCCCCTGGTGGCTGTGATACGATGGCCCTGGTTGGGAAGCTGATGCCACCAGAGGATGATCCTTGTGGCGACAGGTCTGGTCCTGGCTGTGCCGTGACTGTATCTCGCTCTTGTGACAGCCAGCTCTGCTGGTGACAGGCAAAGGGCAGGGAGCAGCTGGGTCTCTACCTGCAGGGTGACCCTGCACAGCACGTGCCAGCTCTTGCCACCATTTTGCATCTGCACAGTCCAGGAGGCTGCAGCTGGACCCATGCAGTCACTGCCTCACTTGTCTCTGTCATCCAGATCCTAAAAAGTCCCTTTTTAACCATGTTGTGTCTGAAAAGGGAGGGAGGCTGCTGAGGACAGAGCACGGCAAGGCTCTGTCCTGCTTGGCAGGTGGGCAAGGCTCATTCTTGTACTATTTGCAGGACTGTGGTTTGGGACAGGAACAACACAACTGCCCTTGGCCTCCTGGAGGTGGCTCAGGCTTTGGAGAGGTAAGGAAGGAGCAGCCTGGTCCTCCTGGCCCACTGGCACCTGGGTGTCACTGTCCTCAGGGCCTCCTATCCCCAGACACTGCTCACAGTACCAGTGGGTTGTAAGCAGGGTCCAAGCAAGCTTCCATGCAACCTGCAACCCCTTGGGTGATGGCACTTCAGTTCTGGTCTCAGCATCTTCAGGGCCAGCTGTGACCCAGCTTTCCCAAGCCCCATCCCACCCTGAACCATGCCCCAAACTGATCTGCTGCTTGTGGGGACCTTGGAGACCCCATGCTCCTCTCCCTCCTTGCCATGAACGATGGTTAGAAACATCCACCTGCCTGGGCTGTTAAGTGGCCGTGTTGGTGCTCTGGAGCTGTGAACGAAGAGGACTTGGTCTGGTGTGGATGGATGGAGAGCGTGGGTCATTGCATCCCCATCGGGGTTTGCTGGCCCACAGGGTTGTCCTTCTCCAAAGCTGGACCTGGGTGGGCTTGGGACCTCCATGGGATGGTATCTACATGGGACAGTCCCCACCAGTCCCCACCAGCCCACGGGGCAGTGCCCTCTGCTCACCCCATCCCTTCCCCGGCAGGAACTACACCCTCAAGTCCATGCCCCTGCCGATGAGCGACGTGGCGCAGGCATACCGCAGCAACCCCGAGAGGACGGAGGAGGCCGTGCACAAGGTGGGGGGACACGGGCCGGGGTTGGGGTCCGGGGTCCAGATCCGGCCGCTGACATCCACCCATCCGCCTGCTGCAGCTCCAGTCCTGCCTGGCGAGGAACCAGATGCGTCGCGCGCTGCCCGCGCAGACCTTCCGGCTGCAGCAAGGCATCCTGGCCTCCTCCTCCGAGCAGGTGACGCTGCCCTGTCCCTTGTTCCCCATGAGGGACATCCCCGAGCACCGCGGGCAGGATGCGCAGCCTGCCCCATCCCCGCCGTGCCCTCCGCCGGCAGGGGAGCTGGCGGCGACGCTCGGGTACCCGCGGGTGACGCAGCTCCTCCGCTCTGCTCCAGATGGTGAACGAGATCTGCCTGAGCGTGCAGAAGCACGTCGACATCCTGAGCTCCTGCCCGGGACGGGAGGTGGAGGCGGACATCCTCTGTGCCGAGGAAGCCATCAGGAACGCCAACCTGGCCGTCAGCGTGAGTCTGCTGCGCGCGGGGTGGCCGGCATCACTGTTCGGCCTGAAAGGCTCAGATTTGGGATCAAAGCGGTTTATTGATTCGTTAATGGCGTGATTAACCAGCAGTCAGTGAACGTCGGTATCGTTAGCGCAACAGCTGTGTGTGAGCGAATGCTTGCAAGATGTTAAAGAACAGCTAGGAAATTTTGAACCCCTTTCTGTAACAAGTCCCCAAATGTTCCAGCACCCCCTCCACACACACACACACACACACGCAGACTCACTCTTGCACACGCTTGCAGCCCCTCTTCAGCAAGGGGGTTTCCCTGCTCGTCCACCCTTCCTGCAGCAGCTCTGGGGGACCCCACTTCAGCAACACCCCTGGCCCACGACACCCATCCTCACTTCTTGGGCTTGGCAATGATGGAGGCCCCAGCACATTGCTGATGCAGGGGCTGCTCCTCCGTGGATGCAGACCTCCTGTGGCTGAGCAGAGCAAGGGTGAGGTGCCGCAGGGTGACCCACCTGTGCTCTCTCCCTGTCGCAGATCTTGCCCCTATTGTACGAAGCGGGGAACACCCTGTACCAGAGCGGCAAGCTGCAGCACAAGCTGGAGTGTCTCACAGAGGAAGCATCGCAGACCTGCGGCCGGGAAATCCAGGTGGGAACCCATGGGGAGCTGCTGGGAGAGCAGGGGGCTGCCAGCAGCATGGGATGCTTGTCCACCCCGGCCCAAGATGCAGGGAAGCCCTGGGTGCAGGGACTTCCCCCATCCTTACCCCCCACAGCATCTCTTGGAACAAACAGGAGAACACCCAGCTCCTGGTAAGTTGCCAAAAACTCCCCTTTCCCCCCCAAATTCCTGGGTGTGCCACAGGCGATCATGCAGGCAGCGATGGACACGGCGCACAACCTGTGCCCGCCCGTGATGCAGAAGAGCGGGGTGAGGGACCAGCTGGTCAACGCCATGTCGGAGCGCATCCACCTCCAGGAGCACCTCAACCTCAGCTCCGTCCTGGACCAGATGGTCACCGACGTCTTCAGCAAGCTGAAGTGGGTGACGTGCCTCGCTCCTTTCTCTTCCAGCAACGTGGGGTTAAGTGGTGGTTCTGGGGAACCCCAACAGTGTGATGCTTCCCACTCGTGTCCAGTTTGGGGCTGGGAAGTCCCATGGGGTGCCGTTCCTGCAGGCACATCCCACTGCTGGGAGAGAGGAGCACCAAGGCAGGGGGGCTGCAGGCACCTTGCTCCGTCCTGCCTCGCCGCAGGAAAGGTTCTCTCTCCTCTGGAAACCGACGTTGGGGACCTGTGGCATCCCTCACGCACCTCTCTCTGCTCCCAGTGAGATCAAGCTGTCCGTCACGGCTGCTGCGGCCGACTGCATCGTGGATGCCGTGCTGGGAGACCTGTCTGCTGCCCAGTGCAAGCTGGTGAGTGCCAGGGTGCCAAACCCGACGGAGGGGACGTGGCGAGGCGGGGGTCTTAGCAGACACCACTCAGCGTGGTGAGCGTGGGTTTGCTGTCCTCAAAGCAGGACTGTTCCCACCCAGGTTGATGTTCCTCCTGGGACATCTTCTCCCAACGTGGCCAAGGCAGAATTAAGGTCGCGTGGCTCCTCTGTGTCCCGCAGGGAAGCGTGGTGGGGTGCTGGGGTGGAGCCGGGCACCTGGGCCAGGAGCACCCTGGTGCCACCGGGGCCAGCAGCCGGCTAATCAGCCCTAAATCCCCTCGCAAATCCCAGCTGCAGGCAGGGAGCAGAGCGGCACGTCGCGCTTCAGCCGGAGGGATAATTTAAGCGCTTCCTAATGGTTTTAGGCAGAGAGCCTCCCCACGCACGGGCTGGATCTCCTGGAGCCTGCTGAGGATGATGCCGCCGTGCTGGTGCGGAGCAGGAACCTCTCGGACCTCGCTGAGAAAGGCTTCGCAGTGGAGGAGGTAGGGCTTGGTCCCCCCCTTGGGCTCAGTGATGACCCCGCCGCTGCGTGACGATGCCCAGGGGCTTTTATCCGCATTACGAGATGATGCCGGGCTTAGCGCTGCTGCCTCTGGGCTCGGACAGCCTGAGGCATGTCCTGGCCATGCCCCCGGCCACACGTGTCCCCCCAGCCTGTGGGCACATGTGGCACGGGGTGACAGCCAGCACAGCACCAGCCCGGCACCCAGGCTGTGCAGATGCTTATTTGGGTGCCAGGGATGAGCTGGATGGGAGATGGAGGGGTGGTGGTTGCACCTGGAGCGGAGCGAAGGCTGGCTGGGTCCATCATCCCAGCAGGGTGATGCTGGATGATCCACAATGGTGATCCATGATGGTGCTGATCCGTGAACGATGATCCCTGATGATGAAACCATCAGATCTCCAGCCTGGAGGACCCCACGTCCACCACGGCCGCTGGCTGTCCCTGTGCCACTGGTGGCTGGGCACCACAGCAGGCTCTCTCCACCCTTCTCTCCCTGCAGTACAAGATGGCTCTGCGGAGGAAAAACAAGCATTTCAGGAGCATTCGGCCCACGCCGACCGTGAGAAGTAAGGCGCAGCTTTCCCTGCTTGCAGGCAGCCACACCGGAGTGTCCCCGTGTCCCCACCATGATGTCGTAGGGACAAAGGGGGCTTACACCATGAATTCGGGGTGTGATGCTCCTGCAGGATCTTTGTGAGGTCCTGCTGGGAAAATTCCCTGAGCTCCCCAGTTGGGATGCTGGGATGTTTGGGGAAAGTTCTGGAGGCTTGGGGACAGTTCTGGAGTTTTCAGTGTCCCATCTATCGCAGCTGGGGTGGGGTGGGGGTCACCCATGGGTGCTGCAGGGTGCTGAGCTGCCCCAGGCTTTTTGGTGGCTGGTTTTATCCCACAGAACCCTGCCCACGTGGGCTGCCTGGGGTCAGCTGGAGCGTCAGGATCGTGGCGGGGGGGCTGCTGGGGAAAACAAGCAGCCTTTGGGTGGCTTTTGGCCTGGGGGGCCGGCTGTGATGCCTGTCTGCTTTGGCTGAAGCAGTGCTCACACTGCACCCCGGTGCTTTGTACCCATGTAGACCCCTGACACCCCAAACCCTGCAGCATCCTGACCCCCCCCTCCCCCAAATTACCCATAACCAGACAGCACAGGGAGCTTCCCACCGGGCTCAGACAACACATGGGGGGAAGGAAGGGGGGCAGTCCCAAATCACCCCTGCCTGCCACCCAGCCCCGTCCCCAAAAATCCCATCTGGAGGTGGCAGCGAGGGGGGGGGAGGGTGGGGAGTGCATTTTGGCGAACCGCTCGCTCGGTGGGCATCTCGGGGCTGAGCTGTAGGGTCCCTGAGCATCCCTCCCCCTGCATCCCTGGGGACCGCGCTGCGCTGTCGGCGTGGCAGCAGGATCCGTCCCCGGCTGCGCTGCACAGCCTCTGCCCGGGGGCTGACGCGCAAGCTCTCCCCGCCGTCAGCGGCGGCACGGAGCGTCCACGCATCCCCAGTCCCCGCCGCCATCGGTGGGCTTCTCGCCCTTCGCCAGGTCCCTCGGAGCTGGAGCTGCCGGCCAGCGGCAAGGCGCGCCCGGCTGCCACAAAGGATGCTGAGCCCGCCGCCGGTGCGCTCCCCAGCACGCCGCCCGCCGAAGCCCTCATGGACCTGCCGACCGCGGGCGAGAGGCTGGAGCACTGCACCAAAGCCAGGCCCAGGCCCAACCGCAGGCACAAGCAGCCGCCGAGCAAGCCGAACGTGAGCCCCGCGTTGGTTTTTCCTGAGCAGGGAGAGGGTGGATGCGCATGGGTGCTGATTTTTTTTATTATTATTATTTTTCCTGGAAGGGTGAATTCCCTTCATGGGCAGGATGAAGGCAGGGAAATGGGATGCGCGGAGCAGCGGCCGGTTTATTATTTTATTATTCTGTGGTATGCGCCTGAGCTGCCACCGGAGCTCGGAGAAAGGGCAGGGGGCTCGGGGGGGCAGGCAGGGGGCTCGGGGAAGCGGACAGGCACCCGCTCCTTGTTTATGACTGCAATGCAAACCACGGGGGCTGGGGGAGAATCGGGGAGGGAAAAAAAATCAGAGTGCATGCAGGGGGCTGTGTGTCTGTCAATGGCTCCGGCTCCCTCCATCCATCCGTGATGAATTTTCTCCCACGGTTCAGAAACGGTTTTGGGGAGCATCAGGCAGTGAGACGCAGCCCTTGGTGGCGCGGGCGCTGCCAGCCCCAGAGGGGTGGGATGTGCTGGGCAGCTGCTGCCTGCAGAGCTTCCCCTTCTCCGCCGGCTGGTTTGGAAGCAAAAAGCAACTTTTGGGTGCTCTGGGAGCAGAGCTCGCGGTGGGGATAGAGGAGGGGAGGGTGGGTGCGTGCAAGGCTGTCAGCAGCTCGGGTCACCCTCTGCCAGGAGCTCTGTCACCCAAAGTGAGCGGGGAGGGGGCTTTGGGGGGACCCAAACCCCGTGGGTGGCAGCAGGGCTGAACCCCGATGGTGCCAGCTTGTACCCCTGCCACCAAGCTGTGTCTGAATCCGTCCATGCCTCAGAAAGCCCCGGCTCACCTGGCCACGGCGGTGCTCAGGCTGGGCAGGACCTGTGGCCGGCACACCGGTGGCTCGAGGATGAGGAGGAGCAGCGGGAGCCGCTCGCCTGCGGCCCCAGGGCTGTCACCTTGGCACGCCGTGCTGCAGAGCGGGGACCTGGCACCGCTGCCGGTGTCGGAGGAGGAAGGAGAGGCACGACTCCAGCTGCAATGAAAAGGCGTTAGGGGTTGGAATGGCACCAGCAGGGAAGTGCCTGGTCGATAGGAAGCCACCGGTGCGGTGCCAGGGCCAGGCTCTCCTCTGTGGACAGACTGGCTGCCTGGCACGGAGCGGTGACCTTCACCTGGCCACGGGGTTGCCCCGAGGAGGATGAGGGTGGCCTCCACGTGGGGAAGGCTGTGAGGGGCAGCACCAGCCTGGCTGTGCAGGTGGCAGGATGCAGATCTCGCAGGGCATCAGCTCCATCACCCTCTGGGGGCACGGATGGCTTTATCTTGGGGCTCAAATCCCTGCCAAAGGCTTCCTCTCCTCTGGGGCAGCCGCACTGGAGACCTGGCCCAGCTGTAGGAGGGCTCCTGCAAGATGTGGCGGTGCCATCCAGCTGCTCCTCGCCTCGGCAGTGCCCAGAGGGCAGGTCTGGCCACCAAGCGTCCCCGAGGAGGGTCAGAGAGGCAATGCACCTGCAAGGCGGGTGCCGCAGTGTCTGGGAGCTGTGTGGGCTGTGTGAGGGGCTGGCAGCACCCAGGGGAGCCCCTGATGGGGACACAGCAAAGCTGGAGGGGCTCAGAGCCTGGTCACAGTACAGTGGGGTGAGATGGCACAGTGAGCCCGCTCGGGACATGGGGGCTGTGCTTGGTGCAGTGGGTTTTTGGCTGATGTGGGGGCTCAAGGAGCCCACCCGTGGCTGATGACCATGCTTCCCGCAGGTGCAGCCTGTGGTCCATGAGAACAGTGAGGACAGGAGCATCACCCGTGTGGATGAGGGCCTGGAGGACTTCTTCACCAAGAGGCTCATCAGCGAGGAGCAGCCGTAAGCCAAGGGGGTGGCTGCAGCCCCCATATGGGTCCCAGCACCCATCTATCGCCGTGTGTGGTGCTTCTGCAGCCCATGCCCAGGCTGTCTTTGCCTGCTATGCTGGCCAAATGCTTGAAGGGATGCTGGGGGAAACAGCGTGCTCTGCCCTGGTCACACAGTTGGGCAGAGCTTGTGTCGCCGCCAGGGGTGTTTCCATGGGCAAAGTGGGTGGAAGAGGGTGGTGGTGGCGGCAGTGGGAGGTGGTGGTGGGACCTGGTTCATAATTTGAACCAGGATCCGTAATTTGAACTAGGACCATAATTTGGGGGGTGGTGGGGAACACCACACAGCCTTGAGCTCATCTTCCCCATGTTTCTTCCCCCAGCCCCATGGTGCTGGAGACCGGCCCCGGATCAGCCCCTCTGGTGTCCTCCAGCTCCCGCACCCTCAAGAAGAAAATCGGGAATTTTTTTGCCTTCAAGAAGCCCAAATCCAGCCGGGGCTCCCGCTGCGAGAAGGAGCCCGAGGGCAGCACGGCAGCTCCCAGGAGCAGGAGGTCGATGCTCAGTGACATTTTACGGGCCCCCAGCAAGGCGGGCGAGCCAGGAAAGGCGCTGAGCAAATCCGAGGAGGGGGCCCTCAGCACCGAGCCCGAGCACAGCCAGACCCCCGAGGCTGCCCGCAGGATCAGGCCCAAGTACTCGCGGGAGGGCAAGTCCCAGTCCCTCATCCTGCTGCCTGGGGAGGACGAGGAGGCGCTGGGGGTCAGGCAGGACAAGGTAAGCATCGCCGTGACCAGTCCCAAAAATGTCACCTTGGATGACCTTGTCAGTGGGCTGGGTGCTGTTCCCAACAAGGGTGGTGGGATAGGATGGAGCCATGGGGACCCTTAAGCAGAAGACCCACGGGGATGGGTGCTGTGCCCCTCACCCTGGCACGGTCTTGATGTCCCACAGAAGAGGCACCTGGAGAAGAGCGACGGGGAGCTGCCCAACTCCTTCGAGCAGCGCGTCCACGTCATGCTGCACCGCATGGGCGTCACCAAGGGCCTGGCCGCCGAGGGCAAGAAGCAGCAGGTGGGGCTGGAGCCTCCTGAGGGACACAGCCCGTGCCCACCTGGGCGGCGAGGTGGTGGCCCCTGGGACAGGTGACACTGAGCTGTGCTGCCACCACTGTCACCTAGCCCACTGCAAGGGGATCATCGTACGGGCTGCTACGTGGTGCATGGTGTCTGTCTGTACATCCCTCCTGAGCCCCCCCAGCCTCTTGTCCCCCACCCCTCACCATCTTTCTTTTCCCCTGCAGAGCAAAGACAGCGAGATCAAGAAAGCCGGTTCAGATGGTGAGGGCCCACATCTCCTCCAGCCTCCCTCCACCCCTGGGTGCCACCCCGCTGGGCTCCCTGGGGGCTGGTGCCACGGGGTGACCTGGGTGTACTGAAGCCGGCCGGTGGCCTGTGTTTGCAGGGGACATCGTGGACAGCTCTGCGGACTCCCCGCCATCCCTGAAGGCCCGCACGCACTCCGTGTCCACAGGTAGGTGGGCCTGCGGTGGGACGTGGTGGGAAGGGGCACGTGGGCAGGGTCCCACCACCCAGGGCTACCCAACCCTGGCAGAATGAATCCCTGGAGCCCTCGGTCCCCATCTCCGGGGTCTCAGGGCCGTAGCCATGCTCTTCCCCGCAGACGTGGCCCTGCGCAGCGCGGTGGAGCCCAGCCCGGCCTGGAAAGCGCTGGGGCGGCAGCTGAACGCGGAGCTGACGGGGCCGAGCTGGGAGCAGCCCCGGCGCTGCTCCGCGGGCCCTGAGCAGAGCGGGCAGCCGGCGTGCCGCGAGGCCTGGAGCAGCAGCCTGCCGCGGCCGGGGAGGAGCGCGCCGCCACGCCGCGTCAGCCACGGCGGGGAGCTGGCTGCCGGCACCCCCCTGCCCGCATCGCCCCGCTCTGGCGCCGAAGGTACCCAAATGCCTGGCGACTCGTGGCCGTGTGGCGTGCCCCCAGCCCTGCTCCGGGGGCAGCCGGATCCTCTGATGCCGTCTCCCGCTGCTTTTGCAGACAATCGCCTGACGCCGCGGCTGGCTGCGCCCGGCGGCCGCCGGGCTGTGTCAGTCCACGAGGAGCAGCTCAGGGAGCCGCAGTGCCTGGCCGAGCTGGGAAGTAAGTGGGGGCCAGCTGCGGACACGCTTGGCACCCATCCAGCGAAGCGCCCTTATGCCCCACCTGCTCCCCGCTTCACCACCATGCCCCGGCCTCAGGCCCAGAGCTGTCCCCACACCGGCGGCATGGTGGTGACGTGCTGCCTGCTTGTGTTTCCCCCAGCCGTGACGATTCCTCTCCGTCTGCGGCGGTCTCCTGTGCTGAAGCGAAGACCGGAGGTGGCCAGCGAGCCCAGCCCAACCTCGGAGGCAGGAGGTGAGGCCGAGGGGAGGTGCAGTGCCCCTCACGATAAGCGAGGCCCGCACCCACTCACCCCAGTGTTCGTGGCTTTTCCAGGCACCACGCCGCAGGACCGGCCCCGTGCTGGGCTGGAGGAACCACAGCCAGGAGCGACGGGGTACGGGGAGCGGCCGGGAGGCCTGACACAGACTGTTGTGAACGCACAAGATTCAGCCGTAGACCAAAGAAGCCCCGTGCCAGGCCGGGGGGAGCCGGCCCTGGGACTGTGAGCCCCTGCATGCCGCTGCACTGTCCCCAATAAAACCCTGCAAGCAAGCGCACGGTGACGGGGTGATTAGCGACAGGGGCGCGGGGACACAAAGCGCCCCGGTTCTGCTCCATGCCCCGCTCCTGCACCGCGTTGGCGTGGCTGAGGGCCTGGCAGCATCGCCGTCTACTCCAGAAGGCAGCAGCCAGCGACAACCCCGTTTGGGGCATCGGCACAGAGTGGCAGTGCCCAGGGGGCACAGACCTGTGGCCGCAGCCCAGGGACCCCCCCCACGATGGAGGGATGCAGGGATGTGTCAAGCGGCTCGTCTCCCTGGATTGCCTCTGCTGGCACAGGCTGGTGGGCTGCAGGTGGTGGCAGGAACGCTGGCAATTTTAGGGAGGAATCTGGGAGGCAGAGCAGGTGGCAGAGGTGCTGGCAGCCTGGCGGTGCGGAGCGGCCGAGACAGTTTCAGCAGGCGTTACCAGGGCCCTGTCACCACGCGTACCAGCCCCCAGCTCACCTCCTGCTCCTCAGCTCGTGGGGACAACGCGCCCTCCACTTCTCGCAGCGTGACCACAAGCCATCGCACTTCAAACCGCAGCTCCGTAGCCGCTACTCTTTGAGTGACCCAGCCACATCTGCCTCTCCGTCCCTGCAGATCTCCAGCTGTCACCAGCGTTACCCCAAAACCAAGTGGCTTTCTCCCGTGGCAACCACGAGCAGATCACCTCCACTCCACCTCCGGACCAAATGCATTACCTGCACCGATGTTTACGACGAAGCAGCAAGATGCTTTTTTTTTCCCCTTCCCTGTTTTTTTGTTTTTTTTTTTTAATACAAGAGCTGTGTATTTAAAAAATATATGACTTTTATTTTTAATTTCTACAGCATAACCTTGCAGGATGTTTTTTAACAAACTGTGTAGAACCCTATCAAAACCAATTGATAGATGTCCAAACTACTGCACTGGCCTCAGGACAGGGAGCAGGTGCCAGGGCCTTGTAGCTGTATCTGCCCATGGTACAGGGGAACAGGTCCCTCTCGTTCCTGCGTGCCAGGCCAGGCTGTTTGCTCCAAGCTATGATAGGAGCATCACAGGAACAGCATGGTACTGAGGTGGGAGTGAGGTTGGGCTGGGGGTGCTGGCCTCCAGCAGGTTGTGTCCCCGGCAGCGCTGGAGCCAGGGTCCCTGAATCCAGGCCAGCCCCCCCTTAGGGACAGGGGTCGTGGTCCCCTCACCCTCCCCCCACCTCCTCTTCCCATGCAGTTTGCTGAACCGATCAGGAAATGAGACAAGAGGCTGCTCAGAGCACGCCTGGGCTCCAGGTGGTCTCGGCTCAGGCATCCACGTCCCTGTCTGTGACAATCCAGCACGCCCACTTCAGCATTGCCTCGGAGATCCTGCAAAACCAAAACGGGAGCCAGGATGAGAAGGGAACCCAGCTGGGAACACACAACGGTGCCCAGGCAGGCTGGCAGGGGGGAGGGACAAGCTCAGGACCTGGTGCAGGGAAGCTGGAAAGGCGAGAGGGACCCCCCCAGGCTGCAAGGTAGAGTGCCCAGGTGCCATAGGGCTAGCGGGTGACAGCAGTGGCCAGCTGTGGCCACAGGGCTCGGGGCTGTGAGATGGCCGGGTCCGTTGCTGCACTGACCTGACAGACCTTATTTGCTCGCAGAGCTCGGGGCTTGGGGCCTTGTACTTGTACTGGAGCGGCCTCTCCTTCACGTACTGCAGAAGCAAAAAGGACAGTGAGCTTGGTGCTGGTCCCTCCCTTCCTCCCTCAGTTCCTGCCCTTCCACTCTTATTTCACCTGGAGACCTGGAAGAGGCTCCAGCGAGGGCTGGGTCCCACCCAGCTCCCTTCACCCAGTGCCCCAGGTGTCTGGGGACCTCCCCACACCCCGAGCTCTGCTCTGCCCTGCCAGGAGGGCTGGCTCAGCTGGGGGCACGGCCTGTGCTGACGCCTGCTTTCAGCTGCCCATCTCCCACAGAGCCAGGCACCGTTACAGGGATGAGGAAAGGCTCGGGGATGTGACACAAGGGGACACAAAGCCTCCTGGGGGCCACGTGAGGCCCATGGGATCCCACCAGCTGCTTCATCTTTACCGGCTGCAGAACTCTGCGCTGCTCTGGCCTGGAGCTGGGGCCGCTCACTGAGGTTGCCTGCTCTTCCTCCTCCTCCTCTTCCTCCTCTGGGGACTCCTCTCTGCGTTGTGACTTGTGCTCCTCCCTTCTGACCTTCTTTGCTCCCTCTGTGCTCATGGACTCCAGCTTCCTGCGCACCTCTCCCCCCGTGCCCCACGAGGCACCTCGTCGAGGCTGCTTCTGCTGCAGTCCACTGAGGGACCTACGCCCGTCAGGCAGTGCCGGGCCACTTCCCACCAACTGCTTCCTCTTGGCACCCGCAGCCTTCCTGCTCTCCTTTGGGGTTTCTCCTCCCTGGGTCCTAGAATGAGGCAGGTGATGTTTCAGCATGTCTGGAGGGAAAGCTGTGCCGCTGGAGTCTGCCTGCTCCCGGTGAGGCACCCCCTCGGTATGGGATACTACATGGCTGCTGGGCAGGACAGGAAAAACTGGAGAGAGAGACGGCTGGTTGGCCTGGGAGTCCCCCGATACCAGCGGGCCTCGAGCAGCACAGGGGGAGGTGTAGGCTGCCTCTGCAGTTGATGTTGCCCGGGTCGTGCCAGCCTTCACGGGACTGATGCTGCTGTATGAGGAGAGCAGCGAGGGAGATGAAGTCTGCACCGGGTCAGCCTGCAGCAAGCCCTGGGGAGAGTCGCGGCTACACGATTCCAGCAGGTCAGGGGTGTTGCTGTCAGCAGCCACGTCCTGCTGGGCCTCCGGCTTGCGTGGAGAACTGTGCTGAAAGGACTGCTCTGGTAAAAGAGAAAAAAACAAAACAAAACACGGTCACGTTGCAAGGTGGTGGTAACACACGGGAGCAGGACCTGGCCTAGCACGTGAGACAGGGGAGTCGAGCATCAGAGCTGCGACAAGGCAGGTACAGGAAAATGGGACCACTGGGGACACCAGGTCGGCACAGCACTACTTTCTGGCCAGGGAAAGAAAGCCGGAGCCAAGGAGGAGCTGTGCATTCATGCAGCGACAGGAGAGGGACTGTCTGCTCCCAGCAAAGTGTGTGTGCCCCACACAGCACGGAGACTCACCTTCTGAAGAGGTCAGAGTCAAAGACATGGTGGGAAGCATGTTCCAAGGATTGTCCTGCGATGCCTCTGAGCTCCCTGACAACACTGTTGACTCTGCAGCTGCAGAAAAGTGATTTTGGTGAGTGATTTCTCGGTGCAGAACCAAGAAAGCTGTTGTCTACTCCCAACCCTGCAACAGCTGAAAAGAATCCTGAGCTCGTGCAGACCAAGACCTCATCCAGGCAGTGGAGAGCCAGAGAGTGCCCAGAGAGCAGGCAGGCAGGAGGAAAGCCTTCCCCTGCACCCTTTCCTTTCTTTTGTGGGACTAGCAGAGGGACTGGCCTCTCGCTGCTGGGGCAAAACCAGAGGCAGGCAGCCACAGCTGGAGCCCACAGCTCCCAGTAACTGCAGCTGCCACCTTCTCCACCCTAGAGCCTGAGAGGTGAGAAACCTCATGGGAGCTGCTCACAGTCTGTGACCTGTGAACCTGGTCTCCACGAGGGACACACAGGTGCACTCTTCTGCTGTGTCTGGAACAGGACAGGATGCAGGAATGGGACTGCTCCCTGCTCACTCAATGCTGGGAGCCCTGGTCTTCCAGAGACCTGGCCCTGCTGGTACCTCCTCTGCTTAATGCAAGGACAAAAGGGGCTGAGCAGACTTCAGAGGAAAACGTTAAGGGGTTGGATGGGATCTGCGTGTCCCACTACTCACAGCTGGGCTGGGAGATGACAGTCTGCTCGCCTGGCACCGTCTTGTCACACTTGCTCTTCTCAGGAGATGCTCCACAGACCTCTGCAATGAAAGGAACGCCGCTGCTCACACACCAGCACACTGCACAGCCAGAGCAAAGGAATTCTCTTCTTCTTCCCAGAGAGATCTTAGGCACCTGGCAGCACTTCCAGCACCTCAGCAGTGTGAGGAATGAGATAGCGAGAAAAGGAATGTGCCAAGCAAGCTCAGGACCTACAGAAGAACTACAAACTTCTCAGGGTGTTCTGCAATCCTGGGGCCTCCAGCTTTCAAAATTCCACCTTCTAGGTGTCCAGCTGCTGTGCTCAGCCCATAACCATGAAAAAGCCCTTATTTCACCTGATTGGGTTTTGAACTGCTGACCTGCCTACCCTCCAACTGAAGCCACAGCACTCACCTGCCTTAGAAGCATCGCCATCAACCACCCCCTCCTCAGGAGGGATTACCAGGATGTTGGCTGGGACCATGAAGATGTCCTCACGTGGCTGAAATGAAAAACGTTACTTGTTTTTTGCTGCTCAGTCTCACTCAAGCTACAGCTCACCCATAGCTGGCAGCTGAACACCATCTCGCTCTCCAGCAAACCTCTGGTTCTGCCCACTTCTCTTCCCCTTCCTTCTCCCACCCCTCCAGAGCAGGATCCCCACCACGAGCTGTCACAGAGGGAGCTCCACATCAGGCACTTCACAGCAGCTGGACTGACCTCTTTCTTGAGTTCTGCCTCCCACTGCGTCACAGGAAGCTTGTCCTTCTCTGTCTCTTTGGACACCTGTAAATCCAAGCATTCCTCAGCACTTTCCTTCAAAGCCTCAAGCTGGTTCTGTCCTATCACATCAATCAGCTGTGAGATGGACGGCTCTGAAGCAAGAACAACACACGTTAGTGAAAGGGACACCTCGGTTCAGGCAAGCCTCGTTTGCAAATGATTTTACTTTCTGTTGCATGACTGTCAGCTGCGATGAAATCCATGGAAACACAAAACCGCATTTCCTGCATTTTTTTAATTATTATTATTTTATTTTTTGCTATCTGAGCAGCCAAGGGCAGACCCTCCCTGATCTCTAGGGCGAGAGCAGGCCCAAGTCTGCCAGCAGAACCAGGGTGAGCCAGGCTGAGGCACAGCGCCCTGTCATTCAGCTCACTGGCACATCTGGTTGTGTTTGTGCTACATCTGCCTAACGCAGACCACGCTCAGAAGGGCCAGGAGCCCCCAGCAGGCAGCCACGGCACTGTGTGCCCCCCCCACAACTGTTTACCTGAGCTGGGAGCAGACCCCAGAGAGAGACTCCTCCTGCAATGACCAAGGATAAGAGAAATGGTTAGGACCAAGTCACGTGCAAGCCAGCAGCCCTTCGCAGCTCTCTGCTGCACAGTGGTACAGACTGAGCACTCTGCCTTGCGAGAAAAGGCTCGTGGAACTAGTGGATTCCCTGCTGGTGCTGGATCCAGCCCCAGGCTCCTCTCAGCATCCCTCTAATACCCAGGAAGGGGCCTCATTCCTGGGGACTGACCAGCGGAGACCCCTCCAGATCTCCAGAACTGGGGCTCCCTGGGAGAGGCCAGAGAGAAGAACGAATGTGCGCTTAGACACGCTGCCAGGCTGGTGGGAACACATCCCCCAGAGGTGTTTTCTTCCAGCTCTGCCATTTAAGAGGCTGGGGTTGGAGTCAGTGTCAGCACTGTGTCAGCAGGCTCTCACCCCTGACAGTGACTCGTTTTGTACTCTCTACTCAGCTCTGTCACATCCCAGGGCAGCAAGTCCCACAGATTAACAAGGATCTGCCACAACGTACCCTTGCCAGCCCACGCTAGCCACATGCAGAGCCTGCACGCTCTCATCGTGGTGTCTGTGTACGTCCCCTGGCAATCGCCAGCCCCGTACTTACAGCCAGAGCTCCTTTATCTTCTGTAGCACAGAGGGCTCGTGGTTCCTGCAACAACAGAGAAGACAGTTACTGATGTGGCACTTCCTCCCATGCACGCATTCCTTCAAAGCTTCCAACACAGACATTCCTCTGTCAAAGAGCAAAAAGTCTCTATCGCAACCAAGTTGTGGCAGCAGATCTCTCAGCCTGGCCCCGCTGGTGCACGCTGCTGTGCCAGGGGCTCCCAGCTTCAGCGCCGTGGCAGACACCAGCCGCTCAGCCCCGGGGAGATGCACAAGCCCCACAGACCAGCAGCTCCAGCCCCAGCCCGCACCTTGGACGTACCCGTTCGACGAATCCATCTTCTGCCTCTCCATGGGCAGCACGATGAACTGATGGGCGGTGAGATAAAACTCGCAGTCCTCCTGTTGGGGTAAACGGAGCCCATGAGGCACAGGCAAGCGGCCACAGCTCTGCTCCCTCCCACTTCAGGGCTGGTGAGCACCCAGCCCAGCCCTGCTAACAACCTCAGCAAGTTACTTCCATTCTTCAGGGCACTCACCAGCCTGGCCTCCTCCCGGAAACACACCGTGTACTTCTGCAAGACGATAATTCTACAGATAAGGCTGGAAAGCTTGAGATGAATGTGGGTGCTAGAAAAAGAGCAGAAAAGGATCATCTTGGAGAGCTGAAGGATGGAGTCAGACCACCCAGACACATCGTGGGGCTCCCCTTACAGCTATGCCAACCACAAGGGGGCACGCTGGAATATTCCTCAGCACGAATGTCAGGGACTGAGCGCAGCACAGCGCTGAGAGCTGCATTTTATCCTTGCCTCTGATACCAGCAACCAGCCAGTCACTGCCCCAGCTGAAAAACAGAGAGGTTATGTCCAAACGGGGAAGCTGAGGAAAGCTGCTAGCTCTGAAGGAGCAGCCCAGGATACCATGGTTAACACTCCGACTCCTTTCGCAAAGGCTTTTTAGTCATTTCTGACCACGTTAATATGGCATCGCAGTTTCTGCCATCGATCCCTGCACTTCCTAGCTGGCCATCACTGGAGCGCCACGTGCCAGCGTTCCAGCCGGCCCCATCGAGCAGCAGCTGCCTCTTTCACACAGATTTCCCACCCCATTATTGATTAGGCTTAACAAAACCTGAAAAAAGACCAGGCAGGAGCCCCACTAGCAGCTGTGGAGAGCTGCTGTCCCAGCCACAGCCGAGTCACGATAGAACCCACTTTTCTTCCGCCCGCAGAGCTTCAGCTGTAATGACCACTCGGATGTAGTAGGACCCATCTGAGACTTGTAGTTCAGCATCTTGGAGTGCTCCAGCTTGGTCTGGAGCACTTGAGTCACTCAAAACCTATCAAAACATTGGGGAGGGGGGAAAAAAACGTCACCCACAGAGCTTCCAGTGAACAAGGAGAGCACACCGTGCCTGGCATGGACTTTTAGAAGAGAAGTTCACCGTTCCCTGTGAAGCCAGATGATAAAGGCTGCCCCAGGGCCGAGGGGTGCTGTATGCGCCCATGGCTCCTGGTGGGACCAGGGAGGCTCAGCACCAAGACACGGTAAGGGACGTGCAGCATTGTGTGAGAGTGATCAACAGTAAGGGGGGAGAGAAGGCACAACCAAGCATTTTTTGCCCAAACCAGCAGCAGGAATTCAAGCAAAAGGGGCTGGGCAGGCTTGCAACATGCACTCTAACAAAGCAGAGAGGGAGAAGCAGTAACTAGCAGAATTACACACTAGCACAATTATAAACAATGTTCCTGGTGGAGCAACCCTGAGCTGAGACTAAGCCATGTACCCACTGGATCAATGCAACCCCTGATGGATGCAGCAAGCTCCTCCAAGTCCCACACACACCTGACAAGCAGGCTGGGAGCTGTGGGGAGTCCCGGCCTGCCCTAAGCACTGCAGTCCCATCACACACCCATGTCCTGGTTTGTGTTCTTCACTCATGGAGGGGACGTGAAATCGCACGTCACGCCATGCACAAACGCCACTGGCATCTGACAAAAAACGTGCACACGTCATTTAAGATGCTCTTGTCCCCAACATCCTCCAGCCAAGCAACAAAGGGAAGCAACTCTGAATACCAGCATAGAGAGCAGTGTGGCCCACCATGCTCAAAAGATCAGCTGTGGCCAGCTGGGACCTTGTGCTGACAATGATTCCGACAATCCTACTGCATAACTCCCCCGTATGAGCCAACCAGGCTTAGGCTCGCTGCTGGGTTCAAGGACGTGACAGCCCAACAGCTCACCAGTCCGTGCTTGCTGCGTCCCCTCAGCCTCCTGGCCGGAGCCTGGCCACCCCATGCTCGCTCACCATGTGCAACCGTTCGACTTCCAGCCAAGGCAGACTGGCTTAGCAGGCGCCGCACGAGAGCCCTGGCACCAGCAGGAGACAGAGCTGCTCACAGGACGGGTTAGAAAAAATAAATAAATAAACAAAGAGGGTAGGTTTGGAAGTTACAAGTCCAAAACAGGTCAGGAAGTTAGGCATAACTGGAGCCCACAGCAACCAGGGGAAAGGCTGCTCAACACTCTCAGCGTTCATTAATTGCAAAGGACTCAGGTGGCTGCAGGTTGGAGTAGTCACACTGAGGCACCTCTCCCCATTAATTCCTCAAGCCCTAGCAGGGAGATGCTCACTCATGGCTGGGTCTCCATGATCCCAGAGACAAAAGGTCCCCCACCAGGGAGCAGGGACTGGGCCAGGAAGCGGGGAACCAGCAATTTCACCACCTCCCCATCCTCAGATGAGGTCAGGAACAGGAACACAGGGTCTTCCCCTTCTACCTGTCATTTTTTTCTCCCATCTCATCTCTTCTTCCATTAAAAAAAAAAAAAAAGAAAAAAAAAAGACAATATCCATCTTTTGCCATCCTTCTCCTGTAAGGAGACAACTCTCCAGCAGCCAGGTCATAATCACAACCAAGCACAAGAAAGAAACCACATGTCCTGCCCTTGCCGATCTCATGTCCCTTTGTGCGGCTGGGTGTCTCACAGCATCTTCATCCAACCTCTCCAAAACACAGCCCACTGGCCACATCACAGAGGGGACTGCGAAGCATATCAGAGCAGTTAGTAATTCAGCTATCTATATATTAATATAACCAAATTACTCACATAACTCATAGTTACGTGACTAGGTTAGTAAGTCCACAGGTAATGATAATTCAGCCCGCCTTTCCCCACAGGTCTCGCTGTGAGGTGGAAGAGCAAGAGCAAACATCCATAAGCAGCTCTCACCCTTCCTCCCTGGCCAAAGCGGGCTGCTGCTGGGCAGCAGAGACAAAGTGGTTAGCAGGGCATCACAACTCCAAGGCCTGAAAGGAGTCAGCAGCACCGACTCAGCTCGGTTGTTTCCCTCCTTCATTTACGTCACCTAGCAGGCCTCAGACCAACAAGGGTTCCCTCATTACAGTTTTCTCCTGATACTTCAGGTAGATCACTAACCAAGCCTCAGCACAAAAGCTCTCCAGGGACTAGGTCCTGTCACCAGGAGCCCCACAGCCTGAATCACAAAGCAAGAGGACCTGCGGGAGGAGGACAGGAACGGCTTGGGGTCCTTCCAGGCCCCACTGTGAGAAACTAAGCTGTGTTTTTGCAGCAGAGCATTACACTTCTGTATTCCAAGGTACTTGTGTAGCCATAATAAGGAGAAACACTAAGTAGGTAAACGGACAGGAGAAGGCCTCACTGGTCCAAAATAAAGTAGAAGCTTGAGAAAAACAGGATGAGCAGTGTGGGAACAGTAAAACAAAGATCACAGGTTCTCAAAACATAAGAAAGAGGGGGAAAAAAAAAAAGAAAAAGGGAGAAATTAAAGGGTTGAAAAAAAGAAAAAAATGTACATATATGGTATACAGGAGCGTCAAGTAGCTTGTGAACCTGTAGCACTCAGCCAGTGAGGAAACAGGGGAGGGGATCAGGTGTCGGGTAATAGGGAATAAAAGGTTATGATTTGTTTACTATAACATGCTCCTGACTGACAGGATGCCTGCCATTGCAATCGCGAATAAAATAGCTTCACAGAAGATCCTGTCTGAAGGAAATTACTTGAGATTTTCCTCACACCAGGCAGGGCAGGGGGCCCCCGCTGCCCGCGCTCACCCAGCACCGCAGCAAAGCAGAGCAGGAGAGAGGGGGGGAGGCTGCGGGCCCCTTGTGAGAGAGCACATGCAGGGGAGCAAAACCCAGCCAAGACAGCAGGGAAGGGCAGAGCTCCTCCACCTCCAAACCCAAGCGATGTGGAGGAGGAAGGCTCGCCAGCCCTCAGACACCAGGAGTTTAGCTTCCCCCGGCACCTACCCTCAGCACCTGCCCCGCCAGCAGGTTCCCGCCGGCGTCCCCCTTCTCGTAGTTCACCAGGAGGCTCGCGATCCACGGCTGCAGGACGTACACCTTGGGGGTGGACAAGCTCTTGTTCTCGTACACGAACCTGCGAGGGACCACACGAGGCGCCGCGGTCGGAAGGAGGCGCACAAGGAGCCGAGCTCCGCTCCCCGCCGGCCGCGGCAGCCTCCTCACGGGGCCGGCCCGAGCCCACCGAGGCCCCGGCCTCGCCTCACCTGGCCCCCGGCGTCGCCTCCGCCCCGCCAGGGCAAGCGGCAGCCGCCATGGCCCGCCCGCCACCGCCGTGGCCCAGGAAGAGAAACCGTGGCCGGGCCCCGCCGCATCCGGGGCGGAGCGGCTCGGGGCGGGCGGGGAGGTGGCCCCGGGGCCGAGGGGGCCGAGCTGTGGCCTCGGGACGTGCCCCGGTCCCGGCCCCACGTCCCGGTCCCGGCCCGGCGGCGGGTGTTTGGCCGGTGTGCGGCCGTTGCTGGTTGCCGTTTAGTCGTTCTTCAGCGAGTTCGTAGATTCATAGAATCTCCCGAGTCGGAAGGGACCCGTAAAGGTCGTGGAGTCCAACTCCTGGCCCCACACAGGGCTACCCAGAAGTTCAGACCATATGACTAAGAACAGTCCAAACGCTGCTTAAACTTCCACACGCTTGGTGCTGTGACTGCATCCCTGGGGAGCCTGTTCCAGCGCACAACAACCCTCTCAGTGAAGAACCTCTTCCTGATACCCAGCCTGAAATGGCTGAAATGTGTTTTCACACATTTCCCCATGCTTCCAGGGGTTCCTCAGCTGCCCTAGCACCGCTCCTCCATGGGCATTCTCCTGCTGCAAGGATCGTCCTCCCCGCTTGCTATCTCCTCTTACGTTAACACCATGTAGGTGCTCAAATCTTGCAGTCAGGCAGCAAAGCCCGCCTGGGAGGAAGCCAAGGGGACAGCAAACGCCTCCTCCAGGCACGGCTTTGTGAACCTCACTGACACAGCAGAGAGTATGCTGAGATCCTTTGGTGGACGAGCACAGGCCCTCAGCTTCTTGTTCGCAGCCGAAGTGTCGCAGGAAGATGCCTGGTGGCACAGAAAGGCTCTCGCCAGGCTGAAGTCCCTCCTTGCTGGGGGCCGTGAGGGTCATGGCTTGCCCCCATCAGCCTCCTTTGGCCCTCGGTCTGGAGGCTGAGGTGAGGGACCCGGCTGGGTACAGCGTGCGCTGGCTGTCCCTGAAATGCCATGACAAGTTCCTGCCACACAGAGGAGCAGACAGCAAGCGTTTGGCTTCAGAACACGAGCACCCTAGTTTATTGGGATCTCCACAGCAGTTAACACAGAAGCAAATCTCTTAATGTGACGGTTGGTCGCTGTGTAGATGGTGACAGGAGTCTTTCTCTTGCAGCAGCATCTCCAGCTGGGGCAGGGGAGATTCCCCCAGCTTGCACCCAGCCGGTCCTGCCTGATTGCTGTGGCACACACATGATCTGCTGTTCTTCATTTTCTTAAACTGTCCACAAGATACCTCCTAAGTATTTTTTTTAACAATTTGTGCTAAAATTGATCTTCCACACCACCACTTTCCAGGACTTGCAGCATTTGCTTGCAGACTGATTCTCAGCCTCCCCTCTTCTACAAATGCTCCAGCCCAGGCTGTGGGTTCAAGCCCTCTCCAACAACCAGATTTATTGATTTTCCTGAACATTTCGTAACAGGGATAAGCACTTGTTTAGATCTCTTTGAAAATCTGGAGAGATTTAATTGCCCATTTTTTTCATGAAACCAACAGGGGTGGTATTTTTTAAGTTTGTGTTTGGTTGCTTGAGTTTTTGGATTTGCTTGTCAGGATCTGCATCACTTGATGAGTGCTTGCCCCAAAGAAACATCCATTGTACATTTAAAAGGGGTCACATGAACACATTACAGATCTGAAATGGGCCGGTTAGACCAACATTTAACATCTGGATTGCTTTTTTATATCATAAGTGCACCACAGAGCCCGTAAGCTCCATGAATATTCATGTGCATGGGCACCTTGGGCTGTGCCTGTGCTGCTGAGCCCAAGCCCCTGTGCACACATTCCTGCACGCATGCTTTGCAGTGCTGATCTGATGAGTCAGCTGGGGGGAGAATCTGGGGAACTGGCTGTTATTGCCCCCCTGCCCTGAATGATTCTGTTCTCAGGCATGCACAAGACTGTCTTTGCAAGGGTGGGCAGGGCTGAAGACAGCTTGCTCTTCCCTAGAACTGATTAGCATCAGAATAAACCTTTTTTTTTTTTTTTTTTTTTTTAACTAGTTTGGTGGATTTATGGTGATGGTTGATGAAGACCTCAAGTCTTCTTTTAAAGCATTTGAGTGACTGGGACTTGCTCCAGCGGCACAGGTCTTTGGGGAGGTGCTACGAGAATGTTGTGGGGGGAATTTGATGAGAAAATTGTCTGTGGGATTTGATGAGAAATGCTGCAGTGTGGGAGTTAATTATCCACGGGGCAGCATAGATTTTCGGAAGATTAGCATTCCTTTATGAAACCAGCATCTTTTTCTCAACACCTGGCTTGAATTCGGAGCTGTTTGTGATTTTGGACTTTAACTTTTGTGCTGAGTGAGGACGCAGAATGAGAGCCCAAATGTGTTTGGGTGCCAGTCAGCTTGGGGCTGATGCTGCTGGCACCGAAAGCCTTCCCCCAGCCAACACATCACTGGGCTGCTGGAGAAGCAGCCATGGGATTCATGACAACAGTGTGGACATTTCAGCACGAACATTTCATGTATGATCTGCTTCATGACACTTCACAGCACACTCTGGTGACTTCTTTTTGGGCGATGCACAAGCGGAGCTCTGGACTCTGTCATTCCACCACATGCAAGGGATTGCCCCTGGCTGGGGTGAATGATTAATTTCTGTGTTTGGACTGGCCAAGTCATTGCTCCAAGGGAGAAGGGGGCCAAGCGTGCGGGACAAGCACGTTCCTATTGCTAGACCAGCCAAATTAGCCTCAGGCAACCCCTTATCTCCCCTCCACAAGGGCTGAAATGGTGCCTACAATCCATGTGCACACCCAGGAGCCTTGGCTTTCAGCTGGAAGAAATGAAGGGATTAGAAAGGGAAAGAAAGAAATAGATAAGGAAAGAATGTGACAGGACTTACCCATTTTAGAGTTCATTTCTTTCCGTTCTAAAAAGAGTACTACTGTTACTGGTTTTAAGTTAACCATTCCTTGAGATGGAGTTTGTTTTGTTTGGTTGGTTTGGTTAGCTTATTTTGGGACTTTATAGCCTGTCTTTTGGAGTGCGTGTGTTTTTGGAAAGGTTTTTCATTCTGTGGACAACCCCTTGAGATGTCTCCTTTTTGCTTCAGTGAGCAAAGTAAGTTTGCTTTTCCTAACACATGATGCCAGTTGGGGCTCACAGGTGCTTTTGGAGATGCTAATTTTTTATTACAAAGAAGATTTTCTACTTCATTAATCTATTCAATTATAAGAGAGAGATTTGCAGATATTTTTAGTAAAGACTGACTTCAGGGATGCCTTCTTTGTTAAGAAATGCTAAAAATTCACTTGAACTTAGCTTCAAGTCAGGAGGATTCAAATGAACTTTAGGCTGACGGTGATTTTTAACAAATTAATAGTCAGGTAGAAACTGATGTAGTATTTGCATTTCTTTCATGTGGTTTTCTTATAATGGTCTCCAAGGAAATACTCATAAGTATTTAGAAGCACTGGCTGCTTCCTACCTCCCTGAGTACAACAATGGCAGTTGCGAGCAGACCTTGCTCCTCTGCCCCTTGAGACACATTGCAGGAGACTATGTTCCTCAGCCTGGTGCTCCTTTTTCCTCCACAGATGTAAAACTTCACCCCTGCTCTGTCCTCTCCTGAGAGCCTCCATCCCTGGAAGCTCCATGCAGATGAACCCCCCAGCTTTGGCAACATGAAATGCTGTCGTCCCTGCTCTCCCTTTCCTTCCCCAAGTCCTTGTCCTCTCCATGTCTGTTTGTCACCGAACCTGGCAGACATCCCAAAAAGGAGCATGCCTCTGAGCCTGAGCAGCCACCTGGGATGCTAACACCAGCACATGGCCACATTTCCCACGTGTGTCCCTTTAGCCTGTTTCTTTTCTCTCCTTTTATCAATACCAAAGGAAATGTGGCAATGGCCACTTCCAAAGAAACACCAACCCAACCCTGCTACTCAGAAACTCTTTGTTTTGTGAACCTGCGTGTCCCAACCCAAAATGCTAGGCAAATTGGAGAACAGATGTCATGCCTTTCTCTTGAAACTTGGTCTGGACCCACCTCTGCCTCCCTCTAAAGACAGTTTGATGGCATTGAGCCAGAAAGAAATAAGCATGCTGGGTGTGGATTTGGTTGGTGTTAGACTCAGACCCGCTGCAGAAGGTGTTACTGAGGGTGTCATCACCCATGCAAGCAATTGCACTCATTGTACAGACCTGCCTGCTCCTGCTGCTGAGCAGGAGCAAAGCGGCACCCAGTGCAGAATTGCCATTACGAACCAACAAGACTGGAGTTTCCTCTTTTCCTTCCAGGCTACTTGGGAAGGAGAGAGCTGATACAAGCAAAGAGGGCTGAAGGACCAGGATCGACTGCAGGACAGCAGAGCTGAGCAAGGCATGCAGCGAGCGGCCTTTGGAAGTGGCTGATGGCAACCAAGGCTAAGCAAGACAGCAGTGCAGACTTGCTCATGGCTTAGGAAACACAACTTGGGGCTAGAAGGACTCCAACAGCAGCCAGAAGGGATGCTGTAGGGAAGACATAAGACTAATCTACAAGAGCGCAGTGCTGTCAAGACACCTGTGGAACCATGCTAGCTGGAGAGGACCAGCCCTGTAAAACATCTATAAAATGTCCATAACATGTACACTAAGTTTGTTTAGTTCATGACTTGGCCTCTGTCTGTTATGGTGTTGACTCAGGACAGGAGAGGTGGTGCATTGCATTGAATTTTTGCATGCCAAACCAGCTCAGATCAGGTCACTGCTGCACTTGCACTGTTTATTGGGAAGCTTGGCCTTCCTTGGTTAGAGTTGTTCTTGCTGTAGTACTTCCTAACACATGCAAATCAAATCATGGGTTACAACAGTTTAAAAGCGTAGCCGTTACAGTCTCCACCCATTTCCCCTTTGGACCAGGCCATAGAGTTTAGCACTGCTGTGAACCCTTAACCCTGCTGCAGCATGGACTTTCCATGGGCACAGTCCCTCCAGAGGTGTACCTGCAATGACATGGACTTATCCACACTCTCATGAGACCCCACCTGGAGCACATCCATCTCTGCGGACCCCAGCATAAGAAGGATGTGGACCTGCTGGAGCGGGTCCAGAGGAGGTACTCTCCTACGAAGAAAGGCTGAGAGAGCTGGGGATGTTCAGCCTGGAGAAGAGAAGGCTCTGGAGAGACCTTACAGCAACCTTCCAGTACTTAAAGGGGGCTACAGGAAAGCTGGGCAGGAATGCTGTAATGGAATGTAGTGATAGGACAAGGGGCAACAGCTCTAAACTAAAAGAGTGTGGATTCAGGTTAGACATCAGGAATAAATTATTCACAGTGACAGCAGCGAGGCACTGGCACAGGCTGCCCCAAGGAGCTGCGGCTGCCCCATCCCTGGCAGTGCCCAAGGCCAGGCTGGATGGGGCTTGGAGCAACCTGGTCTGGTGGGAGGTGTCCTGACCATGGCAGGGGGCTGGACTGGGTGATCTTTAAGGTCCCTTCCATCCCACACCACATGTCATTCCGTGATTCTGTACAGTAAGGCAAGCACGGGAGCCTGCTCTTTGGCAGCTGCACCACAACTTTGTCCGCTCTGACCCACGCACAGGCTGTGTAAGCGCTTCACCTTCTAGGTCTGAGCCTTGGGAAGCTCCTTGTACTCTCCACAGGAGGGAACGAGCCCAGAGGATCGCATGCGGGGCTGCAACGGGCAGGAGAAGGCCCGGGGACACAAGACCCAGCCCCTACGGGCGCCTCTCCATCACGGCCCCCCCGAGCCCCCTTAGAGGGCACACTGCGGGCAAACCTAAAATGGCGCCTCCCTGCTCGGCTTCACCCCGGCCGCGTCACGTGGTCGCCGAGTCCCTCCATTGCATCAGCCGGCGGGCGGCCCGCCCCTTGGCCGGGAGAGGCGGAGTGGGCGGGGCTTCGGCTGAGCGACGGCCCCGGCAGCCAATCGGAGGCGGGCGCTGCGGGCTCTGCGGTGAGGCCGGCGGCGCGGGGCGAGGGGCGGCGGCGCCCGGCGAGGTAGGGCCGGGGCCGGGCGGGGGGGCGCGGGGCCGGTGACCCCTCGGAGGCGGCCGGGGCCGAACGGGCCGGGGCCGATCCCGGCTCCCCCGGTGCCCTTGGGCCCGGGCCGGCTCTTTCCCGACTCCCCGAGGCCCTGCGGGCTGCGGTGGCTCCTTGCGGGGCCGGCCCCCGTGGGTGCGGGTGGCCCCGAGGCTCCCAGCCCCAGGCTCCCCGGGGTGATTGCGGGGCCGGGCGGCCTCTGGGCAGGCTCAGCGTGGAGCTCGCGGGCTTAGAAAGCCCTTTGCAAACAGGTTCCGGAGCTGCAGGCACCAGGGAGGTCGGGGAGGGGATGCTTGGGGCTGGGCCAGCACTGCGTGGGGCAGGCTCGTCGTTAAACCGAGGGGCTGCGGAGAAGGGCTATCAGAGAAGGACCCCTGAGGGAGATAAAAGGCGTGATCCTGATGTTCTTGCCCGAGATGACAGCGTGTAGGAGCTGTGACATTGGTACTAGGGGGATGGTTGGGCCAGATGATCCTGAAGGTCTTTTCCAACCCTAATGGTTCTGTGCTTATTGTCTCCTCAGACTGCACCGGGGCCCTGCCGCTTTCCCTTCTGCTTGCTTCGGACAGCTGTGACCTGCAGCTTCAAGATGGAATCTACGCTGACAGCTAGCCAGATCCGGCAGCGATTCATTGACTTCTTCAAGGAAAACCAGCATACCTATGTGCACTCTTCCTCTACAATCCCCCTGGATGACCCCACGCTGCTCTTTGCTAATGCTGGTATGAATCAGGTAGGTGTCGCTCTGGTCCTTGTGAACATATCTTGTAGCACCTGCAATCTGAGAAGCTGTATGCAGAGCTTTTGGAGTGCCCATTCCTTCCCAATAAGCTTCTACTGGACAACAGGACTCAGCAATTGTTTATTAGGCAATAAACAGATCCTAAAACCTCCTGCAGACAACATCTTGGCGTTGCATTTACCTTTCTCTTCTTAGGTGACTCCTTTCCATTTAAAGTTGACTCTAAGTGCTTCAGCTTGCAGGGGGTTCAGTTCCCCTTCACCTGTCAGTGCCTGCTCCCTGGGCTGAGCTGGTTGCTTGAGTTTCGCTAAAGTGAGGTTTATATTTGGCCATTTGCATCCTGAAGATAGAATTTTCAAGCAGACAAAATAACTAGCAGTTTCTTCTGTGGATCATGTGGAAAATTATTGTTGCATTCTCCGTCTTCTGGTCACAAAGAGGTGGCTGCTGTGTCTGCTGGAGTCCCATGTGCTATTGCAGAGTTGGCCAAAGCACTGGGAGAGGTTCCTGTGCCTGCTGAGCTGATTGCGATGCAGCGAGAGCACTGCCAGTCTCTCTTCCTTGACCCTTTGGACCACAACTAATGCTGCAAATAGTTGCAGCGAGAATCTTGGCACAAATTAGTAACAGTATCTTTAATGAGCGGTTGGGGCTGGGCTGCTGGAAGGGTTCTGCTGGAGTTTTCACTGATTTTGGCAATTGAGAACCTGGCTATTTTCAGTCCCTTTGGAAGTCCTGGCATTTGGTGTGCACCAGGCACATGTGCAGGTGTGCTGGGCCCTGCATCCTCCTCCCGTGCAGCAAACTGCAGGCTTGGAGTTTCTGAAGGCTGCCTCGGGGGCATCCAGACCAGTGGAACTATGATGTAGATGACACTGCCTTGCTGGGGCTTTCAGTATATAAAAACAAGCTCCTAGTGCTTTCTTTGATTTCCCCTTTTTTCTTTCCTCTCAGTTCAAACCCATCTTCCTCAACACTATCGACCCCTCGCACCCGCTTGCTAAACTGAGCAGAGCTACCAACACTCAGAAGTGCATCCGAGCTGGGGGCAAGCACAATGACCTGGATGACGTGGGAAAAGATGTCTACCACCACACTTTCTTCGAGATGTTGGGCTCCTGGTCCTTTGGGGATTATTTCAAGGTAAAATAGGCTAATCTGAATTTCTTGCACAAATTTATGTCTCTGTGAACTCAGCAGAGGATTTGCCAAGAAGAAAGAGAATCTCGTGGGACAGAGTAGCGCCTAACATACATTTGACTTCATTGGAATAAGCTCCTCTGACTCTGCAGAACATTTTGTGATTAATTACTTAAGGTTGACAAAGCTGATTATATTAACTCTGGCAGCGTGGAGTCTTCAGGTAGAGGTTTTAGCGGTTGTCCTGGAGCTGTGGGGAATTGCATGTGCTGTGTGAGTAGATGGACCTCTTGTAGGAGAGATCATGAAATATCAATGTCCTTTCCCAAGTTTCTTGCTAGTGTAGGGTTCATATCACGACAGGGATGTTAAGAATACAGCATAGCAGCAGATTTCAAATTATTTTTATTTGGACAGAACATGATATCTGGAAAGCTGTGTGAGATGTTTCTCATGCCCTTTTTGCTCTGTATATTAATTTGCCTGTTTCTTATGCCAAAAATCTGAAAGCTCTTGACTGTTTCAGAGCAGAGAGCTGCTTTGGTAAAGGTTCTGTCTGATAAAGCTGGTAATAAAAGGGGACCTCATGAGAGACTTGGTGTGGAAGGTTTCTGCATGTTTGTGAGACTTAATGGGTAGATCCAAGGCAGCCAGGGATACCTACAGTAGCCAGTACTCTGCGTGGGCAGGTACTGCACATTGAAGAGAGGCTCTGTTTGCATTCACTTGCTCACCTCATCTTTCCTTCTGCAGGAACTTGCTTGCAAACTGGCACTGGACCTTCTCACCAAGGAGTTTGGCATCCCTGCTGAAAGACTCTACGTCACTTACTTTGGTGGAAATGAGGCTGCAGGACTGCAACCAGATCTGGAATGCAAGCAGATCTGGCTGAATTTGGGGTGAGGGCCTTTAACCGAGAAAGCTGCGTGTTTTGATGAACAGTAGCCATGTGGCTTTATTCAGAGAAAGATGCCATGGGCTTTGAGGCAGAGCACGTATAACAGGAGGTTTTAACAAAGTTGAAATGTCACAGATAATGTTTGCAGGGTTGTGGAGCTACAAAGCCAAAAGGAAGCACTGGCGTTAGATATAAGAGACTGGGACTTGGGTCAGGCCCTAGAGCTTTCATTTCAAAATCTCTTGTGTAAGCTTAAGAACATAAGAAGTGTCCTGCTGGGTCAGATCAGTGGTCTGCCCAGCCAAGTGTGCTGCCTCTGAGGGCAGTTGAGAAGATGCTGCTAAGGAAAGCAGGCAACCCTGACTATGGTCTCTGCTCTTTTCATCTTTGCTTCCCAGCATTGACAGTCATTTGTTTAAGTATGTTCAGAGATCGTCTGTGTATTCCTCTTAGTTGCTGCTTGGGGACCTGTGCCTTCAGAGCATGTCTGATTCAGCTTTGAACCTCTGGGATTTTTCTAACCCTCAGTCATAGTCTGCCACTGAGCCTGGTCCTCTCCAGTCCCACTCTTTTCTCTTCGTAAGGCAGATAGATGTTCTTCCCCTAGGTAGTTTCAGTTGCCCTCATGATTCATCTGCTCATCCAGGGAAGCAGGGCACTGAGATTTCTGTTGTGAGATTCCCCCTTAGGTGGGGGAATTCTTGCCTCTGTTGGTCAGCCGGAGTTTCTTGTTACAGGCTGCCTGAGGGCAGGATTCTGCCCGGCAATATGAAGGATAACTTCTGGGAAATGGGAGACACAGGCCCCTGCGGCCCTTGCAGTGAGATCCACTATGACCGGATCGGCGACAGGGATGCCTCGCACCTGGTCAATCAGGATGACCCCAACGTCCTGGAGATCTGGAACCTGGTGTTCATACAGTTCAACAGGTGAGTAAGAGCTGCTTCCCAGCCCAGCAGCTTGGCTACGTCCCCAGCACTCTAACCCAGGCACCTCTGTGCTGCTTTGCTGTTTGCTGTGGCCTCGTTCCTATACCTGCAAGTATCACCAGCAATTTGGGCTCTGTAGCAAGCTGCCGAACTCTGGTGTTGCCCCAGTGGAATTGAGAGCTGCAGGGGGGACTGGACACACTGCTGTTGACCTGGGGAGCACCTTTGGAGCCTGGCTTTTCATTTAGGGTCTCCCATTGGGTTCTTGAGACCAGCAGGATTGGGTTTGCTTGTCATTCCCACTTGTGTGGGAGATTCATGCTTTGCAGTGCCCCAGCCCACCTGTGTAGAAGAGATCAGTCGTGCTGTTTTTGGGGACAGACTGGAAAAGTTCTCTCAGTTCATCTGTCAGGAATCAGTAGGACATAAATGCCATCCTCCTCTGGGTCTAAGTTGCCACTGAGTCTTGTTAATTATATTTTATTGAAGTTGCCTTGTGTGTGGCTTGTCTGTGGGCCTATGTCATAAATGTGATAAAGGTGAGAGGAGAGTTGGGGATGCCCCTGCAGAGCCTCCGTCCTTAACAGCTTGTGTTTTTTTTTTGTGGCTGGGCAGGGAAGCTGATGGCACCTTGAAACCTCTTCCCAAGAAAAGTATTGATACTGGGATGGGTCTGGAGCGGCTGGTTTCGGTGCTGCAGAACAAGATGTCCAACTACGACACTGACCTTTTCCTTCCTTACTTTGAAGCCATCCAAAAGGTACAAACTGGAGAGTCAGGGCCTGATCCAGCTGCGTCCATCCCCTGGGTCTCTGGGGAGATGCATGGGGCAGGTCAGACAGGGATGGTCACGTCTGCAAGTCTTTGCTTTCCCAGCTACTGTGAGCCCCATGGGTTTGTACTTTGCTGAGGGTAGGAACTCTGGCTGGCCCTGTAATTGCTGCCTTGGGGCATGTTTGCAGAGGAGAACAAGGGACAGGAGCGGTGCAGCTCTCCCAGGTGTTCCAAGTGAACCGCACCACATGCAGGCACTGTTTTGTTATAGCAATGTCTTTCCCTTGGGTACAGATAGAAATGTCCTAAAATAGGGAGCTGGGACCCTGTCCTGTGTCACAGAATTTGCAAGGTTTCTTGGCTGCGCAGGTTATGCCAGGGCAGAGCCTGTGAGCCAAACAGATTTCCCTTTTGGTTCCCTATACGCTCAGCCCCCCTCCCTCCCTCTTCTGTCCTGGGCTCTCAATGGTGGTTTAAGTTGGCTTTACCTCCCTCTGGCCTTGGACACCCTTCATCCCTGGAAGTGCAGGCAGCACGCACAGCCTCACAGCCCTCCGTGTTCCCTGGCTTCACCAAGTCACCTCTTTTCCCAAATACGCCATTTGTGTGGCAGCGGGACGAGGCTGGCCCCTGTTCTGCCACGTTGCTGATCCCTGCTGTCAGTTATCACCCCGTTTGCCTAACGCCTTCTCCTCTCTGCACAGGGCACGGGTGCCAGGCCGTACATGGGGCAGGTGGGCGCTGAGGACGCGGATGGCATCGACATGGCCTACCGCGTGCTGGCGGACCACGCACGGACCATCACGCTGGCCCTCTCCGATGGGGGCAGACCTGACAACACTGGCAGAGGGTAAGAAGGGAGCTGCCGCGGTGCTGCTGCACCCGTTCAGTTCAGCACAGCGTCCCTGAGGGCAGTGGGACCTGGTGTGTCTCTGGGATGTCTGAATTTATCACTGAAGCAGCAGACAGCAGAATATTTACTCAGTGTATTTGAACCCCTGTGGCAAAGTCCTCCCGAAAGGCCAGGACACACAGGTCTGAGGGTTCTTGTGAGTACCTGTCCTGCTATATCAGTGCCCAAAATAGATTGCTGTGGACAGATAGGCACAGAAGTCTGTTTTATGCAGTGCTGCTGTCAAAAAAACAATGAAGTTTGGGCTGGGGGGCTGTGCTGTGGGTTCTGCTGGACTCACAGGATGACTGTTAAGCTCACAGAGAGTTTGAGTCCTGGGGCTGAGGTCTGGGAGGGGGTGCTGGTACGTGGGTGCTGGTGGATCCTCTGAGAACAAATCAGAGGTGTGATGTTTGCACTGAGGGACTCTGCTGTTCCTAGGTATGTGCTGAGACGGATTCTCCGACGGGCTGTGCGCTACTCCCATGAGAAGCTCAACGCCCCCAAGGGCTTCTTTGCTACCCTGGTTGATGTTGTGGTGCAGTCACTGGTGAGTTCTTCCCCCTCTCCACTGTATCTGCCGAAGACTTCGTCTGCAGAGGTGTGCAGATCTCCACACTGAGTCCTTTTGGGTGTGCAGGGAGATGCCTTTCCTGAGCTGAAGAAGGACCCAGATATGGTGAAGGACATTATCAATGAAGAAGAGGATCAGTTCCTGAAAACACTCAGCAGAGGACGTCGTATCCTAGACAGGAAGATCCAGAGCCTGGGCGACAGTAAAACCATTCCTGGTGAGGCTGCGACTCCTGTCTGTATGCACCAAAAGGCATTTACCGTCTGGGACCAAGGGCTGAATTGGGCTGGGAGCTGAGAAATGGTGGAAGGTGGGGTGGGCACAGAGCTGGAATCAAAAGATCTTTGTTCAGAGCTGGGCTACGTCTCTCTTCTCTGGCCTGTGTTCACTTGCTCAGATCTCTGAGCTGTCTGTGGTAGTGTGATCTCTGTGCCCTGGAGGCTGTCAGCGAGGAGCTTTGTAGCTGTTTGTGTTCACCAGCCCCATTCGTTGTCCTGCAGTAGCACAAAGCCAAGGAGAGAGCACTGTCTCACGGAACAGGCACGATGACTTCTCTGCTTTTTCTCTGAAGGTGATACTGCCTGGCTGCTCTACGACACCTACGGTTTTCCTGTGGATCTGACTGGGCTGATTGCAGAGGAGAAAGGCCTCGTGGTGGACATGGAGGGCTTTGAAGAAGAGCGGAAAAATGCACAGGTAGGTAACAGCTGGGGGGGGTCTGAGAGTGGGCAGGGAGGAGTCCATTTTATTTTGTGGTAACGATGCTCTGCTCCTTTCTTATGGGGCGCACTCTCCCCTCAAGCTCCCAGTGCCCTGTGGGAAACACCAGCACTGTCATCCACCACTGCTGGGGTAGGTTTTCTTAAACTCTGGTGCTTGTCATTGGCAGCTCAAATCCCAGGGCAAAGGTGCTGGAGGGGAGGATCTCCTCATGCTGGACATCTATGCCATCGAAGAGCTAAGGGCCCAAGGGCTGGAGGTGACCGACGACTCACCAAAATACGGTTATACGTCAGATCCCAGCGGGACCTACGGTATGAAAAAGCCCTCTCAGGAGCAACCTTTGCTGCCAAACCCTTTCCTCCTGCATGTCTCTGGGAGGAGCTGATTTGTCTTCCTAGCATGCATCTCAGCAAGGTCCCCTCTGGGCTCGTCTTTTCTGGGACACGGAGGTGGGAGCGGAAATGGGTGCTTGTGACAAGTGGGGCAGAGAAGGAAGGGCAGGACTGTTCAAAGTCTGCCCCGCTATTCAGATCTGTTGCTGACATGATCAGAGAGACTTAAGGGGATTCCAGTTCCTGCAGCTTTGCCTCTCCACACTCCCATGTTTGTGTTTCCCAACTGCTCCTTTGCCAGTGTCACAGGGGATGCAGGTTCTGCTTGGTCCTTAAAGGCTCCTCAGCCCACTTGTTTGCTCTGGCTCGTTCTGCTCATTTTTGATTTGGTGGAGATGCAAGAGCCACCAGGCTCGTAGCCACGTATGCTGTTGACTTTTACCACATAGATATGGAAGGAAGTGACAATCCCTGCCACAGAGAGCACTGAATGAAATTCCCCGTTATCCAGCTATTGTCCTAGTTCTTCCCCGTTACCCCCTCTAAATGTGGTAGCTCCTGCAATAGTTGGAACGTGTTGCTGTGAAATTCTGCTCCATGTGGTGTCCACAAGGTTTTCCTATTTTACTGACGCTGCCCTGTTGTCTTGGTGACAGATTTTGGGAGCCTTGTGGCCACAGTGAAAGCCATCCGCAGGGAGAAGAAGTTTGTGGAGGAGGTGTCCACCGGCCAGGAGTGTGGGATAGTGCTGGACCGGACCTGCTTCTACGCCGAGCAGGGTGGGCAGATCTACGACCAGGGCTACATGGTCAAGGACGACGACAGCAGGGAGGATGTGAGTCTTTCACAAAGAGTCTTTCACTGGTCTCAGTCTGACCTGGGGCCGGGGCAGATGTGTGCAGAGGAGAAGGGGCCAAGCAAGCTTTAGGGGTTTTCTGTCTGTGGCAAGTGTTGGGGAACTGTACAGGCTTCCTTTTCAGGGGTGCAGCACGGCACAGATGTGCTGGAGTTGGCTCTTCTTGCTTCTTGGGAGGCTGCACTGAACTCTCTGCTGCAGTGTCAGGCTGTCGCCAGGATGTGGTGCTTCTGGTGGTGGTGCTGCTGGGGTGGCTGTGCTGAAGGACAGTGCTTTTGAGCTGAGGACCTCTTTCAGCTGTCCTGTGTCCCATAACCATGCCCCACTTTCACTGCCTTCTCTGCTTTGTGGCCCTGTGTGCTCTGCCTGGGGGCATTTCGCTTTCTCATACCTCGTGCACCAGTCCAGCTCTCACTGATGCCTCTCCAGTTGTAGTTCAGGGCTCTGGCTGGACTATGTGCCTCCCTTGGCCTGTCACCCCGCTCACTGGGTGCATTTCCCTCTTTGTACAGAAAACTGAATTCACTGTGAAGAACGTGCAGGTCCGAGGAGGCTACGTGCTTCACATAGGAACGCTGTATGGAAGCTTGAAAGTAGGAGACCAGGTGCTGCTATCTATTGACGAGGTGAGTTAAGGCACGGTGTTACAGATGGGTTCATCTCTTGTCCCTGGATTTTGTCTCCTTTCTTTGGAGCAGCGTTGGTACTGCTCTGGAGGCTTGGAGATCAGGTCCTGCTCTCCTCGCAGCACATGACAAACAACGTGGCCCTTCCAGGCTGCTGAGTCAGGGCACCTCCCTCCTGGAATCTGGCTTCCTCCTTCCACGAGGCAGATAACACTTTGTTGAACCAGCACGTTAACCTCCAATTCCAGTGCCAGAGGTGATCCTGGGAGTGGTATGGCCCTAGCGTGGGACCCCAACTAACGGTGCCTTTCTCCATCAGACACGGCGGAGGCCGGTCATGAGCAACCACACGGCCACTCACGTCCTCAACTTTGCCCTGCGCTCGGTGCTGGGAGAGGCTGACCAGAGAGGGTCGCTGGTCGCGCCAGATAGGCTGCGCTTTGACTTCACAGCCAAGGGAGCCCTGTCTACCCAGGAAATCAAGAAGGTTGAAGGCATCGCCAACCAGATGATTGAGGAGGCAAAGGTGGGTACGGGCTGCAGGGGTGAGCCCCGTGGGGTGGGATGGTGCTTAGCTGTCCCCATCCTCTGGGAGTGGAAAACCTCCACATACATTGATCTCTTCATTGCTACTGAGCCCTCTCCAGGGTCGGAGTGGTTCCTTGTCTGCTCTAGTGTCATATTGTTTGCAAAAGCCAAGGGGTTTAGCAGAGTGGTGATGCGTCCTCAAAGACAAGAGAGTTGCTCCGTATAGTGCCAGCCCTGTGCCAGATCAGACCCCAGGAGGACCTCATGTCCTGCTTAGGAGCTCATGGTTAGAAACCAGGTGAATGTACAACAGCACAGGGAGCCTGAGCAGGCACAGACATTGGGGACTGAAGATTTGTCAATTATCTTGGGATCCCTGCAGCTCCGCAAACCCCATGTCAGGTGAGGCACGTAACTTCCCTCTTAGGATCTTTCAGAGGAAGTCAGGATACCCTGGAGATGCAGGCCCTCATCACAGCTCACAGGACCAGCTCTCACCTGCACCTCTTTCCCGTGCTCTGCAGACTGTCTACGCCAAGGACTGCCCTCTTGCAGCAGCCAAAGCTATCCAGGGACTGCGGGCAGTTTTTGATGAGACCTACCCCGATCCCGTCCGCGTGGTCTCGATTGGCATCCCTGTGGAGGAGCTGCTGGCCGACCCCTCCGGCCCTGCGGGCTCCATCACTTCCATCGAGTTCTGCGGAGGGACGTGAGTATCGGGAGAGGCCGGGGAAGGCAGTGGGGAGGGTGAAAAGGAGCCCCTGTGGAGCCTGGGCTCCTGGGGGCAGTTGAGGCATGGGTTTGTGGTGGGCAAATAGGGAAACTGCCTGCATGCTGTCCCTGCTCACCTGCAGAGGCTCTGGCAGTGCTGGGCCTTGCCGCCCTCCTGTCGCCGCTATGCTTGTGGTGGCTAGGCTGGGTTTTCTGTCTGTCCCTGGCAGTGCCTCCCTGGCAGGGTGGTTTTCTGGTTTCCATGCTGAATCCTGCTGAGATGAGAGGTGGACTTGTAACTTTCTCTTGTTATGGGTTTGTTTCTGGGTTCTTTCCAAAGGCACTTGCAGAACTCCGGCCACGCTGGCCACTTTGTGATTGTTTCAGAAGAAGCGATTGCTAAAGGCATCCGGAGGATAGTGGCAGTCACCGGAGCTGAGGCTCGGAAGGTAAGAAGAGGCAGAAGTGATCCAAGCCCTGCAGGAAACCACTGGCACATGCATGCACACGTATTAAACCTTTACCAAGGCTAATTCCATTAAAGATTGCCCAGTGTCCCTGCTGGGGTACTCAGCACAAGGGTGTGTTGACTTGAGAGCCTGAGGGACTCATGGCTTGGACTCTGCCAACACAGAGAGAGCTGTGGGGAGGGAGGGAAGTCTCGGCAGGAGCTGTCGTGTTAGAGTGGGAGAAGGGCCTGAGGTGGCTGCAGGGTTAGCTCATGGTGGTTTGCAGAACGGGCTGCAGATGCAGAGCTCTCAGCAGGTGGCAAACCCCAGAACTTGTTCAGCCCCTTGGCACTGGGGTCTCCGTCGGGTGTGGGAATGGCAAGGAACGGGGAGGTGGGAGCTGTTCCCACCTGACATTTGTGCAGTCCTCTGCTGCAGAGGCAGGTGGCTTTGGTGCTGGGCGAGCTTGGGCTGGTGCTGCCTCGAGTGGGAGAAGGGGTTGGTGAGGGAGCTGCTCTCCTCTTTTGGAGGATAGTGGCATTCCTTTGGCAAAGAAGAGTCCGGCCAGCATCACAGTGTGGCTCTGGACAAACAGTGCATGGCTCTGCTACTTCCCCAGGAGTTACTGAACTCCATGCCTGGGGCTGCAGCCTTCCTGACCCTTCTCTTGGGGATGGCCAGGAGCACAGCCTGGAGCACAGCCTATCCCCTGTGTGATATAACTCGATTTGTACTCTGCTAGGCCCTCAGGAAAGTGGACAGCCTCAAGAAATTGCTGTCAGACCTGGACGCCAAGGTGAAGGTGCAGACAGCACCCAACAAGGACGTGCAGAAGGAGATCACGGACCTCAGCGAGGTGAGGGTGGCAGCAGTGCTGGGACCTGGGTTGCCAGCACCGGGTGGTGTTAATGAGGCCCAAGTTCAGCTTCCTGCTCCTCTGTCTCCCCTGGGTCACCTCATCTCAATTAGTCTCAAGGTTTAATTGTGGGTGAATTGAAGTCTTGTGCCAGCACCCTGTAGGACACAATCTCAAGAGGACCCAGCCCTGTGTCCTGTGGGTGCTGCAGCCTCACACCTGAGTTTGTCAGACACTGGGAGAGGGGAGTGCATCAGGCTGTGCCAGACAAGGCCCTTGAGGTTCAAGAGTGCTGTGCAGCGTGCCCTGCCTCCTGCCACGGTCGCCCGTCCCTTTAACCCTCCACCCCTGGCTGTTTTGCAGACACTGGCCACTGCTGTTATCCCGCAGTGGCAGAAGGATGAGCTCAGAGAGGCTGTTAAGGCACTGAAGAAAGTTATGGATGACCTGGACCGTGCAAGCAAAGCTGACATCCAGAAACGGGTGAGCCCTGGGTGGGAATAAAGGACAGCGTTGGGGGCATTGATGGGCAGCTCTTCTGGGAGCTCCAGCTGTGCCTAGTGTGGAAGGGAGCTGAGCTGTGGCTGCCTCCGTGCCTGCTACCTTGGAAGATGGGGTGCTCCTGCCGTAGCAGTGGTGTCCCTGCGCCTGGGTGCATGGTTCTTCCTCTGGATCCCATTGGATTCTCCTGGAGGAGGAACCACGCACAGCGCTGCTGCTGCCTCACAGAACACACATGCACCTTTGAGCATCTTTTGTTCATGGCACTACAGTGTGCAGCTGCTCCAGGCTAGGCCATGGGTGCGTTGGGGCACCCCGGGGGCCTCCGTTGCCAGGGAGGTTCCACCTGGGTGGTTCCTGTGTCCGTGTGCAATGTGTGGGTGTCTGAGCACTGCTGTCCTCAGGTGCTGGAGAAGACCAAGCAAGTCATTGAAAGTCACCCTAACCAGCCGCTGGTCATCATGGAAATGGAAAATGGAGCCTCAGCAAAGGTACGCGAAAGTCTGGTCCCTCCTCAACAACCTCCCGTGTGCCTGAGGAGCAGTCGGGTGGTCTCTTTGCTTGGGGAGACAGTGCTGTGTTGCAGAGGTGTCTCACCACCTGCCAGCCCTGAGGAGTGGTAATGAAGAGGGGCAGGACCTCTCTAGTATTCCCTGCGTCCCACTGGGTTTACAAACGGGCTTGCAGGGTTGGGGAGGTCTTGACCATTTGCTGAGCTTCCAGATCTGGTGAGGATAGGGACCCCTATCAAAATTGTATCGGGTTCCAGGTAAGGTTCATCCCAAAGGAGTCCTGACACAAAAATTCAGGATTAAAGATCAGCTCTGGAAATTGTCCTGGGCTGAGCATGGACAGGGCCAGATCACAGAGCTGCTCCCTAGCTCCAGGGCATTGCATCTGCTGCAGCAAGGTTCCTGTTCTAATCCAGCCAGGGCTGAAGCTGCCCCCTCCCCTTAGCACAAGTTAAATTTCTTTCAGTTCTGAATAAAAGCTCCCTTGTGTGTACTCTGTTGCACCGCTGTTCCTCGCAAGTGCCATGCAGCGGGGGCTGATCGTGCTGCGAGGCTGGAACAGCCAAGTTTTGATGCCCTATTTAAATTTCCACTTTGGGAGCCTCGGAGCTGGTGCTGCTCAGACTCCTGCTTGTCTTTTCCGTTGCTGTCTCCAGCTCCACGACACCGGCACTGCTGCTCGCAGCTGTGTGGGAGTCGAAAACTGCTTTGTTTGCGAGGCCTTCACCACAATGGGTGCGAATGTGGCGTGGCAATCTGAGGGGGAAACCTTTGGGTTGGGTCTGATACCTTGCAGCTTCTTTACGCTGTAGTTGAATCCTGCTCTTTGCAGAACATTTCCTCCCTCCTGCTGGGAGCTCTCATCACACCCTGGGCAGAGTGTTTTCCCCATTTTCTACTATTACACTTAGGCAAAACACAGGGGTGCTTGCTTTGGGGCTGCACAGCCATGAATTCTGCAAGTCCCCAGCTCCCTGCAGCTGTGAGGTACAGCCAGCTGTGCCCAGCTTTCAGCAGCTGGGGAGGAGGCAGTCTGCCAAGAGGCCAAAGGTAATGCAGGAGGTGACCTAGGAGTGGGCACTGCAGGATGCTGCTGGCTGTTTTAATGCAAGTCCAGGTCCCCAAAGCCTCAATGGGGCCCTGGTGGCTGCACAGTGCTGCGGGGTCTGGAGCAATGGTGGTTGCAAGCCCAGAGGAAGGTGTGCCACCGTGACTTTGTCCTCCTGCAGGCCCTGAACGAATCCCTGAAGCTCTTCAAGACTCATTCCCCCCAGACTGCCACCATGCTCTTCGCTGTAGATAATGAAGCTGGCAGAATCACCTGCCTGTGCCAAGTACCCCAGGTAACACCGAGATTCTGTCTGTATGGCTGTGGCTTTCTGTGAGCATTGGTGGTGTGTCTGCATGCCTTGGAGGATCTGCAGCCTGCAGACAGCAACTATCTGTTGCAAGGCCACAAATCATTGAGGTCGGCAAGAGCTACGGCCTTGTGCTTTGTGTTATCAGGGGGCTGCAGCAGGGGGGGAAGAGGCACCGGGTCCTGTTTGTGGAGCAGAAGGGGAAGGGGGAGAGCAGCGACTTGATGTGGCCATAGGCATGGGGCCAGATGCTGCACGTGGAAGAGCTCTGTCCTGCGGTGCCCTGCTCCTGCCTACCTCCCCTCCCTGCTTGACATCAAGCTCCTTTTTGCCTTCTCCTCTCCAGGAGTCAGTGAAGAAGGGCCTGAAGGCCAGCCAGTGGGTGCAGGAGGTGTCCGGCTTGATGGACGGTAAAGGCGGCGGCAAGGACGTCTCTGCACAGGCAACGGGCAAGAACGTGGGCTGCCTGTCCGAGGCGCTCCGCCTGGCCACGGACTTTGCCAGGCTGCACTTGGGCGAGCTGAAAAACTGACGGAACCCCCCGGGACCTCCCTGGAACCCCCTCTCTCCGGCTGCTGCTGCCTGTGCCCCTTGGAGCTGACAATAAACACCGCTGCCCTCCGGCTGCTGCTGCTGCTGCTGCTGCTGCTTGCGGGGCGGGCTGGGGCGGAGCGGGCCGGGCTCCTCCTCCTCCTCTTCCTCCTCCTCTTCCTCCTCCTCCTCCTCCTCCTGCCGCAGCCATGCCGCTGGATCACCGCCGCCTGCGGGGCCCGGACGAGTCCCAGCCGCCGGCGCTGTGGGCGTTGGGCGCCGAGGAGGACGAGGACGGAGCCGGGGAGGGAGAAGCGGCGGGGCCGCGGGACCCTTGCGCCCTTCGGCCTCTCTTCGCCCGGGCCGGGCTGCTGAGCCAGGCCGAGGGCTCGGCCTACGTGGAGCTGAGCGGCGGCACCAAGGTGCTGTGCGCCGCGTGGGGGCCGCGGGAGGCGGCCGAGCCGGGGGGGACGGCGGCGGCGGGGGGGCGGCTGGTGTGCGAGTTCCGCCGGGCCCCTTTCAGCGGCCGGGGAGCCAGGCCCAGGCCCGGCGGGGCTGCGGAGAGGGAGGCGGAGCGGGAGGCGGCGGCGGCGCTGCGGGAGGCTCTGGAGCCGGCCGTGCGCCTGGCTCGGTACCCGCGGGCCCGCCTGGCCGTCAGCGCCCTGCTGCTGCAGGACGGGGGCTCGGCGCTGGCCGCCGCCGTCAGCGCCGCCTCGTTGGCCTTGGCGGACGCCGGCGTGGAGATGTACGACCTGGCCGTGGGCTGCGCTCTCTGCCGGGAGCCCGGGGAGCCTCCCGGGCCTTGGCTGCTGCAGCCCGGCGAGGCCGAGGAGGGCCGAGCCGCCGCCCGCCTGACGCTGGCCCTGCTGCCCGCCCTCAACCAGGTGTCGGCGGTGCTCGGGGGAGGCCGCGGAGGGGACCCCGAGAGCTGGGGGCAGGCGCTGAGGCTCGGCCTGGACGGCTGCCACCGCCTGTACCCCGTGCTGAGGCAGAGCCTGCTGCGGGCGGCGCGGCGGAGGGACGCGGCGCACAGCGCCTGAGGGACGCCCCGGTGGCGTGGGGGCTCCTGGAGCCACCCCCAGCTGCCCCGTGCGACTCTGGAGGTGCCTGGAGCATCCCCTGGTGACAGCGGAGACCCCCAGGGCCTGCCCGAGCTGCCACCCACACCAGCGGAGAGCTGCGGAGCCACCCCTTGTGAGACCCCCGGAGCAGCTCTCAGCACTGCCAGAGACCCTCAGAGCCTGGCAGAGCCACCTCTCACATCACCAGAGACCCCTCCAGAGACACCTCAGGTGATGCTGGACACTCCTGGGGCCTCCCCAAGCCATCCTTGGTGCCGCCAGAGACTCCCCAAGCCCACCCGAGGCACCAGTCGTGACACTGGAGACCCTCAGGCAGCTGAGCCAAACACATCCTGCCTGGCCACCCGCGGGCTCAGCACCACCACAAGCCCCAGCACCACAACATCCCCACTGTGACGGCCACACCGTGACCACTCTGTCCCATCACAGACTTTGGACCTCCATGACTCCTGCCTGTGGTGCTCCAGGGTGGCAGAGACATTGGGTTTTGTTTTTTTAAATTAAATTAGGCTTTTCTGGTGAGTCTTCTGCCTGCCTGAGTCTGCTGGGGCCCTCTTCCCTGCAAACCCTGACCTGGTTTGGGGGAAAAGGAGCTGGAGCCAGGGTCTGGCTCTGCTGGGGCTTGCCTCAGCCCAGCAGCTGGATCTGGGCACGCTGCATGCGGTGCCCAAAGTGCCTGACCTCCTGCAGAGCCTCCTCTCAGACACACCTAAAGTGGTTAAAAAACACCTCAGAGTCAAATAACCAGAGAAAAGAAATAAAAATTCTATTATTTTTTTCCTTTCCAACACAATACACTCTTTTACCAGAGCAAATTAGAGATACAGAACAACTTCCTACCAGCGAGAAGGATGACCTAGAAATGAGGGACACGGACACGGGGGGAGCTCTGCGGGACGGGGGGAGCGGGGCTCGGGGTGTGACCTCCTGGGGCAGAGGCTCCGTCCTGCCGACAGAAGCGCGGTGGGAGTCCTTGGGGAACCAAGAGGGAAAACCCTTTTGTGAGCATGGGCGACTGGGAGCTGCTGAGCCCTGTGCCATGGTGCTGGGGGCACGGGGCTGCGGCTTTGTGCTGTGCTGAGAGCCTCTGGTTCCTCGTTAGGGTGGTCACCTCCTGCACCATGAGCCCACCCTGCAGTGTGCAGGCAGCTGGGGGCACGCTCAGGGGGCAAGGGCTTGGGATGTGACCGGTGTGCATGGGACACTTTATCCAAGGAGGGAGGACACCGTAGATTTCTGTTCCAGGCTGCTGCTCCTTTGGGATGTGGGCCTTCTGCCCTCCAACCCTCCCTTCCCTGTGTACTTATCCCTAGTTGGAAAACAGGAGGAACAAAAAAAAACAAAAAACAAACCCAAAGTGCACTCAAACACAGACTTCTCTCACCATGGCTGGCCAGGGTGGAACACGGGGCTGCTGGCACCATGGCAGGAGACGGGAGTGCTGGGAGCGGGCACCTGGCACCAGCGTGGGACGCGCTGGAAGCCTCTAAAGATGGACACGAGACAGGAGCTGCTGGCACACCGGGAAGGCTCCAGCATACCCAGTCCATCTAGTGGCTCCCCTCGGGGTCCGAGATGTGTGTTTTCATCTGCAAGGAGAAAAGCAGAGCGGGGTCCTGGGGCGCACCCCGGGGAGCACGGAGCGCCCCTTCCAGAGCCCACCAGGACCCGGTTTTGGCAAAGCAGGGAGCTGGGGGAAGGCAGCCGGCCCTGCCTTACCGTCTCCTCTGTGTCCGTGCTCTCCTCCGCGCTGTCGATGGTGCGCAGGTCGCTGCGCCCGTTCCCTCCTGCCCCCTCCTTGCCCCAGGAGCCCTCTCCCCCTGGGGACGGTGACGCTGCTCCCACCTCTGCCCTCTTCTTCTCACTCTCCTTGCACCCTGTGGGGACAGGACAGCAGGAGCTCGGCGTGCCCGTGCACAGCACCAGCCCCGTGCTCACAGGGCAGGGGACAAAGCCCCATGGCACCAAAGGGGATGAGGGGAAGGGACTGGCACAGGGAACATCTCAGTGGGGTTTGGACCCGGCTGAGTCCAGGGCCAGCAGCATCCCTCACCCGAGAGCCGCTCTCTCCGCTGGTCCATGCGGTCCAGGCTCTCCAGCAGGCTGTCCACCTGCGCCTTGATCTGGCTCAGCTCCCCCTTGATGGAGTGCAGCTCCTCGGCTCGCACTGCGGGCGAGAGGAGCTGTCGGGATCGCACCCCGCGCCTTGTGGCAGTGAGGTTAGCACCGAGCAAGAGGTGTGGGCACAAGCACTGCTGCAATGCCTTGAGGTGCACAAAGCCGGGCTCCCCAGCTCGCCCCCTCCCGCAGGACCCAGCGCTTCCCCTCCAGCCCAGGCACCTCGTCCTGCTCACGTTTTGTCCGTGTCCCCGTGGAGCTGCTGCTGCTCCGCACCCCGGGCTGGGGGCTCGGGCTGCTTTTGCCTCCTGCTCCTGTGTGAGTTCTCCTGGCCTTGACGGGGATGCGATTAATGAGAGGTGGGATCTTCTGGTACTCGTACACCCTGCGAGGGCATAAAACCAGCAGCGTAAGCATAAAAATGCTGCCCCCACCCCAGTGACTGGCACAGCCCCGGCACGGGTGCTGCTTCGGGGCAGCGCAGCCTCTGCCAGGGTGCTGGGGCTGCCTTCCTGGGTCCCCACTTTGTGCCGCCACGCTCACCGGTACGGGAAGTCGTCCCTGTAGAGATCGTAGTCCAGGTCACAGTTACTGCTGCGGGAGGGGACAGAGGACAGCAAAGTCACCAGCCGTGGCACCGCAGGGCAGGGACAGCCGCCCACTGCGTGCCCCCATCCCCGGGAGCGGGCTCTGCGATGGGGGCTCTGGATTTGGAGCTGGGTGATGTTGAATTTCACAGTCCCTGGCTCCAGGAGCACGCCGACGGCTCGCTCCGCTCCAAATTAAGAGGCGATCTGTCATCAAACTGCCTCCCATGCAGGCAGCCGACACGCCGGCAATAAATCACGCCGCAGAGGAGGAAAGGCACTGATGCTCATTTTGCCGCTTCAGCTCTCGTGGAGTCGATGAGCGCTGGGTTCAGCCTCGCACGAGGTGAGACAAAGCTCAGAGCATCGCCGCTGCCACAGCAGCCTCGGGCACCTGCGTTTTTGTCCCTTGCTGCCACAAGGGCAGCGTGTCCTGCTGGGGAGGAAGGAGCACCCCAGGACCCGCGGTGTGCCTCCTGCCATTTCTGCCCACGAAGCTGGACACACACGGTCACCGGCTCGCCACGTGCTGGCCTCGCTTTGCAGCGTGACCCTGAGATGGGCTTTGACGAGCGCGGCTCCTCAGAGCATCCCGCGGGAGGAGCGATGCAGCGGCTCCGTGCTCCAGCAGCCACGGGGACCGCGGTCCCTGCCCTGCCAGCGCTGCATCCCTGCATGGCCCCGGTGCCATGGCAACGGGCAGAGCAATTAATTCAATCCAGAAGCTCTCTAACGAGAGGCAGAGCCCGGTGTCGGCTCTGGTCCCCTCTGTGCCGCATGCCGGTGTGGCACCCAGCAGGGATGAGGGTCCCTGTGGAGCCCAGGAGCTGAACACACACAAGAACAGGGAGCTGCCCTTCTGCTGGTGGCCCCCATCCCCGCGTGGGTAGGACACCATGCCCCCAGATCTCTGCTTGGGGACCTGTGCCCCAGGGGACCTCATTTAAAAGCCCAAACTGCAACCACGTGGAGACCACAGGGATCTTCTGGGTGGAAGAAGCCTCAGACCCTCGGTGAGGTGGGTTAGGGGTGGGGTTAGGGAGGTGCCCATGGGGACAGGGTAGCGACATCCTATGGAGCCAGGTGAGCATCCACCACCAAGTGCATGCAGAAGAAGGACTGAAGGGAGGAAGAGCAGGGGGAGGAAGAGGAGCTCCCACCACTTCCGCAGCCCCCCCCCCCACTGCCCGCCACGCCATGGCACTCACTGGTACAGGCTGCTGCTGTGCTGCCGCTTCTGGCCCAGCCTGGCCCGGCTCGGCTTGGCTTCCCTGGCCATGTCCAGATCTGAGGGCAGAGAGAGCAGGGGAATGAGCAGTGCAGAAACAGAACGAGAACCGGGAGCCCCGCCGGAGGGCTCCTCTCCTGCTGAAGCTTTCAGCGTCTGCGTCGCAGCCACCAGCTCCCTCTAAGCCAAACCCCCGGGGAAGCAGCAGGAGGACGGGGACCACCCTGGCTGCCCCTGCAGCAGCCCTTCCCATGGACACCCCACGAGCCCCAGCCATTCCCATTAGGAAGCAGCTGTGGTGATGAGGGTAATTAATCCCCACAGACGTGTCCCCCTGCTGTGGTGAAGCCGCCTGACAACGAATTCAGGCATTTTTCGGAGCACCCCAGAGCAGGCTGGATGGCGATGATGGGGACGTGGCACCCTGAAGGGCGCCCACGGCTTCATGAGGTGCTCCACGCCTCTCCCCCGATGTGCTGCCACCGACCTCAGCCCGGATGTGCCCAGAGCTGTACCGGGCACCAGGGGGCTGCTTCATTTCCTGACATCTGCTAATTCCTGGGGGCTTCACCAGGAGGTCACCGACGGGCGTCTCCTCACCCCGTGCTCGTCCTCTCCCCCAGCACCGAGGCTCCTCTCCCAGCTCCGTCTTATTGCGACCCCGCAGCCAGTTCCCAGCTGCGTAAAGTCCATTTAAAACCAGCTTCCATCAAGAGTATATCCTTGAGAGCCATTGATGCAGCTCCTTACTAACATCCAGATAGATTTAATGTTGTGATTCTGGCTGGAGGAACAACGTGAAATCTCCTGGCAGAGCTCTCCTCGTTACAGCCGCTCCCCGTGTTGCTCGCGGCACAATTCCTATCGGGTGCTCACTGCTGGCTTCCCACCTCCCGTGCTCGGGTTGGAGCCGGGTGGCGAGGTGGCAATCGCCAGGATCTGCTCGGCTTCCTCCCCTGCAGCCCTGGGGTTACACCGTGACAGGTAATGGGTTGAGGGCTTAGGAAAGAGTCAAAAAAGAGCAAAAAACACCCAGATCCTGGAGGGAGGCACGGGCTGGAGGCTCCTAAACCCCTGGGATAGGAGCTGGTGGCTGTGTTGAGTTGTCCCTCTTGCATGGTCACAAGCACCATAACCACCACCAGCTGCCCCATGGGTGTCACCGGCACCGTAACCACCAGCAGCTGTCCCACAGGTGACTCCCAGCGATGCAGATGGCTCCCATAGGACTCACTCCACCGATGCACTGCTTGCTTTTAGCGTACCTCCCCACCCACCCCTTGCCCCCAGCAGCCCCTCGTGGTGTGTCCCTCGTCCCCCAGTAGCTCGACACCTTGCATGGAGCCGTGTGTGAGTGGCACACAGAGGGGTTGGTGGGTGCCCTGCTCCCTGTGGTGGCCCATGACACGCCGAGGGGGTCAATCAGGACAGGGGACCGGAGGCAGAAGGGCTCCATCACCCCTGGGACGCCGGTTCTGTGCTGGGGCTCCTGCCCCAAACTAGTGGCGATGTCCTTGGCCTGGGGGTGACGGCACGGGGTCATCCCCGTACCAGGGGACATCCTCGTCCTGGGGAGGGACAGGCACAGGGGAACGGGTCACGGGAAGCCCCCCGGTGGCGGAGCACAGCCCCGTTCCGGGGGAGGAGCGGGGTCGTCGCGGTGCGGCTCGGGGAGGACGCCCCCGTTGCGCGGAGCATCCCGGCGCCGAGGAGCATCCCTGGCCGGGGCCGTGCACGGGGCCGGGCCGCGCACCTTCCCCGCGGCCCCCCCGTCCCCGCCGGCCTCCCGGTGCCCGGTACTCACATCTCCAGCAGGCGTCCCGCCCGCCCGCCGCGCTCATGGTCCCACCGGAGCCCGGCCCGGCACGGCCCGGCACGACCCCCCCCGAGAGGCTCCGGGCCGAGCGCGCCGCCCCCGAGCCGTACCACGCCGCCGACGGCAGGGGGAGCGGGGCGAACCACGGCGGGGGCGGCCGGGGGTGGGCGACAACCCCCCGGTTCCGAGCTGCCTCCGCTGCTGGGGGTCCCCCGAGCCCCGCCGGGGGAGGCTCCGCCGTGTCCGTGCGCCCCGCGTCCCGTGCGCCACGGGGGGACGCGCGGTGCCGGCCCCTTCCCAGGAGACGGGTCCCGTCCTGTGGGGCGCTTCTGGCCTCCGCAGGACCCCCCGCGTCCTCCGCGGGACCCTCGTGGCCCCGTGGTCCGGCCCCAGCCCACCCTACCGCCGTGTCCCTGTGTCCCCGCCACGGCCGCTGGGGACGCTGAGCACCAGCCAAGTGTGAGCCCCTGGGTGCTGGAGGCAGCGTGGGCAGGATGGGGGCCGTAGCCGAGAGGAAGAGGACAAGGAGACAAAAGGGCTCTTCCGAATGGAGAGGTCTTTGTTATCCACCCGGTTGGTGGCAGGGGACCCACAGCACCAGGCTGGTGGCTTCGTGGTGACGCCCGTGTCCTGCTGCAGGTGGCCCCATGCCGAACCTGGCCCTCGCGCTGAGCCATGCCGAGGTGCGTGTCACCCAAAGGCCCCGCGCGGCTCCTCGCTGGACACAGCCCGGCCACCAGTTTAAGCTGTCCCAGGCTGGCCATCTTCTTGCCCTCGTGGTCGTCAACAGAGGAAGGCAAGGAGCAGAAGATGACACCACGTCTGGGATGCTGATGCACAGAGTGTGCCATTCTTGGCTGGTCCCAGAGCCATGCTTGTCCCCTGTCCCCTTCCCCAGCTGTGCGGGAGATGCCCGCACGGTGGGCAGGGGGCACAGCCCGGGGCTGCCCGCTCAGGGGTCCTGCTGCCACTGGGAAATGTGCTCCTGGGCTGCAATGGGAAACAGAGTCAGCGTTCCCCATTGCCCTGAAGGTGGCACCTCCATTGAGATGCTCCCGGCCACACAAACGGGACAGAAGAGACCCCCCGGGGGCTGCGGCCACGCGCTCACCGAACTGGCAGAGGTAGCGGTTCCGGGTCTTGCAGCGCTGGTCGTTCCAGTTGAAAGCGGCTGATGCCTGCATCTCCACGCAGTTCCCGAACCTGTGCGGGAGAGGAGAGGGACAGGGTGGCGGCACCGAGGTCACCACATCTCCCGTGGGAGTTAGAGGGGCCGGGTCACCAGTGGGCACCTACCCCTGGTTGTCCGGCTGCCCGAAAGCAAAGCTGGTGAAGGTGGAAGGCTCGCCCGTGTCCCAGCGGAACGAAGCCTTGGACGTCTTGTAGGTGAGACCTGGGGGGAGCCAGCGGGGTGGGATGTCCGTTAGAGGGGTGGGAAGTCCAGCAGGAGGGTGGGATGTCCAGCAGCACCCCAGCAGGACTCACCGATCCAGAAGTTACGGGTCTCGAAGTCGGTGTCCGTCACCCTGTTGCTGCTCTCCAGGTGGCTGAGGAAGAAGGCCAGGATGTCCTGCACCTTCTGACTGCTGACTTGGGCCAGCATGGCCCCTTTCTCCTGGAGGGAAGCCACGGAGGCAGCGGGCGGCTCAGACCTGCTCCTCTGCTCCCCAGCACAGGCTTGGATCCACATGCGACCACTGTGGACGGAGGCACGGGGCTTTGGGACATTTTAGGAGGAACAGGGCTCACCTGGCACTTGGCCTTGGCCCCGTAGTACGTGTCAGCCTCGGGGGACACCATGAAGCAGTTGCCATCGATCGTCACGTCGCAGGTGTGGAAGGGGAACCGGACCCTGGCTGTGGGCACAGGTCAGCGGCACCGCGCGAGGCCCCCCCAGCCTCGGGGCAGCCCCCACTCACCGCCGCACTCGGCGCCGCCGTAGCCAGCGTCGCAGAGGCAGGAGCACTCCTCCTGCCTGAACTTCCCGTGGAGGCACCGCACGCTGCACCGCACTGGCAAAAAGGTACAGAATGAGGTCACCGCGGGGCAGCCGGCCCCAGAACCATCCTCCCTTACCTGTGTGCTGCACTCCTGCACACACACACAGCAAGCAGGTACGGGCACTGCACGGACCATGCACACACGTGCACAGCAGCAAGCATGCACACGCACACATTGCAACAAGGCATGCACTGTGCCAGCTGTGTACACGTGTACTGCACCAGCCATGCCCACGCATGCACGGCACTGACAATGGACACGTGTGCACTGCACCATGCATGTGCATGCACTGCACCAACCGCAGCACCAGCCATGCACACGCACGTGCTGCACCAAGCATGCACACAGGGAACCCAGCATGCACACCGTGTGCTCACCGTGCGCTGCAACCGGCCATGCACACACATGCACCGCTCACTCCTGAGCACCGCACTCACCCCACGCACGCACTGGGCACACGCGTGTGCACTGCTCACACGCCTGCCCCGTGCTGCCAGCATCCAGCTCGTCCTCGTCCACCCCGGCAGGCGCTCACCTTGGCAGTAGCGTCCCGTGTAGCCGGGGGGACAGTGGCACCGGCAGGTGCTGACGTTGAGGTGCCCGCTGTTCCTGCAGCTCATGCGGCACGGGTTCCTGGGGACCTCTGGGTGGGCACACGGGGGGCACGCGGCGCTCAGGGGCTGGGCATGGCCGGGAGGGGGCTGCCGGCCAGGGGGGTGCGCGGGGACTCACCGCAGAGCCCGCCGCCGTGGTCCCAGGACTTGAAGCATCCGGAGAGGCCGGCGGTGCAGAGCGAGCACCAGGGCCCGCGCTGGTAGGGGGCGATGGGCGCCCCGGCCAGCTCCCAGTTACCCCTACCCAGGGAGGCAGCTGGGGGCGGGGCCACCACAAGCACCGCCCACGGCCACACCCCCAAAAATGATGACCACGCCCACCAGACCCAAGCGACACCCCCTATTGGAGCAAAACCACCCATGCTGCCAAGCCACGCCCACTTCTGGGGGAAAGGCCACGCCCACTCCGCCTCCGCCCCGCCCCTGAATCACTAAGCCCCACCCACACGAATCGCCCCGCCCCTAGTGGCACAACGCCCCGCCCACCCCTCCCAGACCCCACCCAGACCCCGCCCACCGCACCCAGACCCCCGCCCACCCCACCCAGATCCACGCCCACTCCATCCAGACCCCGCCCACCGCACCCAGACCCCGCCCACCACCCCACCTCACCCTATCCCACGCCACCCTTCCCTTCCCCACCCTCACACCCCAGGCTCCACCCGCCCCAGGCCCCCCCCACCGTAGCCCCGCCCCTCCACCAGGCCCCGCCCCCTCCAGCCCCTTACCCCGGCCAGTAGGCGCAGGCGAAGGCCTGGCTGCGGCCGCGGCTCCCAGCACAGAGCTGCTTGCTGCAGCCCACCCGCCCCGACGTCGCCCACACCAGCTGGGGGAGAGGGGTCACCATCAAGCGCCGACGTTCCCCAGCCGCCCCCCTGCCGCCCTCGTGCCCCGCGCCTCGCCCCACCTGCGTGTAATGGCGGCAGGTGGCATTGCCGGCGCAGCGCGCCGCCCCGTAGTCGTAGCGGCGGCCCTCGGCGAACCAGCGCTCCAGCAGCTCGGGGAAGCCTCCGGCGCCTTCTGGGAGCAGGGACTCGCTCCAGCCCAGCTGTGGGGCCGGCGGGGGAGCGGGGGATGCCAGGCAGCTGGCCACCCGCGCCACCGCCAGCTGCGCCAGCTCCTCGCTCCACTCCTGATGGGACAGCGGGCTTGGGGCGATGGTGGTGGTGGGGGTGTCGTGGGATGATGGGGGACCAGCGGGGGGTGTTGGACAACCACCAGGAGGTGACTGGGGACCACCAGGAGTTGTTGGACAACCACAGGGACATGATTGGGGACCATCAGAACATGGCTGACCACCAGGGGATGACTGGGGACTACCAGGAGGTGACT
>CM021775.1:11913973-11938452 GCA_011076525.1 Nettapus auritus
TTTAAAAAAAAAAAAAAAAAAAAAAAAAAAAAAAAAAAAAGGAAAAAGGAGAAATTAAAGGGTTGAAAAAAAGAAAAATTGTACATATATGGTATAGAGGAGCACTGAGTAGCTTGTGAACCTGTAGTACTCAGCCAACGAGGAAACAGGGGAGGTGATCAGGTGTTGGGTAATAGGGAATAAAAGGTTATGATTTGTTTACTGTAATGCACTCCTAATTGGCAGGATACCTGTCATTGCAATTGTGAATAAAATAGCTTCACAGAAGATCCTGTCTGAAGAAAATTATTTGAGATTTTTCTCACATATGTAGCCTTCTGTTTTTTTCTTCTAGCAACAGCTGGCTTTATAGTTGTGTTGTGAGCAGTCCCTGCTCCTTTTCCCCTTTTTGTTCACTTTTTTTTTTTTTTTTTTTTTTTTTTTTTTTTTATTAAGTTTTTAGTCTTTCCACTTCCTTTGTTTCTGACAAAGGGGTCTCTGTTTTCTTGGGTGCTGTGTGGTGCTAAAGTTACGATTCCAGACCATGTGCTCCAGTGGGGCTATTGGCTTTCACTGTACTTCTTGACACTAGCTGAAAGGAATATATGGCATACATGAGACAGGTGAAAGCGTGTGTTTTGCCATCACCTGTAAAACAGCTTTGTGAAATGAACACATCCCCCAAACAGATCATATCATACTCTGTCTCCAGACTGCCACCCTATGCTCTTTTTACTTGATTGTGGTCTAGATCCATCAAAAGACTGGCAAGACCTGCACGTTTCCCTTAGCTAAAAGTTTGAGGTATTGTGGTTTCTTGCAGCTATTGGCACTTGCTTTTAGAGTGTGTAATTGTTTTTCCCCTTTTGTCACTATAAATCATTAATCCCCATTGCAGAGAGAAAACCCTTCCTCAGATGCATTATTTTGTTCTCTTAGACTTTCTGTTCATCCTCTTAGGGCATATCGCCAGGACCTGGGCTCAGTAACCATATTTTTATATCACATATTTGGTTTTCCCTTTTTTATTTCTGTAGATGAATATCTGCAATAAGCCTCCTAATAAGACAGCTCCAGAGAATTTCGGCGAAGCTGTTCCTGAGGTGCAGGTCCAACGCGCTCGAAGGAATGGCTGGAGCTGGCCTCTGCACCCTTTCCAGATTATTGCCTGGTTGCTGTACCTCTTCTTTGCACTGGTTGGCTTTGGAATCCTTGTTCCTCTCCTGCCCCTCCACTGGCTGCCTGCTGGCTATATCGTATCCTTTGGTCAAGAGGAGAGCATGAACTGTAATAAACTATCAACAGTTTTTTTTTTTTTTTTTTTTTATTTATATATATATATATATATTGTTGTTAAGTAGCATATAAAGCATAGGAGAAGCAGCTGAGCTGCAGTCTTGACCTCCTGTCTATAAAAAACACATATTTTGAGACCCACTCTGTACCTCCACTTAGGTAGATCACGAACATTCTACTTCTCTCCTTCATCGCTCTCTTTTACTATCTTTGCCTCCAAATCTCTTCTGCTGTCTACTCCTGCCTATACATCTCCTTTGCCTTATATTTTTCTACAAGTGTGCTGCAGCATTTGAGGGACGTCATAGGGAAAAGAAAAGTCCCCGGACATCCTTGCCATGATGAGCTGCCTCACTCTCCTGTGCTGAATGAATGAGTCTTGAAAGGCAGCTTTATAAGTGTGTGATTTTTATGGTGTGGTTCCTTGTGATAACAAACAGTTGATCTTTTCCTAGAAGCCTCTTCCTCTTAGGAGCAATCCTAATGCACTCAGTGCCACCTTGTACTGTCACCTGTACTAAGGCAGGCACCTCCTCAAGGCCAGGCCCTGGCTCCTAGTGGATTTGATTGTCATGGAAGTTGCAGACTAGAAGAAGGAGTCCTGAGATTTGAATTTATTGCTAACCAAGCTGGTGAAGGATTATAATTTGTGTATCTGTGTGGTTTTGTCATTTCTCCTGTAACATATTCTCTGTTGAAAATAAAATTGACAAAGTGGATCAGTGAGATTAAAGTCAGGAAGTTTGATCTATCTTATGAAATGTCAAACAAAGCCAAAGCAGATTTATGCACGTACATATACATGCACACATTTTGATGTATTTAGGACTTCCTGTTGTTAAGGGTCAAATTAGAATGAAATTAAGCAGGCGCCATTTTTGCTTTTCAGGAAAAAAAAAAAAAAATAAAAATCTTTCTAGGTTAATCTTTGGCAATTTGTATAAAGATTACTCCAGATGTGTCAGTCTTATTGTGGCAGAAACTAAGGGAATATCTAACACTGTAAATGGAAACAAGAAAGTTCTTCTGTAGCAGCCTATTTTGCCTTTCATATTTAAAGCTTTCTTAGCAGAACCAGATAACCAAGAAATATTACAGGCAGAATCTTGGGAAGAGTTCTGAAAAGATGCTCCTGGGATATGCACTTACGCAATTTGTACATGTGGTATTCATATATTCATGTGTCCATGCTACCTTTGATATTATTGTGACAGATGCTTTTGCTTATAATTTAATTACACTTGCATGATTTAGGCGTTGTTAATATCCTTAGCTCACAGTTGTCTTACAACTACCTATCTTACTGAAGTCCTTGGTATTATCAAGGCTTGAACTTCATAAATTTGTATGCCAAATATCTTCATAACTCAGTCTAAAGTCATTCTAACTCATCAGATTAATGTATCCCAAAGCTTTACTACCAGTTATAACAGCACAAATGTCTCTCTCTCTCTTTTTATTTCCTCACAACACTTCTGTGTTTTCCATTGACTTTAATGTGATCAATGATGTGTTTATATCTGGTTTTATAGCAAATAAACTGGAAGATTAATTGTTGCATGCATGCTCATCTATCACAGTGTATTGAGGAGCAAACTCTGGAGCACAGTGGTTTTCCAGATATGTAAAGCTGCTGCTTTGTAGTCTTTCCAAATATTGGCAGTCACTTGAGGTTTGATCAAAAGTACTTCTAAAGCTTATTTGCTTTGACTTGCTACTGAGTTTGGAATTAAGAATCCAAACAGATAGTAGTTGGAGAAACAAATGAGAAATTTTGGATATTCTCTGTCTGTAAATTCTGTAGGACCCTACTTTAAAGGGGTGATCCTCTTGCTTGGGATTCAGACTAAAGAAAAGGAAAACAAGGTGCTCAGTACTGGTTACTTGATGTGACTTTTTTTTCTCTTTTTTGGAAGTTTGGTCTTGTGAAGGGGCTTGTGCACGGCCTTAACTGACTGTTCCTTTCCAAGGATTCTGTATGGACTAAGAAGTGTGGACCTATGGCAACAGCCTGCACGTGGGGTCAGATTCTGGTAAGTAAAGGTAATTTTTAAAAACTCATGTACTAGGGAGGACATTTCTGTGAGGCAGAATAGTACATTATAAGGAGGGTTGCTCCTATACATTTTGTTTTCTTTTTGCAGAGGATATTTATTACCATGAGATAGGGAAACGTCTTTGTTAATAAAGCTCAGATTAATGTGCCGTAGTCAGTTATATGGTAATTTCTAATTACAAGCCATTTATTTCTCGTCTGTGTGGGCTTTGTGTATTAAGGATAAATATATATGCATTAAACCACTCATACAATCCTTAACTGTGTACTTCAGTGTCCAGGAGTGTGTTTTATCTATCATTTAGTTGTTCATCTTACTGCAGTCTCCATTGATCCTGCGGATGCAAATGTGCGAGAAAAAAACTATCTAGGGCCTCTGGCCACCTTCAATCGTAATCAACATGCACATGTCATTGAAAACCATCATTGCCATGTCTGTGATGTAAATGTGTAAGTATCTTCTCTTTTTCTTCTATTTATCTTTCTTCTTCACCATTACACTTCACCATAAGGTTCTTCTTACTGTTAGACTATAAGATTGAAATCAAGTCCCTGAAACGCTTAACTCTACAGTGCCAGTGAAACTTCATCCTGTGGCAGGCTTCAGTTAGTTGGGTAGATGCTCACTGTCAAATGTGTGCATGGTTCAGTGTTTTATTTAATTGCTCTTGTGTTGTGTGGAGAGAACTATTCTGTTCTGTGTTACCTGGATGTTGGTGTTAGATCTGAGAACAATACGTAACTTGTGTGTGTGTGCTTGTATTTGGCTAGATGCTAATTGGATAGCAAGCAGTGCTTGGAGGGCAGACTTTAAGATCAAGATTTGTAGAATTGCTAGAGTTTGGAATCTCTAAATTAGAAATCACACGATGCATTAAAACAAACAAAAAAAAACCCAACTTTGCCGCGTTTGAGGTTTTGGTTCAACAATGCCAATATGGCCAATACGTTTGGTAGTTTAAGTATTCCCTATATCATAGGTATTCTCATGACTACCAGGATCTCTACTGCTGTATGCCCCTGTACTTGTGTCACTGGGAAGGCATGGTAACCTGTTGGTGCTGCCACTCTAACACCACCCTTTCTTTGGCAGGAGTGCCAAATCAAAGCACTGTGGAACTTGCAATAAATGTGTGTGTGGCTTTGATCACCACTGCAAATGGCTCAACAACTGTGTGGGAGAGAGGAATTACTGGTAAGGGCCTGGCACTGTAACAAGAACACATCACTGCTTAAGTAATATCCCCCTTCCAGGGATGCTCCTGCATCTCAGTGTAATCTGGACTGAGCCACTCAAAACCACTTTTCTTTCAGATCCCAGCTGCATAAAGTCAGTCATGAGAAAACCAGATCAAAAATGCAAGCATGATTATGCCGTCCCCATAGCCAGGGATAAAATTCCTGCACTTAGAATTTTGTAGCCAAGCATTTACAAGTAAAAACAGAAAGCATGCTCTTATTATTTGGTATTAGGAAAAGCTTATGTGATGGTAACTGGCTGTCCTTAATGCCTGTGAGAACTAGAGTGGGAACAGAACCATGGTCATACTGCTTCCATCTCTGAAACAACATGAATCCAAAGTGCCTGCTTTCCCTAAGAGATTTGCCAGTTGGCAGGAGTTACAGCAGCATACAGATAACTCTGACCTGGGCCAGGTTTAAGGTAAAGAATAAGGAGGCTATCACAGCTCATTTTCCTGCACTAGAACTGCACGGGAAGCAGAGTTGTAACTGCTGATTGGCACAATACACTGCTGTTAGATTTTGTGCAGGGAGCTCTTTGTCTATTCTATGTATACTTAACTGCCTTCTTGTGTTAGAATTGCTCTAACACATCACAGTTTAGTCCCTCAGGGTAATAAATAAGACTCTTGCCCAGCATCTGTGAAAGTGCCACAGTAATTTGGGTTGTCTGTCCTTTGAATTGTATGTGATGTTATTGAAGCCACTCAAAGTTCTCACCTTTTTGGCAGGTTCTTTTTAAATAGTGTGCTGTCTGCCATTCTGGGCCTTGGGCTTCTGCTCCTCGTTGCTTGCTACGTCTTTGTGGAGTTCTTCATTAACCCCATGATGCTTCGCTCTGACCAGCACTACGAAGGTAACAGCAATGCTTCAGTGAAGCATCCTGTGAGTCAGCCAGCATATCTCAAGGGCCAGCTGCATGTGGGATTGGATTCCATGGGCTTTCCCACTGAGGAACTCCTGTTCCTTATTCCTTTTGTGTTATATTTGTACAGGAGTGTCTCTGCTCAAGTGATGCAATGTGTTTCCTTCCAGAGCCTACTAAGCCGCTCTTCCTAAAGGTCTTGCAAATATAAGGTTTCTTAAGCCTCAAGTGCATAATGGGCCTGCAGCCACTTAACAGTTAACAGTATTTCCAGCTGGAAAGTCAAATTAGAGATACCTGGACAATCTGCTGACCCCTCCTGTTTTTGATTTACAGTTCTAAAGAACAACACGGATGTCTGGTTTGTGTTTCTTCCTGCTGCTCCTGTTGAGACTGCGGCTCCAGCCATTTTGGTTCCAACTGGGACTTTTATTCTATTGAGCCTAGTGACCGTGTTCCTGCTAGGCCACCTCCTGACCTTTCACATCTATCTTAGTAAGTATTAACGTTCCTGTTATCTGCGTCCCCATTTTCATTTTCTTCATTTTAGCTTCTACTCATTCTGTGTGCTCACCTATGTTACAACCATGCATACAACATGCAAGATTACCACTGAAGAGGTTAAAAATTGGAATTTAACATATGCTTCTTTAACTTTATACTTCTGATTTTCACTAGAGGCCCTCTCTTACTACAGTGTGCAGAAGTCCCATTAGATGCTGTTTCTGAATTTCATTAGTTCACCCAAGTTTTGCTTTCACCAATTGCAACTGAGAGTCCAGTAGGGAGAAAACACTCTACACATACTTGACTTGGGATGAACCTGTTTCATCCTGTCCGTAAGACCTCAGATAAGTGTTTTTGTCGTCTCCAGGATGCAAATTAACCTCATAGATAACTGTTCTGTCCAGTGCTGAGTTGTAGATTATCCTGACTTTGCGTACAACTTCCACAAGAGGGTGCTCCCTCCTTGGGATAAAGTCGTGCCTTCCCCTGTCAAACAGAAACATGCACGTTTTACACCATTTCTGCTCTGGGTTGATTTTTTTGTTTTGTTTTCTTGGGGGGATTTTTTTTCTTCTTTCAGAATAAATTTTGAGCCAGATTAACTTTCAGTTTTGACGCAATTTAAAATATTTTTGAGTTGCATGGAAACAGAATTTAATTATTGTTAATTTTTGTTGTTACTATGTTGACATCTGCTACTTTTGACAACTGAGATTCAGGGAGAGAGACATATTACTTGTGTTTTAAATTCATCTTATTTCACACGTAATTTTCAGTGGTCTCATCTGAATACTTAAGATAGACAGTACTGGAATGAACCACACTTTTGAAACATAATTACTGTTCATTAATATTTTTTAATGAATCTTTAATCTTTTTTTTTTTTTTTTTTTTTCCTGTGTAATTACATTATAGAATGAAAATGACACCCTCATGGCTGATATTGCCTTTAAGTTTTGCATTAAAAAACAACAACAACAAACTGGCTTGAATCAGATTTAGCTATGAAAATCTTTGAATCTGTCTGTGTTGCACGCACAGTGAACTCAGAATTTCTGTCCTAGTTTTAACTACTTGGTGCTATCACAGTAGATTGTTTTCAAAGTAGTAGATCTGTGTGTTCAAAATTAAGTGTTGAGATTCAGTTGTGGACGCATTCAGGGAAGCATGGCTCTTCAGAAGTTTGGAGGGAGGTGTCTTTTTTGATTATGTGTTGCATACATGTGCTGCAGTTATGTGCTGTATGGCTAAATGCAGTATTTTTAACTAAACAACTGTTAAAATGTTTTAAAAGTTTTTCTGCTAAGTATTCAGAAACCAATAAATTCTAAACTAAAAATAGTATACAGCCCTTCGCTTCTGAAGCAGTATTCTGTTTCTCAAATAATCCATTCAGATTCAATTCTAGTAGCATTTGCCAGCACTTGGTACCATCCTCATTAAGTGCATTCACTAATCACTTGGCTGCAGACTCGCATTCATCTTTATGTTCTCTCTTCCTGTCCAAATGGATATTAGATTATTTTTTCTTCATATGGTCACTGCTTTAATGGGAGGGGCACCTTCTCCTCTTTTCTTCCCCACTTCCCTATGAACTAGTCCTGTGTTTATGGCATAGTTTTGAGGGGTAGGATACTACTGGTACAAATGTATTCAGGCAGAGCAAGGATTTTTGTCTAGATGTCCCATATCCTAGGCATCTGATTTAACTGCGATGCCACTGTAAACAGGAGTAAGGCTTACCAGGCTGTGCAGTAAAAAGCTGCAGCATCCATTTCTAGGTTTTGTGGTCTAAAAATACTTACTACATCAGGGTCATGAGGGGAGGAATGTCTTAGTTTTGGATGTTTTGAGTCTCATGAGAAAACCAAGCTGCTCAGAAATGAAAAATGTTTTTGCTCATTCATGGAAGCAGATGTGTTTGTGTGTGGGAGACCTTAAGAGCATATAAACTCAGGCACATAGGAGCTTTGGACATCTCTATTTGGCGTGAGATGAGTCGGGCATTTGGTGCTCACTGTTTTGGACATTAATTGTCTCGATCTTCTTTATGGGACACCCTAACCTGCTGAATTTCTTTTCTACATTTAGCATTACATCCCTTTTGACTGCTCACTGAGCTTTCTATACTATATAGATCTTTCACATATTGGATATGAATAATGGTTTTGCTCTGAAATGAGCTGAATGAATTGTGACGGCTTAAAAGGCTGTACTGTGTGCATGAGGCATCAGACATCCAGCTGAACACTGTACCTGTGAGAAAGTGTCGTGGCAATCACAATAAAGGATGCAGTAAGATAGACAGTGCGAAGGTACTTTTCTCTTAGAATATCAGTTTTCTCATATTTATAGTTCCTAATTAAATATTGCATAGTTTTTCAGGCTGTTTGTGAGTGACAAGTAAAATCGGGAGGGGCCTTTCATGCACTGACAGCTCTCTCTTTCCTCCCAGTGTGGAACAAGCTGACTACGTATGAGTACATCCTGCAGCAGCGTCCCCAGCAGGAGGCCAAAGAGGCGGAAAAGCAACTGGAATCTTGTCCCTCCCAAGTGATCCCCAGTCAGGTACTCGTACTTTCAATCCATTTCTTGTAAAAAAGCCTCACTTGTTCACCATGTAGAGTTTGCCCCAGTTTTACAGGCTCCAAATTTTAGAGGCAGTGGCTACAGGTAAGGCTTCTGAAGTACTTCTGTGGAGTAGAATAGGATGTGAGAGAGTCTAAGGCCTCTGACTTGATGAACACTAGGCATAATCAAGTACTGATTTAAAATGAATCACTCCCACCCCTTCTCTTCTGCCATTTGTTTTGGGCCCCGGACTATCTATTCTGCTCTGCCAGCACAGCTGTTTGTTACAGTCATGCACTGAACAGGGTGGGGGAATTTATCTGTGTAAGAATAAACTTTATTTAAAAAGTAGTTGAGGTAGTGTTTAGCTGGGCCAGCTCCCTCCCATTTGGTTCACCAAGCAGTCATGTAAGTGCTTGTGTCAGCATGAAAGAGGATGACTGAAGAGTGGGAAGGACCTGTCACTGGAAAGGGCACAACCATCTGTTCTGGTGGCAGTGTGCATTTTGCTGGCTTATGTGTGTGGTATTGTAGATCATGACTGAAACAAGGCAGGCTCTAGGACTGGAGAAACTGGGGTTAATCACTGAGCAGGTAGTACTGAACAGTTTAACCCTCCTGAAAAAGAAAACGGCACCTGTCATGGTCAGCAATGACCCAGATAGCTTTACTTTTCCTTGTGTTTACACAGTGATAAGGGTCCTTGTGAGTACAATGATGTTGATCTGTATTGCTGTAAAGGAGTTCTACAAGGCTTCAGTCCTGCTGCACTGTGCAGTGGCAAATATTGCAGTATTAATTGAGAGGTGCAGGGTAATTTATTTTGCTGCAAGACAACTCTGTCCCTGGGGTTACTCAAAATTTGACTGCACAACATTTGTATTGGTTTGGGCAGGGGATTTACTAGAAAATTCCAGAAGTTCTTCCCAGTCTAAATTATTATGTGATTCTGCAATCTCATGTAATTCTGCCTAGCTTTATGCAAGTGAGTTGCCTCCTATACAGCCAGTTTTATATTTCATAAGAAACTAATTACATCCAAGGTTAATCCAGGTGTTCTGTGTAGAGATACTGAGATCTCTCTGGACACATTAAAAGCTTTACCCTATCAAAGGAAAGGGGGAAGTGAGCTAATTCCCTTTCTGTACAATATGAATACCCCAGCTTTTCATATATTGTTTTTAATGTCCTGGAAAATTTGAACTTTCAGTTTAAACAGAGGTTTCCATAACAACATGGATGTTTGGCACTTTGTCTCAGAGAGCATGAAAATTAGAGCAATAATAAAACATCAGCTCTAATGATTTCCTAGTTACCAAATTTTGGTTGATACTGAAAATACATCTGAACAGAGCTGGACTCTGGTTCGGGGGGTACATCAGGGATGTGGCCATTCAGTCCTGTTCTCCTGTCTGCCCTGCTGCTTGTCGAGATATGTGTGAATCTGGTTAATTTGTAGCAGCAAGCCTGGAAGAAGCAGGGTGAAAAGTTCTGTGTTTCAGAGCTACAGTTCGTACCTTGGGGAACAATAAAGACTGGAAGATGCCCAGTAACATTGTTAAGAAAAATGTTAACCCACCAGATTTTCCTTGTTCCTTGCATAGCAACCAGAGATAAACACAAACAAATACACTGGAGTAGGAGTACACCAAGTGACTCGCCTTTTGTAAGCTGTGTTGACTACAGCCTTTAGTTTGAACACAGAAGTCCTTTGTAATTGATCCAAGATCTTGCAGGCATAAAATAGAAACCATGTTCTTCCCACCTTTGTCTTAACTGCTCATTAATTGTAGAGACTAAGAAGAAACATGCAATTCCCCTTTAATCCCTGTATTTGAGGCTTCTTCAGGCTTAGATGTTGGTTTTGGCTTCCATTTTCCATGTTTGTCTGTGGTTATGTCTTCAGCTATGTTCAGGTTGAAGGATTCTTATATACTTGTGAAATCTCTCTCAGGACATGCAGAAAATAAAAGCACTGTGTGCACACTTATATGGTTCAGGTATCACAAAAACACAAAACGGTTGGACATACAGCCTTTGCCTCTATTACTATAGCCAAAGCAGCAAGTGGAAGTAACAGTGTTTTTGTTTGCTTGTTTGTTTTTGTTTTCTGTAGACAATTATAGAACAGTCAAAATTTGTAACCATGAAGTTTGTGGGTGGGCACAGCTGTAAACAACCTTTAGAGGAGGTCTGAGCATGGCCAGGACTTGTAAGTTGGCCGTGAGCTTTGCTAACTGAGATTCAAATTGGTTTAGCAGTCTGTTCTCATGAAGAGTAAGAGCTGAAGGCTAACAACCTGGGAGGTAAGGGTGGCTCTGTCTCTCTGTCACAGTTGACAGCTGGCCATCCTGTGGGAGCTGAGAGAGGCTGGGGCTCTGCACTGTGCTTGTAGCTTTCGTCACGCTGAGAGAACATTGCATTTTCTACTGATCGAGTCTTCTTCCATTTGTTTCTGCTTGTCAGCTCTAATGCTTTACTTTCTTCTTTGTGGCTGCTTTGGTTATACATAATTTAAAAGGCTGAAATACACAAAATGGATTTTAAAAAGGCTCTTTTATTGCCTGCTTGGAAAGAATTGTTCACGGTATTCTGAAGATGCATCATTTGTTTTCCGCCTTTGAAATGCCAGGCCTGCAGTTGTTTGTTACTGTCCATGTTAAGTCCTGATCATTTTCGGTAGCTGTGCACAGTCTTACAAGGACGTCTCCTGCTGCAGCTCAATGCAGCCATGGTGAGCTTTCTTCTGGAAAGGCCTGCATCTCCCCACCCTGCTTTTTCCAGACTTGCTGCCTCAAATTGACATGAGGCTGTGTCTGCTCTCCTTCATTTGAGACTCAGGTGCATGAGGTTTGAGTGTAAATGTTGAGAATTTGGTCCTCAAGGAGCTATAAGGAACCATTTATGTACACTTGATGTTCTGTCAATAATGACCAATGATAGGGCTTGAGTTACAAGTCCTATGTGAAATATATACGGGGTAAATTTCTGCAGATCATGAATCTGCACTGGGGTAAACTCTGCTGGTAGTAGTGAGCCCAAAATTTCATAGTTTGCAGACTAGAAAGTTCAAGCACTCAAAATTGCTGAACCAATTCTCTTCAAATTTGATGTTAGCACCTACAAGACAGTTGTAAATTTCTTTCCACCTCTATTTTTTTTTTTTTTTTATTTCTTTCCATATTTGCAAGACCAATTAAAGTAAGAGCACTTTACAAAATGCAACAAGCCTGAACTCTTTCCAGTTTGGCAGCCCCCTTATCTACAATTATATGAGTACCAAGACTCCAGGCCTCCATGCCAGGATTTTTGAAAGCAACCAGTAAATTTGGAAGTTTCTCTGCTGGCGTGTAAAGAAGGGTGGGCAAAGATGATCAGGGCAGTGTGCTGGCTCTGACTCTGGCAGCATAATCCCCAGTACCCTCTCCCAACATTTGGCAATATGTGTCAGGGGCTTCTGGAACACAGAGCATCGAGTGGCTTTGTACTTGCTAATTGCTGACACAAGCTTTTCTAATTTCTTCTTGAATCTGTGTAACATTTAGCACCTGCAGCATCCTGTGGTGGTGAGTGCTACAGCTTAGCTCCATGCTGTATCAAAACCACAGCTTTTCTTTTGTTCCTTTCGAAGCTGTTGCCTGATCCCTTTTCATTTGATGCTCCTTAAGCGTTGTATTGTTGAGATGTGAAACAGTTATTCCCCGTTTGTGTACTCCAAGCCAGTCATATTTGCCCTGAGTATTTTGCCTCCTGTCTGAAGGGCCCTGGCCCATTAGCTATTTCTTGTACAGAAAGTGCTTGATACTTCTCAATGGCCCTGTCACTCTTCTCTGTACCTATTTCCAGATCTTCTGTGGGTGAAGAGTCTGGAATGATGTAGAAAATAAAGAGTCCAGGCTGCCTGTGAATTTATCCAGTGACATGAAACCATTATCTCTCTGCTTTTTTTTTTTATGTCTTTCCTTCTCATTCCTATCATCTGAAATGATTTCTTGGCTGCCACTGAGCATGCAACTCCATGAATTCATTCCGAATTCAGAGAGCACTGCTTTGTATATAAAGTTTGCACCACTTTTCCCAAGTGCATCACTTTACATCTTTACATCTAGCGATATTGATTTTCATGTGCCATTTTATCACGCTGTAATTCAATATTACATGACTCTTCTGCAGCTCTTTGCAGTTGGCTTTCATTTTTATTGCCTTACATAAGGGAGCATCATCACCAGACTTCATCTCACTGTTCTGCTCTTCTGTTTATGAATGTGTTGAACTGCAGAGGCCCTGGGTCTCTCAGGAACCCATCTGTGGGACGTCCAACTTTGACTTCATTTTCTCAAGTCTGCTGATCAGGCTGCTCAGCTGAACAGGTCTTCTCGTGCTTAAGGTTTTTGTTCATTAAGCTAATGCCTGCTGCATTCAAAATCACACCCCATCTTTACAACCTAAATTTTGCTTCACAACATATGTGGGTTTTTATAGTCACTGCACACTAAAATATTGAAAGTTGTCTCTCTAATTATTCAAATGTGAGTGCAGCTAGTGAAAACAGAGCATCAAGGTTCTCCTGAGCACAGTTTGTCTTTTTTTTTTTTTTTTTTTTTCCAAGTCAGGTCTTCATAATCAGCATCAATTAATAATAATCTGCAGAAACAGAAAATGCTTAAATGCTTTATGATTTTACTGTACATTGCATGCTTTCAGTTTTGTCTCCTCCGTTTTGAATTTAAAAGAACTTTCCTGCATTCACTGATTAACTTCTATTATTGAACTGTATAACTAATGAAGGCTTTAAGTGATATTTTGAATGCGGTCCCAAGAAATGATTCAGCTGGCCTCTGTAAGTGTGCTCTGATGTGATTTTGAGTCACATGAAATACTGGCTGGACTAAATAAATGAATCGGGGACTTCTAATTGTCTCAATCTTGGTTTTCCATCTTAAGCAGCAGACTCCTCTGCTGAGATTCAGCTGTGCTAGATGTAATGACAGAATACGTTTGGCATATGGCTGAGGAAGGAGGAAGAAAACACTTCAGCAGTAAAAATCCCTCTTCTCCACTGTGTCTATATTGTTCTGAAAATGTTAATTCTTTTTTTTTTTTTTCTTTTTTCTTTTTTTTCTTTTTCAGGAAGCAGACTTTTTTTCAGGTAACCCTGGCTATACAGACCCGGGTATTCAAGTAAAGGACTTCACAACAGTAACTTCAGGAAAAGGGTGAGTAAAGTAAATAGATAGGACTCTCCCAACAGCATGTATGCTGAATGGGAAATTGTCATCAAAGTCACTTTAGGAATGTATGGAGCACTGGTATTTTGACCAAAACATGCTGAAATCTTTTGAGTTTCAGAAGGATAAATACCTGCAGGAGTAATTGCCTTTGCTCCTCTGGGAAAATAACATTCTTAGAGCACTCTGTTTAGACTGTTTTAAATTAAAATTAATTTAAAGCTGCCTGAAATATAGCTGGGAGTTCCACCTAAGCTTGTAACAGAGTTTCTACAATGCCACTGAAAAAGGAGATGGTCTGCTTTGTGAGCAAATGTGAAATCTGAAAACCTGTTAAGTTTGTGATTAGGCTTAGAGCATTTTTCTCTAGGAAGTCACAATTACTCAATATCTGTGGTTGCCTTGGAATTAAACAGAATACCCAGCTATAGCAGTTTTGAGAGCTTGTTGTACATACCTCACCATCTGGGTGGCCCCTACAAGCCATGTCTACATTAAGTGTAGCATTTGCTCATATACTTAATAGTTCCAAGTTTTTTTGGAAAAGGTCTAACTTAAAGCTCAAGTCTAGCATGACATTTAATTAATATATTTCGCAGACCCTCATCTTAGAATACTCTTCATATTCAGTTAAAATGCAAGAAGGTACAAGGAAGGTTCAGCTGAAACCCTGACCCTGTATGTTTTTGCTGCTGTGCCTCAATTCATCAGCTGGTCAAGTGACTTGCTCAATGGGATGTCCTAGAGGGCTTTCACATCAGAAAAGCCAGCCTTATCTCATTACCAGTTGCCCTAGAGTTTTTTCTGTAGTACATTATAAGAGATCAAGCTCAAAAACATCTTTAGGTTGTTTGTACCAGTTCAGTATTTATATCCCTACATCTGAATATCTCAGATTTCTGAATCTGAGTATCTGAATTCTGATTATCTGAATTTCTCAGGCCATAAGGGTTTGCTGTCAAAATCAAATTTCAACTCCACATGGAAGCCAAACAACAACACAGAGTACTGATAATATACGTTGCTAAGAGCCACTGCATAACAAAAAAAAAAAAAAAAAAAAAAAAAAAGCTTTCTTCTGTTACCATCTTAAACTTCTGGGTGGTTTTGTCCCATAATTCCTATATTGAGCTCATTATAATTATATGATTTCAGGTTGTCAGGAGACCTGAATCACAATATGAATCAGCATAGTTTTAGTAAGAGGCGAGCAGTCATGGTAAAACAGCATCCTTCTCTCTTAATTAAGCCTTGTCTATTAACTCATGTCCCTGGGGAAGGGAGAGGGAATCCTTTATGTTTTTCACACAGTTGCGCAGGAACAGCTACCCTGCAGTCATGCTGGGAGTGCTGTGCAAAGCAAGGGTTGCCTCAGTCAGCCTAACTGAAGCTGGGTATGTGCAAGAAAAATGGGCGTCAGGATAAGGCAGTGTCTAAGGAAAGCATCTTGTGTATCTGCCATGTGTTTTAGCTTTTCAAAGCTCTACGTCCACAATGATGAAGCTGATCCTGAGCAGACCACCTCTCCTGACCTCCCATCTCTTCATTTTGCAGTCCCTTCACAGGTAAGCAGGAGACTTGCTACATACCAAAACCTCTGCTGCTGATGATTCATCACGTTGCATGGGTACAAACTCGCCCTGGTGCAGACTGTGGTTACGTCCTTTCTATGCTCAATCTTGCTGTCCTCAGCGTGTATGTGCAGGGCTGGCCGTGCCCTGCAGTCATGACATCCAAACAATACTCTCCCATCTCAGCTCACACACGTGATCAGATGCATTCTGCTGCTGCTTCATAAGCTTGCAGCTCAGCTGTAATATATGGAGCCTGTGCAATATCTTGCTGTTCCAGTGCTGTTCAGTGACTGTATCTACACCACCGTGCATGCTTCTGTAGAGCAAAATCCAACAGTTAATCCCTTCAAATATGGTACTAAAGTATCTGCCCAGGGAAATATGATGTATGCAGACATGAAGCTTTAGTGCATAAACCAGTTGTTCAAAGTCAAGTTTTCTGCTTTTTTGATATTCCTTTCCCTACATCCAGATGCTTTCCCCACTTCCTCAAATGGCAGGTGGTTGTGCTCTCCCCCTTTTCTCCAGGCTTATTAATCAAAGTTTTGTCATCTAAATGATAAGAAAGCTTCCTTTTCAACTACACTTGTATTTTGGATACTGTATTTTGTGACTTTGGGGCTTCTTGCTTCCACAGAAACAGAAGAAAAGACGAAAGAAGACACACAAGACTTCTTCAGCAACGGAGAGCAGATCTAAACCACATGCTAGACCTTGGCCCTCTTTTCCAGGTCCTCAGTCAGGTGAGAGTGTGTCAGTCAGCTTCCTTGCTTCGTAACTGTTCCAGTTTACTGAAATGTGAAGGATTTAATATGAACATGACTTCAGAAAGTAGAGACAAGAAAAAAGTGAAGAACAGAAACTCCCATGAGAATAACAAACTTTACTTTGAAAGCATCTGTGTTGTGAAGAGCTAATGGGGTTGTGATGCCAAATTTTCCTTGATCTTCATTAGGGATTGCAGCTTTAAAAGTGGTAGGAGAGAAACAAGAGCTGCCACCAGCACCTGGAATTGGAGAGTACAGATGAATGAAATGGAGAGCAAAGCAGAGAGCATGAGGACCTTGCAAAAACCAAAACAATTTTGAATCTAAAAATCGGTTGAAATGGCTATTTCTTGGAACCGTTAGTTCTAGGGTAGCTGAGAAGAAGGACTTTTCTTGCTCCTATCTTCCTGATCAAGCGGTTACTATAGCAGCACAGTTAAACAATAGTGATGCTCATTTCAGTTCCATATTTCCGAGGAGGAAGTCACAGAAAAAGATGTTGTGGTAGCAAACAGCTCTACCAAGGACTGCTTTCATTTTTAAAGGAAAAATTAGACAGATGAGCGAGAGGGTAAACTATGTCTTCATAAACAATATGAGGCTACTTAGGCAACTGCGTCAGCAACACAGATGGCAGGAGTTCTCTAACTCTCCAAAAAGAAGAAAGAAAAATGCTAAACAAGTGCTATTCTATAGCAAGGAGTTGGCTGAATTTCCCTCATTTTTATCCAAGGCAAAATTAGGAAAAAATAATTCAAATGAATTCAGAGGGTAAAATATAAGATGAAATTAAAACAGACTTTGAAGAACTCCAGAACAAATAACTGAGTATCTGATCCTGAACATGTCTGGGTAACTTTATGAACAAATGCACTGATAATTATGTTAGCCAGAACTTTAACAGAACAGGTGAGAAACCCTTGCATTTCTTGACTTCTTGAAATGCAAGAAGGGATCTCCAAAAAAGAGGCTATGCCGTAACTATTGCTTTCCCTAAAATTGCTATAATTTTCAATGTGCAACAGTTCATCTGTGAAACTAGACTGATAGCCAGCCATCTGGAGTAGCTTTCCGGTTGCTGGCATACAGAAATGAAAAGTGTCATGAAACCCCAGCACTGTCAGGAAGTTAACTGGCCTGAGAAAAGAAGGGAAAATGAGTGTTTCTGAGAGCTTGGAGGCACTCTGAAATGATCAGAGTTGGGTACACTGCTGAGTGGAGAATTCTGCACATTTTCACATCTAATTTTGCATAAATATGTGTATGGGGGTTTTAAACACAAATGGATCATCCATGTCAGCGTTCTTGGGCTTGTTGACATCTTTGTGGGGCTGCGGGATATCTCTCGTCTTAAGCTTTCTTTTCTCTTTCTTTCCATCTCTAGAGTTTCCAGCCACAGCTGCTGCCACGTCCTCTTCCCACAGCCTTCGCCTCGTAGTGCCAGCTTTCCCTCTGAGAGCTGCTGTGCCCCCCAGCAGCACTGGCCCCATCCAGGCGGCGGGACCCCCGGCTGACTATCACTCAGACTCTGCTGAGTCCATGGATGAAATTCCTGTGGCTCAGACTTGCCTTGGGAGCACAGCCCCTCATGGTCCTTCTAAGAATAGCTCAAGCAATGCTCAGCATTATCCTGTGTCCACGGACAATCCCAGAGGTGACAGGGAGAAGAATCTGTATTCTGGGCACAAGGTAAAAAGGAAAAGGTGCCAGAAAGACAGACACGTGGAACAAGACCTGGAACTTTTTTCTAAGATTCCTGCTGTGTTTGTAAGTAAGAGCAGTGGAGAACCTCAACTGTCACAGCCCCAGCCTGCTGAGAACACATCTGAACCACAACACAGAAAATGCACCAGCAAGCAGCATTCGGGCAGTCACAAACCACGCTTAAAGGACGTAAGGACAAACACCACAGTGGCCTAGTGATCAGCCTTTCAAAGCCATACCCTTTGTGAATGAGGCAAGAGGTTCTCTTTTTATTTGTATGTTGCTGTTCAAAGATCTTGACTCCGGAAACTCATTCTCTGGAGGTAGCAGTATCCCTTTACATGGTCCTGACCATCTTCCAGCAGACCTAGCTGAGAGGCAGAAAAAAAAAAACCTGCTGCATCTTTTTTTATTTTTATTTCTGGCTTCTGCATCTTTCTAAGCCAGGAGTGCCCCTGAGCCCAGTTCCACTCTCCTTGTCGAGGGGAACGGAATCCCCTGCCCAGGGCAGCCTCTGGCCCTCAGCCAGTGTTAGCACCCTGTGAGCACTGAGGGCCTCGTCCCCGCACTGTGTGCGTGCCATCACACCGCAGCAAGACATTTCTTGCTGCCTGGCTAAAGGCAACAGGCAATAAGGAGACAAACCTGAGGTAGCTGCCTTGAGAAGCTGCTAGAGAGAACTAAAACAGTATTTTCCATAGGAAGGGGCTGTCCCCTCCTGGCCCTCTGCAGACCAGTACTGCAATAACTTCTGGTATGTGGGAAAAATACAAGGCTGCATCTCTGCCATCCCTTGGTACCCTGAAAACTAAATTTTCCATCTGCCTCTACCCAGTCAGTCTCTGGGTCATGCCTGGGGGCCACAGCAGGTAGACAGGGAGTAGCCTCAGTATTGCTCTATCCCTATACCACTTTCCACTGTGCACCTTCAAGCCAAGTCCACCAGCATGTATTCTCTAAAGCAGTGTGGTTTGACCTACTCAACTACACCTTCCCAGCTGCCTGAAGTGCCCCACAGTGCAGCTTTCTCATCACAAACTCTGGGACACAGCAGGTCCTGAAAGCTTTCCATCTCCTGGGCTTGCCAAATCAGCCTCAGTCCACAGCCAAGCTTGGACTCTCTGCACTGCAGAAAAATCCCACACCAGACACTGGGGCACGTGGCCAGTGCCTGGAGTCACAGCTCTGTGCCGGTGGTGAGAAGCAGAGAGCTGTCTGGGCTGCAGAGCCTGTGCTTCCCCTGTCCTCCTGGCTTCCACGGGCAGCATGCCCTGCTGCAAATTCCTGGCTGAGCACCGAGGCCAGGGCTGCCAGGAAGCCCAGATCTGCCTAGCAGCCAGCTACCTCAGAGCCCAGGATAGCAGCGAAGCAAGCATCCCAGCGGGCCTGGCCACCAGCACGTATGTGCCTGACACCGTTTCCCATCTGACAGCTGCACAGCCCCTGCCTCCCTGCGTGGCAGTGGCTGCCTCGGCTGCTCACACCGTTTCTGAACAGGCGCTGCCCGTGTGTGTGAACACGTAGGTGCACCAGCAGAGAGGAGACGTGGGAAGCCTTTATCACCCTGCCACATCATTTTGTGCATGGAACCCATGGCCAAACCATTCTCCATACTATGGTCAGTGCAGGTTAGGGAAGGAGAAGACGTGGTCCTGGGTGAGTCCCGCTAAGCCGTTCCTCCACTTGCCTAGGCCTGGAACAGCTCAATCTGTGAGGATTAGAACAGAATAATTCAGTTGGAAGGGGCCTACAAAGATCATCAAGTCCAACTGTTTGACCTTTTCAGGGCTAACCAAAGGGAAAATATCACCGAGGACATTGTCCAAATGTCTCCTGAACATTGACAGGCATGGGGTAGCAACCACCTCAACAGGAAGCCTGTGCCAGTGTTTGGCCACCTTCACAGTAATTTTCCCTTCTATCTTGTCTGAACCTCCCCTGGCACAGCTTTGGTCTGTTCCTTCATGTTCTATCACTGGTGACCAGGGGGAAGAGACCGGCACATCCCTCTCTGCTTCCCCTGCTCAGGGAGTTGCAGAGAGCAATGAGGTCGCCTCTCAGCCTCCTTTTCTCCAGACCAGAGAGCCCAAGTGTCCTCAGCCCTCTTGGCTGCCAGGGCACACTGCTGGCTCTTTCTGAGCCTGCTGCCTACCACATCAGCAATGTGGGCCATTTCTGGTGGTCCATGTGCAGAGAAAACCAGGATATTTGGGGACAGATCACCTCTGGGTACAGCCGACACGGGGCTGGCAGATTTGAGTCCCAGCTCCGATGTAGCCACCTCCCAGCCCCGCTGTTTTCCATTGTCCCACTGCTCACACTGGCTTCAGCACCGTGCTGAGGTCCATGCAAGTCCCTGGAGCTTTAGATCCCAACAGATTTCCTTCTGCAGAGCTGACTTAAGCTGAGAGAGACAGGAGGGTGCCCACTGCATGTTGAAGTCCTCTGCCCATTCTGGTCACAGCCCTGAATGCCAGCAGCTGCCCCAGCTCCTGCAGGACCCCCCAGCACATCACCTGGCCAGCACCATGCTGCATGGAGCCGCCGCTGAGCGCTCATTCCAGTCACCTTTGCCTGCAAGGAGACATTTCCTGAGAGGAGCTTGGGGCTTTGTTCCTTCTGCCAGGGATGCGTGGAGACCAGAGGGACTCCCCTCTAAACACGTGTCCTGCTCCAAAGTTTAGTGAAGTCTCCAAGCCTGGTCTGGGGGATCAGGAGAAAAAGTGTCGTGGAAGCTGGGTGTTGTCAGGTCAAATCACACCAACGCGGGGCCAAGGACAACGAAGACTTTTGGGGTATGCACAGACACGATGCAGTGCTTGTGTCTTCCACCGTTTTCTCAGGGCCCAGCGTGGCCCAACACAACCCCTGGGGAGGGACTGTCTGCATCATCCCAGCTTGGAGCACGAGGCTGGTTGCTCCGTAAGGAAGCACAGGAACTAGAAGACCACAGGCCTGCTTGGAAGAGGGTAGCTTATTCAGCTCTTTTGAGAGAGTCTTCGCCTTCTGACTCAGTGCCCTTCAGTCCCCAGGTTCTCTCACTCTTCTCTCCTGCTCCTGAACCTTCCCGTTTTTCCCCTTGGCTACATTTTCCCCAAGGAGCTGGTGAATTTTATGGATCCTGGAGGTATTCCAGAGGAAGAGGGCACTCAGACTTTGTATGAGACATCCATGGGATGATGGAGGGGGTGCTGATGGAGTACACACGTGCCTGTCTGGCATTTAGGCAGTGTCTGGCCCCGTTGTCCTTTGCTCGAGGCTGGCCAAGGAGCAGTGTGGAAGCCTGGAACCACAGAGCTTCAGCCCCTGGTCCAACTGCTCCTCCTCACCCCTCGTTTTGCCATGAGGCACTGGCAGGCAGCAGTACCAGACAAGCTTATGGCAAGCTGCATGGTAAGGGCATGGTGAGTATGGCACGGACAAGGGAAATGGTGGAATGGCTTCACCGGGCCTGAAAGGTTTATGGGGCCGAGATGATCCCCAGAGCCAGCACTGGTGAGCGGTGCTGGTGGGACTGGTGGATCGTGGACAGGCGATCCAGGCCGAGCACTCCCTGCTGTGCTCCTGGGGAGCTGTCTGCCAAGGTAGTGTAGATGAGATCACTGACCCCAAATTTACGTAAAGGGCTTTCTTACCATCCTGTCGGCTGACTTCTGACTCCTTAAAGAGCCAAGATGAGGAGCCTTGACTCTTCACTGAACTATGTGAGCCATTGATCAGCAGAAGTGAAGTCTCATGGTTGATGTTATCACATTTAGATGTGCAAGGAGGGTTTACCTGTGGTCACGCACGTTGCAGCTTCCCGTGCTGCTGTAGCCAGGGGTACCCGCGGGCTGGGTGACCCTTGGGAAATGCTGGCATGTTTGGGACCAGCACTTGTGTCCCAGCAGATATTGTGCTGCTCGTCTGTGGAGACCAGGACGTCTGCCCCGGATGGCTCCAGGTTAGACGGAGTCCTTCCTGTTGTTTCTCCCCGTGTTTGCTGCCATCCACCCTGCGGTTGGCTGGGCTCAGGGTTTTCGAAGGCCAGCTGCCCCACCACCCAGGAGGCATCAGTACTTTCTGTCCAGCAGGTGCCCCTGAGCAGACCATTTGTATTTTCTTACCCTTTGTCTGTGCAGAACCAGTCCCAAAGTCACGTATGGAGCTTTTTATTAGCTCTGTCCACAATAAAATTTTCTATGCCTTTTGCTAAATGCTTTCCTCCTTCCTGGAGTAATTCACCGCATTTATCTGCTGCATTTACCTTAATCTGGGGGGGTGACAGGGGTCCCCTCTCCACAGGGCCCTATGGATGTTAGACAGGAGGCATGTAGAGCCCTGCAGGCTTCCCCTCAAGGAGCAGAAACACTTTGTTATTATTGTTATTATTATTATTATTTATTTTGAGGGCCAAATGCTGCAAAAATGCAATTCCTTGACCCTGGATTGCAGCAACTGGGTGCTAAGGGAAGAGCCATGTCCCAGCAGTGCTTCCAGTGCTGCGTATGGGCTCTGGGCTCCTGAACGTGGCAGCATCCCACAGGATCGTGTGTATGTCTGCGGTGGTTGATTTGGGCTGGGTTTTGTGGTTTTGCCACAACCACTGTAAGGAAGGAACATTGAAGATGCACACTGGGCACCCAAGAGTGGAAGTGGTGGCACTGAGATGTCTTTAGCTCCTGGGAGAACTGGTGTATCGCAGGATGAACCCCCAGAAATGCCACCCAGTGCCTCAGTTGCTTTTTCTCTCAAACACAGACCCTTGCTTTGGGTGTCACTCCTGGTGTCCCGCAAAGCCCCTCAGGCTTTCCATGGCAGGTGGCGGCTCCCACCCAGGATGGCTCCCACCCAGCTCCCTCCTTCTCCTGGGCCGAGCTCATTTCTGTCCCGCGGGGCCCCCAGCGCGGACACGCTGCGGGTCGGGGTGCAGGAGGCGCTTCTGCTGCCCCCGCAGGTCCAGTGCCCCGGCCTGGCCGTTCCCACCACGAGTCTCTGCAGGTTTTTATCAGGAATAAGCAAGGCGTTTGCAGGAGGGTGACAGCTTCTGGAGCCCTTCCCAGCGCGGGGTTATAAATCTTGCTGGCTGTCAACCTGCCGGCGGCTCCGCCGGCCTTACAATGCGATCCTTTCTGTGCTTGCTTTCATCTTCAGGCGCGGCTCGCTTTCTTAGTCCTCCCTTTGAAGCCAGGGTGACCTTCCTGCGGGAGTCATCATCAACTGGGACATTTTTGGAGTCTGTTCTGCCTCGGTGACCTGCCTTGAGTCACGGGGGGGAGATGCAGAGCCCTGCCCCTCCCCAGCCCCGTGCCGTGCATCGCAGCCGGGACCCCCGGCCCCCTGCCCACCCGCTGCACCTCGCCACGCTCACGCCGCTGCTCGGACACAGCTAAGCCCCGCTAATGCCTTCTGGACGCGCCGTTGCCGAGGTGACCGTATACATATTGCACAACCACCGAAACACTTCCCTCTGTTTTGTAGCAACTTGCTCTATAGGAGCAGTGTTCCCACATAACCTCATCCCGCCCCAGATGCGGCGGAGCCAGCGACTCATTTGGCGCTCCCCAATGAAACGAGATAACTCCTCCGAGCCGGCGGTGCCCGGCCCCGTGGGAGGTGAGGAGGACACATGGGTGCACGTCCCGGCACATGTGCGCGCTCCGACCTGCACCCGCAGCACCCTGCGGCCACCGCAGCACGCCAGGGCTGCATGCTGAGGTGGAAGCACGGGTGGCCACGGTCCTGTTTGCTGGGGTTAGGCACGGTCCCAGCAGAGCTGAGCCTGGCACCTGGCTCGCTGCATCCCTGTGACACCGACCCGTGAGCCCCAGCACGTCTGGGGTAAGCGCTGGAGTGTCACAGCTCACTGAGTGCCTGGGAACATCACAATCCTTTCTCGATATCCCCAAAAGAGAAAGGTCCCTGGGGGCCCAACCACAGAACCACGTATCTGCTTTTCCCTCAATCACGCCACAGGACCTGCGTGACCTCTTCCGCAGCTCCTGTCCCTGCCACGGGCTCTGGACCAAGCCCCAGCCTCCTCCTGCGCTTCCTTTTCCGGGCTGCTGCAGGAGCAGCAGGAGCCAGCCAACGACCTGGCTGCCGCGGCCACTTCGGTGTGCTCCATCCCGACAGGGCTGTCACGGTGACAACAAATGCACAACAAACCCCAGCCCTTAGAAACCGAAACCTGACCTGCTCAACCCGCCCGTGGGTCGGCAGAGGTGGGGACACACGTCCCTCCAGGCTTGGTGCCCTTCTCCTGGTGCTCACCCGCCTCTCCAGACGTGCCTCCCCTTGGGGATACAGATATTCCATCCCTTGGGGCTCCAGATGTGCTGCCCCAGGTCCAGCCGTAAGCATCAGCCTCAATGTGGCAGCCCCAGCGACTGTCCTCTCCTTGGGGCACGCAGCGGCTCTTCTGAGCTCTGCCCTTGGAGGCATTCAAAAGCCACCTGGAGATGGTCCTGGGTGGCCCTGGTGGACCAGAGGACCTTGAGTCCTTTCTCACCTCCACCACGCTGTGACTCTGTGATGCCAGGACAGGTCAGAGGCTGCTCAGTCCCCCGCTGTGAACTGTGGCAGGGTCTTACCCTGCAGGATGGGGCATGGAGCACACCACAAACTCACGGGGTTAGCTCATGGGGTGCTTGGTTTTGCAGTAAAAGTATTGGATTTTTTTCCTATTCTACAAGCAGGAAAAAAAAAAAA
>CM021775.1:11938852-11961329 GCA_011076525.1 Nettapus auritus
CCTCCCGCCGCCGGGGGCCGGCGCGGCGCCAGGCCCGGGCCTTAAACAGCGGCGGCGGCGGCGCCCCGCGCCCAGAGCGCGGCGCCGGGAGGTGAGTGGGGGACCGGGACCGGGGACGGGACGGGACGGGACGGGACGCCCCGCCCAGCCCAGCAGCGCCGCTCCGGGGCAGGGACCCCCTCCCAAAATAGAAGGTTTGCACCCCCAAATGGCCTGGGACACCACAAAAGGGTCTGGGGCTGGCCACACCCAGGGGCCCTTTGCCCCCCGGTGCCCCCCCGGTGCTCCCCCGGTGCCTTCCCGGTGCTGCCGGGGCGCGGCGGGGCCGCGATGCTGCCCCCCGGGGGGGACCCTGCCCTTAGCGACGGTTGCTGGGGGCACAACCCCTCCCTAGCAACCGTCGCTAGGGCGCACAACCCCTCCTTAGCAACGGTCGCCAGGGGCACAACATCTCCCGTAGCAACGGTTGCTAGGGGCACAGCCGCTCCCTAGCAACCGTCGCCAGGCGGCGGAGGCGCTGGGCGGGGGGGTTCGGAGCGGCCCGGCGCTGTTTCCCTGGGGGTGGCGGTGGGCAGCGGCACCCCCCGGGGGCTTTCATCGCCCCGAGAGCTGTTGGCACCCGTGGTAGTGTCGGAGGCACGGGCCTGGGTAAAGCCCCGTGGCTGCTGCCCCCCTGCCCATCGCCGGGTGGTAACGGGGCCCCTCTGCCCCCCGCCCCGCAGCCCCATGGCCGGGAGCACGGAGATGGCGTCCCTGGAGGAGAGCTTCCGCAAGTTCGCCATCTACGGCGACACCAAGGCCACCGGGCAAGAGATGAATGGGAAGAACTGGGCCAAGCTGTGCAAAGACTGCAAAGTCACCGACGGCAAGAGCGTCACTGGCACCGACGTGGACATTGTCTTCTCCAAGGTGAAGTAAGTGACCTGGGTTTTCGGGATCTCCAGCCGCGCGGTGAGGCCTGGGCGCCGTGGTCCCCAGGAAGGTGCAGTCCTGCCCAGGCCACCCATCACGGTGCGGGAGGTGCTGCCCTGGGATGTCCTGCCTTCAGGGCTGCTTTTGAAGGACCTGGAGATAAATTAGTGCAGGTTTTTGGGGCGGGAGGCTCAGATTTTGGTGTCACTCAGGTGTCCAGCTGGCCATCTCGCCTTACAGGAGCGGGGAAGGATGCTCGGGGATGTCCCATGGGATGCGATATGGCCCTTAGCTGGGTGACCAGGGGGCTGAGCAGAGGCACTGGGGCTGATTTTGGGGACATGGTGACAGCTGATGCTGCACCAGGGAGCAGGAGTGATGATGGGTGGGGAAGCTGCATCCTCAGTCTGACCCATGCAGCCTGGCTGTGTTTTGGGGGAGGCTGAGGAACCCCGGGCTAGTGGAAGAGAAATCTGGGGTCTCCTTAGTGCCATGCAGCCCCTTGCAGCTGGACCAGCAGTGCTGTTTGTAGGCACAACGTGAGGAAGTGCTTAGGGCACCCTGGCTTGGTGCTTGCAGGGGGAAGACAGCTCGTGTCATCAACTACGAGGAGTTCAAGAAGGCCCTGGAGGAGCTGGCACAGAAGAGGTTTAAGGACAAGAGCAAAGAGGAGGCGTTCGAAGCCATCTGCCAGCTGGTGGCAGGGAAGGAGCCCATTAATGTGGGCGTCACAGTGAGTGCCAGCAGGAGGAGGGCAGGTTGGGATGGGAGCATGGGGCTCTGCCTGCAGGCAAACGCTTTCTGGGAGCCCCAAGGCCCTGGGTCTGGGGCAGCACAGGGTCCCTGTGGGCATTGGGAACTCAGGTGGGGATGGGTACGGTGTCTGACTCCCTGTGCCCCTCTCCTAAATGCAGAAAGCCAAGACTGTGGGTGCCGTGGAGAGGCTGACGGACACCTCCAAGTACACGGGCTCCCACAAGGAGCGCTTCGACGAGACAGGCAAGGGCAAGGGGAAGAGCGGGCGGGAGAACATCGTGGACAACAGCGGCTACGTCAGTGCCTACAAGAACGCGGGCACCTACGACGCCAAAGTGAAGAAGTAGGGACGGATGCCCCTGGCGCCCACCGCCCCGGTCCCTGCACGCCGGCCTTCGGCCATGTCAGCCTCGGGACGTTCCCGCGTGCCGTGGGGCCCGGGAGGCTGCGCTGGGGCCGGCCCCAGGCTGGCGGGATGTCGGATGCGATCGGGAAGTGGCCGGGCTCTGCCCCAGCGCCACGTCCGTCCCTTGTGCTGTGACCCCCCCGCCCCTGCTGCTGCGCTGCTCCTCGGGGTGCCCCGCTGGCACCGACACCTTCCCTACCTCAGCCCCGGCCCCGGGGCACCCTCCCTGCCAGTCCCAGCGGGGACCGCAGCCTGTCCCCAACCTGGCAGCCCTGCTGGGGACCTGCCTTCCCCCCCGCTGACACCACAGCCTTAGCTTTCCTTCTCCCCCACGGGGGTACCCATAGCCTGGAGCTGCTGGGCTGCTCCTGGGATGGGGCTGTCCCAGGGGACCTGGCCTGTGCCCCGCTCTGTGTTCCCCAGCCACCACCAAAGGTCCCCAAGTCCCCAGATTTTCACCCACGTGGGCTCCCACTGCCTTCAAGAAGCCTGAACCAAGGGGTGCTGCAGCCCCGCGCTGTGACCCGGCTCTGCAATAAAGCCCCCTCCGCACTGACGCCTCGGCTCTGGTTGTGTTCGGCGACAGCCCGTCTGTCCATCTGTCCGTCCGCCTGCCTGCCTGCTGCCGCCGGGCGGCTTGGCTTGGCCCTGGGGCTCGATTCCTGGCTGGCCCCGAGTTGCCTGAGCAACCGCAGGCACAAACACGGCGCCTGGCTCCGGCTCCCGCTCTGTTTGCAACCAAACACGCGGGTTCCTGGTAACGTTCCCTGGGAACCGGCCGCGCTCGGGGCTTGGGCGGGTGCTCGAGGCTGGGCGCTGCCACCCTCAGCACCCGTGGCTGCGGGATCGCGGCTGCTCCAGCCACCGGGGACGTGCCTGGAGTGTGTGTGGAGCTCTCTGCTCGGCTCCGTGCCAGCTCCGTCCTCGTGCATCCCATTCAGCTGCTTTTCAAGGCACAGGCAGAGCGGGAGTGTGGCTGGCTGCTGCTGGGCTCCTCTCAGCATCGCTGCCCAGCTCTGTGATGGGCTGGAGGTGTTTGTTCCACCTCTGAGCAGGCCAGAGGGATGGTGGGGCTCTCTGTGCCCCAAAATGCTCCTTGCTAGCCCCCTACCTAGGGGCTTTATCCCTTCGCTGACCCCCTTGCCCAGCTGCAAAAAGGAGGTGCGAAATGCCTGGGGCTGGGCTGAGCTGCATTCCCTGGGGATCGGTACCAAGTGCCACCCCAGTCCCCTGGGACACGGCTGGAGGATTTGGTGAGGAAGGACGTTTTGTGATGAGGTGAGCAGCCTGGCCCCGTGGGACTGATCCAGGACAAGAGCTGGTGGTGGAGCAACTGGGGAGGACCTCATCGGGAGGCTCTGGGTGCTAGGGACCCCAGGGACAACGGGGAGGTGCCCTCAGGGCTGCACCACAGCAGGTTGGAGACCAAGGTGCCGCTCAGGTGCCCAAGCTCTTCTCCCCTCCCCTCCTTGGCTGTGCATGACAGGGGGTTTGGAGGTCAGGACGGATGCACAGCATCCCTCACCCTGCCCCTCTCAGCACAATGGGGCCGGGGATGCCCAAGGTTTTCCTGGGAGCAGGACTGCTGTGCTTCTGGGCACTGAGCAGCACGTCAATGCGTTGATCTGATCACAGCCTCTCCCCAAGGGGCAGAAGTGCTTTGTTTGCCCCAAACCCCAAAAGCTTAGTCACTGCCACCGGGATCTGATGTGCTTTTGATACTGTGAAATCAAGACCAGGAGGGGGATTTCTGCCTGATCATAGGCTTGCAGCTGCTGTGCCGCCCCTGTGCCCACCAACAGAACCGTGACACTGGTGGGCAGCAGTTGTTCCTGGTGGGCAGCAGTTGTTCCTCGCCTAGCAGCAACTCAGCTGTCCATGTAGCAGCTGCTGAGCACCCACAGTCAACGAGGAGGGCGGAGGGGTCCTCAATTAGAGGAGCTAACCCTATAAATTGGTCTGGATGCCTGGGGAGTGGAGCTGTTGCTGCTCAGCTTGTGGGCAGGGGCTGTGGAGCTTCCCCTGCTCTGCCACACTGCTCACTCCAACCCTGCTTGGAGGTGGCTTCTCTGCAGATCCTGGTGGGGTCACAGGAATCACACCAAGGTTGGTAGCTCCTGTGTGTGCCCCCAAACCTCTTGGCTTACAGGTGCTCCTTGCTGCCCCAGTGCCTCCACATGTTCTCTGTTGCTTGCTCTCTGCTGCTTGTTCTCCAGCTTACTCCAGACGTTTCCACTCCAGACATCTCCGTGTTCCCAAGGAGGCTGCTCCAGTGTCTGTGAGGCTGGGTGGGAACAGGGCTGAGTGGTGGGGATGGCGATGGCCCTACGGCCCAACCGCCCCACCCAGCTGGAGGCACGGTCCTGCCAAAGCAGCCCCAGGGGAGTGAGTGCTGGAAAAGACCCAGCTGGATCTAAGAGAGATCTGAAGAGAAGTCAGCTTTCCCCCTGAAGTGATGGAATGGTTTCCTGGGAACAATGAGATGCTGAGTTGGGTCTTCACCAAAACCAGAATGATTTTTAGATATGAGCACTGTGGTCTAACGGGAGAGCTGTTGGCTGTGTGTGAGTGTACAAGGCTCGCCCCATTCATCCTGAAGGAGATGGTCACGGCCCTTCAGAAGAAGCTGTGTGAAAGCTGCAGCCCTGACCTGTTCTATGGGTGCCTTGTGCATCCCCTGTGCACAGCTGCAGCCACCTGGAGCCATGGCCTCACAAGGACCATGTCTCAGACAACTCCCTTCAAACACCAGTCTTTGTGACTACTGCAGACAGGAAAAATCTGACCTGAGGCTATAAGGAGAAGGGAAATTAAAGGCTACAGGAGGAAAGAGCAAGGACTGAGCAAAAAAAACAGTCCCAGAGGGTGACAATCCTGATAGCTCCCAGCATGGCCTGGTGGGAGCAAGGACCAACAGCCTGGGATGTTCCTGCAGAGCTGGGAGTATGCTCATGATGGTGCCGATGACCACAAGAACCCCGTGAGGAAGGCAAACTGCTGGTAAAGGATGGACACCATCATACACGGTGGGGTGAGAACATGATTATCAATGGATAGTCAACTTGGTGAGGAGTGGGCTGGCCAATGCTATTATGAGGCTCCAGTCTAAAATCTGGAAAAGATCCTGGTGATCAAGGAGATTTTAAAGAGGCAAACGTCAAATCCCACTTCAGAAAAGGCAAGGAGGAGGATCTGGAGAACGACCCTTTAGTCTCTGAGAAGGAGATGGAGGAAATGCTCCTGGAAGCTATTCCTAGGCACGTGGAGGACCCAAACAACCCCACTGCCCTCTACAGCAGAGCAGCTGGCTGGGTGGACAATGGGAGACCAGGGGCTGTTCATCTGGACTTTGGCAAGGCCTTTAGTTTGGTTTCCTCCAGGAGAGACAGGGACTGGATGTCGGGTGGAGAACTGGTTGGTCCACCAGGCTCAGGCTGACCAGCAGTATGAAGGCCAACAGAGGCTGGTGATTCATGTTCCTCAGGGATCAGCTGTAGGGCCAACACCATTTAACACCTCATCAATGAGCTGGTGGGGTCTCAGCAGGTGTGTGCCTGATGCCAAATGGATGATAGAGGTCAGTCTGCTGCAGATGGGACCAGAAGGACCTCAGCAAGCCTTGGGCTGCAGGGAACCTCCAGGAGCTGGGCAAAGGTAAAGGCAGCATCCACTCCTGGAGGCAGCAGACAGGGGTACGGCAAGGTCACAGGATCAGCAGGTGCCCTGCAGCAAGCTGGGTTAGCGAGGGGGTCCCCTGGGAGTAGGGGCTCTGTCTGCTTTCACCGCAAAGCCTGAAGAGGTGTCAACAAGGTGCTGAGACAGCAGAGACCCCAATGTTGGTCGCAGGCCTGCTTTCTGTGATGGAAAGTGACACTGCCTAAGCAAGGGGCTTGCAGCCATTTCCCCGTGTTAATGAACCTGCGCTGGCCAAGGCTGGCTCCACACCACGTCAAGAAAGACGCTCCAGAGCCAGCACGTAATTCCCTTGCAGTGGAGGAGCCAGCGGGCGGAAGGTGTCCCAGCCAGGATTTATGTTGCTTGCATTGATCGAGGCCCCAGGCACCAAAGCCCTTTTCTCCTTTCCGTTTGCTCCTTCCCCTTGGCTCTGGTCCCTGCATCCCGCACCTCACACCCCTCCGTGCTGCCACAAGCACCCAGCGGCTGTCTCCTCCTTGCTGAACCACAGCCTGGAGTGGTTATTTATGAATGTAGCTGTGAAATGTGTTCATGACAACCCAGAGAAGAAAATATGGAGTAGCAAGAGCAAATCCACAAGAGGAATTGCTGGGGGTGGAGGAAAGAAGCAAAAGAGGGGGGCAAGGTCTTCTCTTTAGGGCAGCAGGGGCATGATGAAGAATATACGGAGTCCTCTAATTCCTGGTCTTCAGTACAGGTAGTTTTGTAGCTGCCAACCTCAAGGGCTAACTAATGGTTTTATTCCTTATTAATTTATGTTCTGTTTCTTTATGCAAGCTCATTCTTGGCTCTTTCCCATCTCATGCTCTAATTAACCCGAGACTCTTCCTGGCGTGCAGCAGGCAGGTCCCTGGGCTATGAGGCCCTGCTGCATGTCCCAGCTCTTCGTTTCCACAGGGAAAAGTGCCTTTGTAGGGAGGGGACTGAGCAGCCTTCCTCTCTGCAGCTCTGCAAGGCAAATCCTACCGGCAGGTCGCGTTTGGTTGACCCAGGCCCCCTTCACAGAAATGTCCAACAATACAAATCATTTTCTCCAGCACCACCAGCAATATCCAGTACATACAGCACCACCCATGGATGTTCTCAGGTTTAACTCAGGATTAAAAAAAAAATGCCTTGTATAAGTGGTCTTCCTGCTTTAATGGGCATCAGGAGCTGGGCTGCGTGTTAACAAGAAAGGCGAGGAAAGACAAGACCTTCCCCTCCAAAGAACTCCTTAAAAACTTGCTTTATGATGGCCTAATACAGAAAGAGAAACAACCCATATGTCTTCTATTTAACAGCAGAAGATGGAAAGTTAGAAAGACTCTAGCTGGAAATAAGGCACAACTTTTTATAGATTATGCTAACTTTAATCACTGGGTGAGCTATCAAGGGAAGCAACAAAACTTGATTTTCTGTGTGGCCATTTCACTGAAACTGATTGTTGTTTATAAAGGTCATGTGCTTTTGGTTTGATAGCACCCCAGCATGCACAGGAATGACCGTCATTGCTGGGGGATCCAGCGGATTCCTTTGGTAAGCAAAGATTCAGTGGGTAACGTGGCTAATGATGGGAAGCTTATGATTTAAATTAAATGAAGTCAGCCTGTGTTTGATCTGAAGCCTTCCTGGGTTCCTTGCTAGGGCGTCATTAAGTTCATGTAAATAAATCAGAAACTGAGGCCAAGAGAAATTATCAGTGTCTGGCAGCAAGACACAAGCTACTCCCTCTCCGTAAATTTCCGGGCATCTTGGCACCACTGAAGCCCTGTGGGAATGCCAGAGTGAGCTCTGTCCTGGAAAATTTGTGTGCTGCTTTGATGAACTGCACAGCAGAGGTAGCAGGGGTTACAGCATGAACACAGCTCCGTAGCCTTGTCTCGCTGCATAGCTGCTTTTTTTTTTTTTTTCTTCGTATTTTTTTTTTCTTTTTCCAGCAATGCTGAAAAATGCAGGTGGTACCTGCCCCTGCGTGTACCCAAGGCAGCCCCTCTAACACATACAGCAGCTTCTCTAGGAGTCTGCTTCTGGGTCTGGGCTTCTTCTGGAAATGAGATGAAGCCCCTGCTAATTGTGAGTGACCCTGGATAACTTCAGGGAAATGTCTGCTGCTTATTTTGCTTCTGCTGAACCTGGTATTCACTTTTTATAGATGCAAAAACAGTATTGTCCTGGAAATGCTTCACCAGACTGGGCAGCAAGAAAAAGAGTGTGGTTTAACCTACAGCCCCACACTGATGGAAAGGGTAATGCAAGCCAGGTGGGACGTTACCAAAACCGGACCTTAAATTTCTTCAGTACAAGCTATTTCTCTGTCATAAGGTCACTTCCCTAGAGAGTTTCTAGGCTGATCTAAAATCAGCTGGGGCCATGCCTATGCTAAAAGAGGGGCTTCACACTTTTAACAGCAAGTTGTGTGCCTGGGACTAGGGGTCTGGCTCTTCTGAGAGTTCTTTTTTCTCTGGGATGAGTGATTTGGCCAGAGATACTGATGAGGAATGATCGTCCTCAAGGACATAGGTTCAGACTCAGAAGAGTGAGGCAGTGTTTGCCAATGAGCCCAGCAAGACCTTGCCCTTTGTCCCTGTGTAGGAGGAGCACAAGGAAGAACTTACAGATGTTGTTGTTCCAAGAAATGCTGCTCTTCTGTGTGGCAGCTCACACTGGAATACACTTGAAGAGGAATGCAGTAAAAAAAAAAAAAAAAAAGTGCATGCACTTGGACATGCATGTGAGCTGTGGGAGGTGGCAATGCAGGACAGGGCTCACTCCACCCTCACTGAGCATCCCTCTGCTGAGTGTACTGCACTCAGTGCAGATCCTTGGCCTCACACCAGGCAAAACAGCTTCCTCATCTAGTTGTACCTGCCCTGCCTTCCTCGGTACTTTTCCATTTCACTGTGAGACTGACAGGCAATGTGTTCCAACAGTAAATTGTGTTCAGACAAGATTCAGGGAACAGCTTGTATCCTGGTGGGTCAATGACTTCCTCAGAGGTATAAATCTAAACTTGGGACTGGGACTTCAAGTGTTTGTAGTCAGTGCCCTGAGATATTGGTTTGAATATCAATGTGACATGCGATACTTCATCGCCAGCTACACGTTGCCAGCACTATGCTGGAATATTGATTCAGTACCATTTTAGAGTGAATTGAATTAACTAAATTACCATCCTTCCAGCACAGCACGATCTCAGATAAAATTTTATTATACAGGAGTCATCCCCACTTTTTGTTAATGTAATAAATGCGGCAGAAGAAGACAGGGGAAGATAGGAGCAGGAAGATGCTGAGAAATTGACCAAAGCAAGGATTAGATTCACCAGCTTTAAATGCAGCAAGAGATTTCATACAATCTAAAAATGAACACAATCCATATTTAATGTCTGGTTTGTTCCCCTTACAGAGGACAATTGCATAATTGCTCTGAACTCCGGTACTGACTAGAGCTGTATACTGATGGTACCGACGCAGTTCTTCCTAGTGGGGATGATGTCTCATGACTGGTGCATTTCTCAGAAGGAAGAGGTGTTTTGTGAACAGTATGACTGTTTCCTTTACTCAGCTGTTGCAGCAGGAAGTTGTTTGTGGACACTAAAGACCTGGGAAAGATTGTTGCAGAAAAAAGATTAAAATGGTGAGCATGCATTCATTAGAGTGAACCCGCTATGAAAAAAAAGTTGAAATCTGTACTTAAAGCTCTGTGTTTCAAGACAACCACAACCACAGCTATGACTCATTTTAAGATTTTGTGCCTAACTGGCTTACAATGATTTATAACTGACAGCAACCATTCAAACTGTGTCATAGAGATTGGTAGTGTGTGCTAAAACAGCTGGAAGCCGACTAGCAGAGTACTATGATTGCAAAAGACAAAGATTGTGGTCTCCGATTTTGACCTTTTTTTTTTTTTTTTTTTTTTTTTTTTTAAAAAAAAAAAAGGCAGTTTCTGCACACACAGAATATCGCTGATTTTCCACTCACTGAACTGTCACTTTCTTATCTTGGCTTAAAAGTCTGTAACCTCGGAATAACTTGCTCATGTGTCAAAGCCCTAAATTTGTGAATTTGCCACCAGTGCAGGGGTTCTATGATAAGGACACGTGAACTAGGACTAGAGGTTGTTCTGCTGGGACACAGGTGCCACCTCCTGTTGTGACACATCTTGTTTTGTACCCGAGGCCAGCCCCTACCTCTGGATCTCCTGCAGAAGAGTCACCATCTCCTGGAGTCCGGTAAGTTGTTTCACTTCCAGTCTTAGGAATTCCACTTGGGTACTCAGCTGATCATTTTTCCAAAGTAACTCATCTTAAGGAAACACAGTGAGAGGTCTGAGCAAAATCACCAAAAGCTGGTAAACACATTTTTAATAAAAGCAATTCTTGATGCTAATGCATAAGAGAATAAGTTATTATGAGCAAAATTAATAAGAAACATAGTTATTACTATCTCTTTTGTTCAAACCCGAAGTTGAACCTGTTCTAATCACATTTTTGGATCAAAACGTTTTTGATGTACTGCTGTACTGAGCATGTCTCTAACAGGAAGGGCTGCTCTGAGAGACAAGGGGGACTGTGGGATCCAGTGGCTGGAGGTTACACCAAACAAAAATCACCACAGCAGCCTGTGAAGGGTTGTGGTCCTTTGTTACGCAAAGCCTTTAAAACTCAGGGCTGAAGGACTGGCTAAAGCACATCCTGCAGAGACCCTGCAGCATCCAGGGCACAGAACTGTATGGCTGCTGCTATGGGGCAGCTCAAAACAGATGCTCAAACTTGTGAGGCTATCTCCGATTACATAGCAGCTGTCACCATGTATACTGGCCACCAAAGTGCTGGACAAATGGAGATTAAGGCTTGGACCACTGTCAGTTTGTCTGTAGGGCTAGGACAGACTGAAAATATAAGAAAATCATCTTCAGTTTGTGGGGAAGCTGGTGCTGGTCTGTCAGCAGTCAAGGAATCCATCCGATTATGTGTTTCCTTGTTACATTACAGTAATCTTGTTCTTACTGCACAGTGCATAAAAACTAGAGAAGGCATACATGGCATAGCTGGTACTGGCATAGCGCATGCATGGTTGCATTGTGACCGTTCTTGTGAGCCTTGTAAGGCCACAGCTGCCACCATTTACTTGATGTACCATAGCCCAGGTGGCTATAAATGAATCCTTCCACTTCTAAAAGAGTATCTTATACAGCAGCCTAGGAGAAGAACCCAGTTTCATTCCTTACACTTCATAATCATTGTGAGCTTACCTGGAAGCAGAAAACAAAAGTAATTTGAACAGTCACATTACTCACAATAAATTAAAGCTAAGTCGGTTGGCCCTACCGTACATAGATGCTTGGTTCCTTTGGATGTGATAACTCGAAGCAGCAGTGTGATCCATCTTGTGCAACGTGGAAGCTGAGACATGACTTTCCACCAGCCCTTTTCCTTGCTGCTGCCACAGATATTCCAGTTGTGACAAGATAAGATGACAATAAAAGACAAAAACAAAGCAATAGAATACAATACAAGAAAACAACAAAGGGTTGCTGAATCAAGTTAGTGTTAAGAGAAATTAAGCCCTCTTCTGCAGCTTTGTCAGTATCCGGTAAGTTCCTAGAAGCCTTTCCAGTGACGCTGCTGAGCTCTCTCAATAGCAATAATGACAATGAGTGTAACATGGCATGAATTTAAGTGAACCCTTATGTCACTGCTTTGAAGTATTTGTTTGGAACACACTAAAGAAAAACACCATTTTCAAATCATAGGTGTACAAGAATAGCCTAAACAAACAGTAACATCTGAAACACAAAAAGATATCCAGGCATTTTGGCAGGGAGCTTAGGTGATGTCAGAAAACAAATCTAAACAGAAATGTTTCTATGGATTTCTTTTTTGAGAATTAATTGGAAACAGATTTTAGGTTTGGATTTAAACATATCCTTGCAGCATCTGCAGTGCTATCCCCATGCTATGCATTTTAGTCTCAAGGAGTACAAGTATGAGGCTGTGGAGCAAAGGAAGGAAAAACCTGACATCCTCCTGCTCACATTATTGCCACAGGTTTAGCTGGTAGTCTTGAGAAAGTCATTTGACATGGCTGTCCTTTTTTTTTTTTTTTTTTTTTTTCCCCTGGGATTTTTAGCCAGTAGACTTCAAATTAAATTACAAAATCAAAAGGAAGTCCTATCCTTTGAGCTCTCTTCTTTCTGCCCTCATAAATGAGCATTTTTTTGCCCTCTTGGGACAGAGTTTTGAGAACAATGAAGACCTCAGCACAGGTCAACATCACAACGGGATGAGCCAGGGCTCTTCTCTAGGTGGACTGCACAGATTTTGAACTCCCATAAGGACAGGTATCTTACTGAACACAGTCATCTCATTTGCTGACTCAGTGTGTTCGAGTAAGATCCACTGAGAAAGAAAGACTGGTCTTCCATTGGATTAAGACGTTAATTTGTTTTGTTGTATCTCACGGCCACGCATTTGTTAAATCCAACCTGAGGAAGGGAGAAGGAGCACTGCTAGAGGTGGTGTAGGGGACCAGGACTCATCCTGTCTGTGACAGGCTGCGATAAGATCATATTGAGTAAAACAAACCCACAGCTGAAATACATGTGCAACATCTGGGAAATGTAGTAATTTGAGCAACTATGGAACTTGGCCCTACATGGAGGATGATAAGCTAAAACTGTTGCTAGAATTCTTGTTGCAGATATACATCTTTTCTGGGTTGGACGTGAGACAAAAATCAGTAGAAACAGGCCTGTGGAGGCAGGATGATGAATGTTTGTTTGCTTGTTTTCCTGGGAACCAGAAGAAGCCAGTATGCAGACAAACAGCTCCTCTCCGTGGCAGCTGTCCGACCAGCACAGACACTGTTAGATAAATAATGCTAGAAATGGGGGCAAGAATTACCATTACAAACAGGATGAGCAAGAAGGTGTTGGTTGATCCCAGCACCTGTGAGAACCTGCCTTGCTAAGGACAAGAGGACTACTGTATGCTTTCCACCCTTATTCACCCCAGCCTCAAGGGGAAAAAGTATCAGGACTTCACCACTATCTCAGAAAAACTAGAGCAAGCCCAAAGTCCTAACTACAGCCACTCAGAGATTTTCAAACAAAAGTCTTGCCAGGAGATATCAGTTCACGAACTGGAGATAACTGCAACCAAAATATTTGAGTCTCAACAAACTTCTACTATGAAAAAGGTTGGGAAGAACAGAGACCTTGTGCGGAACCTCAGCTGCTCTGGCTCAAGGCAGGTTTTAAGGAAGTGCTCTTATTTCAAGGTGCCACAAATCTGATACTTCCCAGAAGAATCAGCCTGTTGATCCCAAATATAAGGAGCATTCAGAATGCATGACTAGAAATCCTACTGGAAGATGTCTTTTCTCAATATAATTAAATAAGCTGATTAATCCTTTCACAATTTCGTTATTACAAGGAAGTTATCCTCATTAAAAAGTTTGTGATAAGGTCATTTTCTCACTGAATTTCCATTAGTAAATTAAAAAAAAAAAGAGAACTAAAACCACCTACCGCAGCAGAATTCATTCTATCGAATTGTTCAGTATATTTAAGCTGAGTCCTTTGGACTTTGGGATTGTTTTTAGGTAAGATTGAAGAGGAGTGTCCAGCTGTCAGATGAGCATCCTGCTGTTGAGCAGTACAAGCCACAAGATGGGAAAGCAAGTTTTGGGCAGGAACTACAGAGATACAAAAAGATTTCAACAAAAATCTAAAAACTGTGGTGTTTTCATACATAACATTCTGCTAAGGAAAGAGTAGAACAAGGTCCCAGAATATCAGACTTGCAGTCAATAACAAAAATAAATAAATAAATAAAATATGTAAAGAGGTATGGTGAAATACATTCCTGACTTTAAACATAGATTGAGAGAAAGCAGAAAAATGTTTAAGATGCATCCATATGAAAAGCTTACCAAGAAAATCCTTGTTAACCAGGAGAGATCCAGGCCCATTCCAGTGACAATCCACCAGCTTCAGAAGCTGCTGGAGGACAGCAGTAACCTTGGACTCTTTTTCACTTCCAGTGGCACTCTGACCTTCTGTGACTGCAGTATCATTACTTAGCTCACTGGAAGAAGACTAATGAGAAAAAGCCAAAGCTATTTACTTTCTCAGCTAATGTCTGCTGTACATCTGCTAGCACCTCCTGCCTTAGCTGGACACACTTAACAGATATTTATGCCTGCACTTTTCCAACTGGGCACAAACAAATTAGAGGCACAGGATGAAGCTGAGTTTATGTGAAAGCATAAACAAGGTATCTCCAGTGAACCTGCATTTTGTACAGTTTTTCAGTAGTGCCCCTAGACTTTAACGCTTGCTGTCTCTCCTACCCATTTATACAAACAAGAGTAACATTCACTCCCTGTGCAGTGACATCACACTCAAAGTTCATGTTCTCTGTCCTGAAACGTTTTCAGAAGCACTCTTGTCCCTAGGCTCTGTCAGAGACAGACAGCCTCTACCATTGCATGTGCCTTCAGTTCCCATAGCCAAGTAGGTGCCTGTTATTATAATTAATGGCTGTGGCATTTATATAGTTCATTGTCACAATTCTATATTTATTTTCAACATCCTGTGGCATTGAAAACAAACTGAAGACATACATGGACAAATGGATAAAATTGTCTCTAAGGCCAACTGAATGGTAAATGCAAAGTTAGTGATGATGCAGTAGAGGATTTGTCCCAGGAATCTGCATGTGAATGGGATGAACAGGACACAAAAGAGAGTCCATGAAAGCCAAGAGCTAAAGGACAGGTGCTCAGAGGCTTGTATAATGTATAGCACAATAAGGGATGGGGCAAATGGTTATGTAAAATGTCTGCCTGTATTGCTCTGAAGCATAAACAATTTAAGATTGAAGAGACGACCTCATCAGGCCCATTCAATGCTTGTCCTGTATTCCTGCCTGTTATTCCTGAACTGAAAACAGGGAATCACCTGTATAAATGTATAGAAGGAAGACATCTCCCCTTAACTTGGGACACTGAGAGACAGAAAACCTACTGTCTCATTCTTACTTCACTGTGAAAAAATGGTTTTCGTTATAATTCTCTCTGCTCTTCAGTGGTTAATGTTCAATTGTTGATCCTTGTGCAGGCCCCCCACTATGTGCTGCTGGAGCAGCCTAAAGGCTCCTAACTTATGTCAGCCTGAAGTAACTGGGGGGAGGATGAACAGTGAAGGCAGCAGAGACACTAGGGAACTACTTTGTTTATTGTGGCTTCTCTGCTTCACATGTACACAGGAAAATATGCACATCTCATCATAGTGGCTGTAAATCACAGCAGATTGAGAGTAATATCTTTGGTAATATCCTAAGGTCAGTTAGAGGTGCTTAGGACAACTGTACAGACGGCTTGCTGAAAAATTATCACAGTACTGCCAACACTGGCTCTACAAAGTTCAACTGCTTTTAGACTGCTAGAGCAGCAGTGGATGGTTTTAGATGGTTTTGTGCTACTGGCTTTTGAAGACACAGAAGCTATTTTGTATTATCTGTACAGAACATTTTTATAATAGGAGATTTCCATTAGCATCTCAATTTACATGTATGTATTTGTGAAGAAAAACAATGACAAATAATACAATACTTGCCTCCTTGTGAGAGTCTTTGAAGCAATGAATCGGAGACATCGGGAAATGCAGGGTCTCACTTTGCTTATATTCCACTCTAGCTGGGCTGGAGGACCTGTGAGCTGCAGGTTCTCTGACCTTCCCTGGTACTGAAGATAGCACAGCTGGTTTTATCATTATGGACTTCAAATTCTCCAGTAACACTTCAGCTGATAATGAAGTTGCATCTCTGAAGCCTGCAGATAAAGTAGAAAAATGACTGGCTAGTAGAGCAGAGCTATGGATTAGAGGCATGCAGGTATTCAGACCCGTGGGAAAGAGAAGAGCAAAGCAGATACACTTTCTCTAATGTTTTATCCTTGTCTCCTCTATGAAGTGACTGACACAGCCTCAGTTTGACTATAAAGGACCACATCTTCACAAAGGACATCAAGACACACATTTTCAAAGGTATGTAGGGGATTATCCCTTTTAAACACCAATGTCTTATTGATTTCAGCATAAATTAGTCATCCAAATGCCATCAAAGATCTGGGGTTTTGGCGGTCTGTCAATAAACTGGATAGAAGTGTGCATTTCACTTAGAAGAGTCCTAAAATTCAACAGATTTTGGAAATGGAATACATGAAAACAACTTCATAATAGTCTGAGATTAGGAAAGAAGAAGCCTCTCACAGGTTTTTTTTTGTTTGTTTGTTTTTTTACCTGACTTGATGTTTAAAGGACTTCTGTGTTTAATTTCTGTCTCAGTGAGCTGTGTGACTGTACTGCTGCTGGCAGTCTGCGAAGATGTATTCATTTCTGTAGGAAGCCTCCCACCAGAATCCCTGTCACCCTCAGTTCTCTTGCCACTCTGAGGTTTCTGGACGAGGTGCCCATGCTGAGGAGAAGAGGTCACAGAGACGTGGTAAAAATCATCAAAATTGCTTAGCCTGGCATCTCTGGATGACTTATTTGAATTATTTATATTTGTGTCACTCAAATCCAATCTCTTTGTAGAAGAAATATCCTGGCTAAGTTCACAGATGCTAGACTTCTGATTGGTGTCCATCTCTGGGGAGGAGTTGAAAGTTTTGCTATCTGAGAAGACCACATGCAGACCTCCTGCTCTCATTTTCTCTGGGGTGCGCAGGGATGAACGTAATTGTGAACATGATGATGTGTCTGGAAAGAAGTAAAAACATTACAGTGTGAAGAATAAAACTAAAAACTGCAACATAGTCAAGTAAAGCATATTTTGACTTGTGTTTTCCTTCCAACCTTAGGTAAGAGAAAGAAACTAGACTTCTTAATAACACCTGTATCTGCAGTATGTCTTCTGCTGTATCCTGCTGCTAAGATTCAGGAGTACAACAGAATGAACGCTCAATAGACTGCCAAAACCACATAGATTTTAGGGTTTTAGGATTGCTGGAATCACTGTAGAAAAGTCATTTCAATATGTCAATATGTCATATGCAGAAAGGGAACACTCAATTTGCCACCATTAGGCAGAAATTCACTTGGAAAATTCAATCTGAGTTGGACTTCAGTGCAGAGACTGGTAAAACACATTAAGTGATCTTCTTGTGGCTTGATGTGCATTAGAAGGGAAATCACTGGAAGCAGTGAGAATGTTTTTTTTTTTTTTCAGGAGAGATTTAAAAAGCAAAAAAAAAAAAGAGTTGGTCTGACCATGGAGATAACACATGATAACAAAGACAGGTCCTTTCCCTAGCAGTAAAATTTCCTCAGCATGGAACAGGCTAGTGTTCCTCTGTCAGACCCTTTCCAAATCTTCAAGAGCTTCCTTTCCACTAGCTGCGAGAGCAAACCCAGACAGCACAGTTACCCACCAAGATTCAAGACTTCCCTAAGCATTAGGCTCCTTTGATGCTTTGTCTCCTTTTTGTTTGTATTTTCCAAGTAACTGTCCTTTGGAATACAACAAGAATGAGAAATCCCACCAGTCTAGTTTGGGATCAAACCCCAAGTGAGCACAGATGCATTCTCTAAATATTTACAGTGTGAAATGTTTAGCTAAATATGGGTAAAGCTCATAGCATAGGCACTGTTTAAACACAGAATCTGTTTGTTTGATAGCAAAGCTTTAAACTGTGAATGGATTCAAACTGGAGAGGACAACAGTGACTATCCAGCCTCCTGTATATCACAGTGCACAGGACTACCCTGAATTAATCTTACACAAGAAACCCTGCTTTGACTAAAACATTCTCAGTGTCAAAATCTTGTTATATTCATTAGAACAACAAAAAGTACCAGTTTTTGTGCCGACATCATTAGATACTGAAGACATCCTTCTGCTTACTGTGTGGCTCTTCATTATATTCTCCCTAGAGCAGCAACATAAGACAGTTGATTTAATGGAATTTTAAGTGGAGTCAGGTATAAAACATGAGTCAGAGCAGCAGAAGCTGGTGGATAACACGATTAGACTCTTTACTTCCACACTGTACCATGGCACATGAGAAAACAGGTGAAGACACGTCATACTTGGATGTTATGTACAACCCCCAAAATTAAGACAAATGTTAAACTTCAAAGCAACTGCTACACAAAACCAAACTTCTCTTTTTCTCTCCACCTTTTTGACATGAATAATGGTTGTTTTGAACACAGAAGAGTGGCTGGTCCCTCAGCAGTAAACAGAACTAGGTTTGGGTGACTTGTTCCTACCTTGTTCACAGTTAAGCTAATGGAGAGATTTTGACACCACCATAACTCCCAACTTTCCATGAAATCAGTGGGTGTCAAGAACAAGTACAAGTAACAAATAAAAATGTATATATTAAATAATTAGTAATACAATTATATATAATCACACATCATATAAAGTTATAATAAAATATTTATAAAATATTTGTTTATGGACTATAATAAATTATCCTTGTGTTCTGTTTTTCAGAAAAAAACTTTCCTCTTTTCCACCTTATGCTAAAATACAGTCTGGCAGCCCTTCCTTCACCCTCCCTGGAACATCTGTCTTCTAAAAGCATCCAACAGTGCATCACTATAGTTGTCACTTTTCTGCAGGCAGGTCTACCAGGAGAAGACAACAGAGAAACTGGCAATCCTGAAATCAAAAACTTGACATACAAAATCTGCCTCAGTAGCAGCTTCCACGGGCTAAATTGCTACCTGGAAAGATATTTTAAAAGTTGTCTTCATGACAGCTGAGAATTCCAGTAATAATATGCAGAGCTGGTAACAAGTGAACGTAAAAACATATTAGAGACAGATATATTCTTATTGATGAGGTGTGACACAGTCCCAGAATGGGGTTATTGTTTCATATGTTTACTTATTTATTAACAATTAATTATTAACTTCCGTCTATTAATTTATCAGTAGAGTTATTTATAATCCAAAATGATTTTTTTTTAATGTTACCTGCCATTGTTTAGCATTAGTGAATACAATTACATTAAAGGCCTTGAAAAAATTCAGAGTGATTTTTTGGTTTGCTTGCTCAGTTGGTATGAACTGTTCAGATGATGGTGACATGAACATTTCCAACCTATCTGTTTTCTAGTTACATTTGTGAAGCAGCAGCAGCTGTTTAAATTGCATTTCTTGTAACTCACCAGCTCTGTGCATGCAGGTGTAACCCATGAGATCAGCTCATTTCCCCAGCATACTGCTAGACCAGGTGAGAAGAGGGATGCTGCAGTGGAATGTGTGGGTTTATTTGTCTCACTGGTTTCTGAATTCACTTGGTTGTGTTCTGTTTCATCTGAATTTCTAGAACATGATTCATTCATCTGAAAAGGTGAGTTACTTCCTGGTAGCTTAGAGTGGGGTCTTTAACTAAAGCCCTTCTTAAAATTCCCTCTTCCCCCCTGTTTTTTTTTGTTTGTTTGGTTTGTTTGTTTGTTTGTTTTGTTTTTGTGAAAACTAAAAATATTGCATGTTAATTAAGATTAGTCAGGTAATGAGATGTTATAGTCTATTTTTTTTATTGTTGTTATTATTATTCCTCACCCTTGCTTCTCACCTTCTATTTTATCTAACAGAAATGGCATTAACAGAATGTGATTAACAAAATCTATCAAATTACCATTGGGTTTATCTGTTTTTAAGATAAATTACCACCCTTCCCTTTCCAATGGGTGGCAGGAGGGAACCTCGCAGCTGAACCTCCCTTCTTCCTGTGGCTGTCACAGAGGTCAGAAAAATATTAAACGTTGGTAAAATACACCCTGAGGTCACTCGTGACAACTGATTTTAAAACTGAGCCTCTCCAGAGCACACACATCTTAGTATTAGTAGAGCAGCAGCATGCAGTTTGTAACTAAAGTAGTGAATTTACATGGGGTGTGATCACCAGATGTAGAAACACTAATAGTGTCTAAGGAGATATTCATTGACTTAAATAAAATTGAGAGTCCTTGTTCCTGAATCACTTCTGAGTTTGGAATACGAAATGCCATTGGGGGAAAAAAACAATATAATCACCAAGTGGTGTTTAAACCACTATTTTCAGCAGTAATCCAGGAAATGGAATGGAAACTGACATGCAGCTCTGTATAGATAACTGCCTTTTATTTTACAGACTTGTCCTGGTGTCTCTTGTATTCAGCTGTCTCATTTTTTGTGTCAAATAACACAGAATTACTTCCCCTGCTGAACCAAGGTAGCTCTGGGAGCAACAGCAGCAACCTGTTCTGGCTCTTCACCTTTTAACCCATCTTCACAGCCGTAACTGAGCGTGTCTGGTCAAAGACCACCAAGAGTAAAAGAACCGCTCTGGGGTCCCTTTATATTTTGAGTGGTCTCTTTATCGTGCTTTATAGTACAAGTTGTACTTTAGAGTTCTTTGCATGCATGTATCTTGTGGTTAGCAACGGTAGCAACAGGCTTACACCCGCTTTTTATCAAGGAGCACAGAGAGCTAGCGTCCCACAGACAGGGCACCCCTGCAGCCCTACATGCCAGCACTCCCGGCCCCATATTTCCCGCACCATGGCACAAGGGGGTCCAGGCCCCTCATACCCCGACCCCGGCTCCCCCCCGGCCGGTACCTGCTCCCGCCGCAGGCCTCGCCCGTTGCCCTCCCGGCCGTTGCCCGGCACCGCCGGCTGAGTCGCGGCCGCCATGGTAGGGGCAGGGCCGGGGGAGGCTCCGCTTCCCTCAGCCGGCCCCGAGGCTGCTTGTGGGGGGCCGGGGGCTCGGTCCTCGGCCCGGGGGAACCGGGGGCTGGCTGGAGGAAGCGGCCTGAGGGGGGCTGGCAGGGGGGAAGCGGTGTGCTGGTGAAAGATGGGGTGGGGAAAAAAATCCTATAGCAGCACCCCAAATGGATCACGTCTTGCTGGTTTAGTGAGCTAGACCGGCCGGAGATCCTGCTGGCCATCAGAGCCCTCATGAGGAAGCTGGGAGCTTCTTCTGCTTCCCCTAAATGCTGTGAATGAGCCTTAGAAATACCCAGGCTTTGATCACTTTTAAAAACTAGTTTTCATCTTTCTTGCTTGGCCAGGTTTTTCATGTTTTGTTTGCAAATATTTGATTTGAAATGGCCAGGTGGTATCAGTGTTATGAAGCTGAGAACACCTGTTAAAAGCCGAGGCTAAGAGCACTTTGAGGCCAGCGTAACTGTGGCTCTGCGGCATTGCCCCAGTGACCACCAGCGGCACCTTCTTCACCTCAGTTTTGATTTGCAGCTCTCTCAAGAAGCTACAGTTCTTATGTTCATTAACAGTTATTTTTTTCCCCATCCTTTTCCAGATTTCCTTTTGACTCCCTGTCTGTAGTCCCTTGAATGAGAAATAGCCTAAAAATACCACATATTTTCCCCCACTTGTTCCTGCTGCAAGAATCGCATCCTTCATTGTCAACACAAACACTGTCTCCTTGGCTCTTCAGGCTAGCCGCTGTGGCTAAGGAGCGCAGGCTGCTTTTGTTTTCAGGCTTGAACTGGCTTTTCTGTTTTTGTAAGCCACAGACTAATCCACATCTCAGTGTGATACAACAACAAGAAACAATTGGCCACAAACCAATAACTGTGTTTCCTTCCTGCTGCTTGGAGTAGTGTGGGAGGGTGTACAAGCATTTATTTGTGTTTTATTACTGTCTTGTCATAACAAAATTACTGTAGCTTACTTAGCTGGAGTTGGTTCAAACCCTAATACAAATTGTAACAATCGAGAAGCTTTCTGCCTGAAATGTAGTTCATTTTATCTGAAAATTTAAAGAAGGCGTGCCATATTTCAGTTGTAGACTAGGTTGTTCTAAGGTTTAACTGTAAGTATTATATTATTTAAAAGCATGTGATTTGTTGACTTTTCACATCCCCAGATCCACATTAACTAAAGAACGTGCATGTGCAAATGAATAAGAATGTAATGCTCTTGTGCATTTGCCCAATACTTTATTTTTTGATGAGCTGCTTAAAAACATATGGTGTGGATGCTCCCACAGAAGGGAAAAAAAAATGCAAAGTCCAACGGAAATTCACAGGATCATTCTTGCCTCTTGATATGTTTTCCTTTTATTTTGAAGGAACCAGAGAGTATTATTGAATCTGCAGAAGGAGAAGAGTCAATTAATTTTAATGTTGGTGGCTGGCATTTCTCAATTCCCAAAAGTAAAGTTGCTCAGTTTCCTGAATCTCCATTGTGGAAAGCAGCTGCTGTACAAGACCAGTCTGAAAATTTAAGATTATTTATTGACCAAGATGGTTTTATATTTAGGCACCTTCACTATTACATGCAGACTTCAAAATTACCTTTTTTCAGCTGCACGGAGTTGAATTTATTATATGAGCAAGCATTAATTTTGCAGCTGACACCTTTAGTACAGGTAAAGTGGGGGTATTCTATGTAGTTTATCTCTCTCTTTCTCTCTTTATTATTCTTAGATAATACTCACTGTAGAAGGATGTTAAGGATTTTACATGTATGATTTTATAATTGCTTGCAATAGTTATCCAAGCAGGTAGTTTTGACATTCAGTTTGTGTCATGGATGGTGAGTATGGAAAATGTTCCAAATTTGATGCTTGACCTTTCTGTCAGAGCTCACTGAACTGTTATTACTTGTTTATTAGCTCAAATGAAAGCAAGTAGAGGCTTTTATCCATTGACAGTTATGCTCAGCATTTTATAACAATTATATTGACCAGTCTTGT
>CM021775.1:11961429-12155140 GCA_011076525.1 Nettapus auritus
CCCCCCCCCCCCCCCCCCCCCAGAGAGAGAGAGAGATTACCACCCATTCTCTTGTTCCCTGAAAAGGTTCAGTTTGCCAGAAAAGAAATTCATCCCAGTAGGACATCACTGAATTTATTGTTCAAACAGGGAAATAATACTTCTTCCTCTCCCCCTATTCTGTAGTTGCATAAATAGACGTATTATTGAGTTGAAGTACTAAACAGAAAAAAAAATATGTATTTTAACAGATTTTAGATGATTTGAAGGAGGAGAAACATAATTTATGTGACCGACCTGCAGAAATACCAGTAGCCCAAAGAACATCTCCGAATTACTGGAGAACGCGAAAAAGTACCAGCAAGCCTTCAGAGATTCCTCCCAAAAGAAAAGCATTCACAGGTAAGCGTCCCAGCCCCTTTTCCAGGGTTTTGTCAAGTGCAGTGTGTGCTTTTATCACTCAGGTGCCTTGGCTGGGTTACCTCTAGTTGTGGCTGTGTGCTTGCATTTGGACCAGTTCAGAATTTTTGGTTACAGCAAGACTAGAAGGATTTTAATTTCTTGCCCTATTTTTGCACATCATTTCCCAGATGTTTGATCACATCTTGATCATATCACTCTTGATAGGGTGTTTTTATCTTCAACAGCTGTTTCTCACTCTGTGTAGGAAACTTTGTATTAGGGGCTTGAGAATTCTTTTGCATACTTAGAATTGTCCATAAATTGTTGTTAGTTTGTTGCAAGCCAGAAACATTTTAGAGTTTTGAAAAGGTTTTCTTGACATCTTTTCTTCTTTATTCATCATTATCTAATTAAATAGGAAACACCACACTATATTTTATTGATTTGTGCTGGGCTAGCGCATAGCTGTAAGACTATCTTTTGGGGAATGTTAAGTGTTGCACTAAGTTAACGCACTTTTATTGGCTTTGCTGTACTAGGGTCAGGTCATTTGAATTCCATTTTTCTTTATTTATCTATTGATTTTTCTCCAACTTTCTTTGCCTAGATTTACATGAAAGTGCTCCCCTAGGACTAGTGGATACACCTTTACTTGATACAGAAGAAGAAGTGAATTACTGTTTTTTGCCACTAGATTTAGTGAGAAAATATCCTGTGCTAGTTAATGATGACAATTTGCTGTGGCTGCTTGAGAATGCTGTCCTGATTGAATGTGAATGCAGTGAGTTCCGCTTCATAGGTAACTATTCTTTTTAAAATTATTATTATGACATGTCTAAATCATTTTAATTAAACTATTTCTTTAAGTCTTTGTAATCCAATGGTTTTCTGAACTGAAATGCATTTATGGCATCAAGGACCGGAACTGCTGTTTACAGCTGGTAATTAAGAAAGACTAAACCTACGTAGTGACTCTAAATCTTTACTCACTCTTGTATCTTTTTGCTAGAAAAAAAAAAAAAAAAAAAAATTAAAAAAAAAAAATTGTCATTTGTTCATGAAATAGTATGCCACTTTCAAAAAAGACAAGTACATCTCAAAAGTATGGCAGAACCACATAAATCCTCCATCAGATTAGTATTTCATCCTCAGAGGGCTCATTCAAGTTGAGATCAGAAATTGCTGGAGTTTTGTTCTGCTAGTTCGATGGATAAATTCGGATGTTAGCATACGGGGATACACGTTTAAGTACACATTGGGAGGGGGCTGTGCCCAGGGAAAAGAATCAGCCAAACAAACAGGAAACCTCTTACAGGAATTTCTTAGGCTGCTCTAATAAACAAAGCTGGACTGATTCTGTTCTTACCCTATCATTTATGCTGCATCTGGTCTCCTCCAGCACAAACCTCATTTTCAGGATTTTGTTTCAAAGGCAGTATTTCCTGGTGTGGATTTATTATCTGCCTCGTTGTAAGCACCTATTTGTGCTAGATCTGGACAGAGGACGCCAACACACACTTCCAATTTTTTTTTTTTTTTTTTTTTTTTTTTTTTCAAGTTAACTTTCTCCGCTCAGAGAAGCTCTTGTTGCCCAATGACTTCTCCAATATCGATGTCTTGGAGGAAGAAGTTTTACTTATGGGAATTCCTGAGCTTATAGATGCTGTGAGGATCTATAGAGGTAATCTAACATGTTGTACATAGAGGTAACATAATGCACATTTACTGCACATTGGAACAGGCTGCTCAGGGGCTTTGGAGTCTCCATGCTTGGAGATCTCAGAAAATACTCTGGAGGTGTCCCAGGGCACCCTGGAGGTGCACCCAGAAGGAAGGATCTCCTTCCAGGCTAAATTCTGTGCTTTGGTGGTGGCTCACTGTTGGACCTATTGCCACCATTCCTGTTCCCAACACCCCATTTCACAACGGTAACCTTAAAACCACCACGTACAGGGAAGAAAATCCAGCGAAGTCTCCTTGGGAAGGGTGGGAAGTAGGGCTGCAATTATCAATCAGTGCCTGATTGGGACCTGACACCCCCCGTGCGTCTCCTTGGTTGGCAGGCGGCGGCGCGGCGGGGAGCGGCGCGGGCGGGCGGCGGGGCGCTGTGGGGCGGCGGGCGCCGCTCTTCTGCCTGGCGCTGGGGCTGCTGTCGCGATATCCCGACTCAGCGCTCGGACAGCTCCGCCTGGGCAGCGACCGGCGGCGGCTCCACGTCTGCGGCACCGGCAGCCTCTTCCAGCACGCCAGGTAGGCGGCAGGCAGCCCCCCGGCGGTGGGGGAGACCCCTGCTCTCTGGGCGAGCGGTGGGCATCTTCGGAGCCGAAACCGGTGCTCTGCCCAGGAGTCCGACCTTTAGAAATCACGGTGTTCATTAACTCAGCTCGCACATAACTGCAATTACGGGAGCAATCATGTTCCTCTATTATATTGCAGGCTATAAGCCCCAAATACGAAAGTGATACCGGGATTTTTTTTTAATTATTATTATCATTATTTATTTTTAGGCGATAACATCCCTAAAACTTATTAATAGTTATTTTTAAGTGATAACACGTTCTTAAAACTTAACATTTACTATTCTTTGTGGGAGATTTTCAAAAGCACCTCAATGGCTATGGGTACAGTTGTGTTTTTTTTCTCAAAGTCACAGAAAGGTTTTTGCCCATTCCAAAAAAGAATGTAGATGCCTGGATACTACATTTGAAATCTACACACTGGTAGCGCTCTTGCTTAGACAATGTAGCACAAACACATACTACCCCTAAAATCTAAAGGCTCACAGAAAGATGACAGGAAGATCAAACACGTCATCAGCCCATCTCTGCCCCTAGCATTTGTGTGCACTTGCTGTTGTCACTGGTTAATGATGCAGTGTAGGAGAAATAACATATTCAAACAGTTAATCAAAACTATTTCAGATCATTATTTGATGGCTCCAGTGCTTTACTGTTCAGGGCTCTCAATGAGGAAAAAAAAAAAAAAAAGTTCCAAGTAAAGATCAGTAGGTGTAGGTGCAAAAAACTTTTTTTAGGAAAATTTGTATTTGCTGACTTGTACTCATTAAAAATAAGCAGTATAAATATAAAGATTAATTATTATTATTTTATTTCTATTTATTTTGGATAGAAATTGGTTGGGAACTAGCCAGCTTCCTCTCACTGAAAATATTTCTGAAATCCAAGAGCTCTGTGCTTATTTGGACAAGATGGACAGCACATATGAGCCAATGAAAGATGCTTTAAAATGCTATCTGAAACAACAGATGCCATCAGGGAGCAGAGATTACAGTAAGTCAAGATTTTTTTTCAAAAAGTCTTTTGTTTTAGAGCTGATTGAGGATTATTGCCTGCATGCAATTAATCAGTCAATAATCCTTTCCTGCTGGCTCAAACTTCAGCCTGTAGGATCCTAAGTGTACTTGCTGTGGTTTATTTGGAAGTTTGACTTATGTGGTAGCAGTGACCTTACTTCCAGCTTACTCCACTGTCAGGGCCCTCTGTTTTCCTGTTGGGGTTGTTTGTCCTGCCGGTTTTGAGCCATCAGCAATTTTCACCAGAACAAGTTGACAGCGCTGATGTTTGACATTCCTCCCTGCCCCACCACGCAAAAGGTGTCTATGTAGAAAGGACTGAAAGTTACCTTTTTTTGGGTGGAATACTAATCCTTGAGAAGGAGGCTTTGATCTTAAATTGAAACAGCAGTTACTGAATTATGCCTCACTTTCAATTACTATGTTGGAGAACAGGTGCTAGAAAAAATAACTGTGACTCAAATGTAACAGTAAATTATGCTTCCGCTCTCTGTATTATTTAAGCTGGTTCCACTGTAGTAGCTGTATGAGACAAGCATGTGCTAGTTTGTTCATTGTTTAGGGAATATTACAATCTATTTATGTCATTACCTATAGCCCCACATATCATTTCTCTTAAGAGTGTGGCTTACTTATATCTTCTGTAAAGGCCTGAGCTGTTTTAAGAAATACAATTCTCCATGTTGGAGCTCTTTTCAAAGTTTTGTCTTATTATTATTTCTTTGGTTATAACCATTGCATTTGAATGCAAAGATTTTGATTTTCCTAAAGCAGTGTCACAGGAATTACTAACTAAAATAATAAGATGAACTATATTGGTAATGATTTCAACAGGAGCTTTCCCAGATCTTTGTTTCCAAACTAAGATGGGATGTGGTCTGATCCCAGACTAAAACGTATCCAAAGCTGTTGGGTTATATCTGCTCTGCATATGCGAGCTGTTTGAGGCTTACACCTGCCATGATAATATCATCTTCAAAGAAAATGACAAAGTGAGGCTCCTTGCCAAGATGGGCAAGGCTGTGGGATTCCAGCTTGCCCTGGCTTTCCACTAGCTTTACACTTGCTGACAAGCTGAGTTTTCACTTTCAGAGACCTTTCATTTTTTTTCCTTTGCTCCCAGTAATCTGGAAATAATTCATTACTTTTCATGACGATGTAAGAGTGTACTTAGACTCACCTACTTTAGGTGATATAACTGTCAAGTTATCAAGACTATGCTAATGTATACAGCCTTCTTCTTAATATTAGCTTCAGGTCTAGAGGAGAGGTGATTTGGCTGCAGTGCGGATGGACCAAGTTGTCCACTATTTTCACATTAGATCCTGACCTGTTTTTTCCTTGTGGTTGTGTATGAGCAAAGAAGCACAAGAGTTCCAGCTCTGTGTGCACAGAGTGTGCTCTTTTGCTTCACTATTTCAGATAATTCTTGCTATTTACAATGTTTTCATGTAAAATCCATTATTTTCTTAACTATTTTGTTATAGATCTAAAGTTACTACTGACAGTTATTATAGTTGTCACCTTTCCATTTGTTACTCTAGATGCAGACTGGACAGCAGAAGTGTCAGTTTGCTCACTGCATCAGATTGTGAAAGTTTATGTAGGAAGTAACTGGTATGAAACTTACTTACAGACACTACTGAAGGTATGGATAATTAATGGTCTTTGGTTGGCTTAGCATGATCCTTCTTAAGGCAGAATCTGTAATTCTACAGAGCATAATCTAAATTTCTAATAAGAAGACTTACTAGAATGGTTTTGCTCCAGGTGTTATATTAAGTGGAATATGTTCAAGTACCTGAGGGAAATAAATCTTGACTTCCTAAGAAAGCGCTTTCTGGGCTAGTAATATAAGTAGTTGGGCCATTAAGATAAGTAGGCTTGATGGAACTGGTTTAATTCTTTCACTGAGAAAAGGTATCCAAACAGGATTTTCCTTCCCTCTGTAACTTGCACAGGAAATATGTAAGAACAAAGAGAAAAATAGCAGAGCCTTAACTGTATTGCTTAACCTTATGCAAGAACTTAAAGCCCACTGAACTGAAGTTTAGTGAGTTAAAGAAAATCCTGTAGGAAATTGCTTTGAATTAGCGTGGTGTTAAGAACATATTGATAATCAGGTGCAAATACTTGACATGCTTTGCTGCATTCATAGGAGTGAACCATCTGGTTTTGAAATTCAATGCAGATGTGGCTCTGTGGAGGGCTTATGCCAGCAATCTTTCCTGGGCTGTTGGGGATTACTGTAGGAGTTTGGATGCCCCTGTCCTCCTCCTCCGTGTTTTGTGCCTTCAGTTGCTGTAATGCATTTTCATGCCATGTCCCTTCATGCTATTTTAGACACTTTGAAACTCTGTGTGTGTGTGTGTTTCAGTTTCATTGTGTCCACTACCACTGGACAAGTTTACAATTTCAGGTGCAGGTTGGATTCCAGGGCTCCTTCTACCCCAGGTACATCCTAATGTGCATGTTAATACGAAGCAAAGAGCATGCTTGAAGATGGGCTCTTTTTGCATGGCCCAGGAGGCTCTTCAGAGCTTGTCTGTTGTACAGCTGATATCCTATCACTGGTGCCAAGCAGAAGACAGCCCCAGTCCTTTACCAGAAGAGCCCCACAGTCCCTTAAGATAAAAGCTGTGGCATTTGTAGCCAGCTTGAATTTAGTCTACGTGTAGTTTCTAAGGGCCATGTGGTATTTGTTGCTGTATCTGAAAACCAACACAGGCTTCAGGTTGTTCATTAGGAGGTGGACTTTCTGCACAGCTTTGAGTAGTCTGGTACATAGCCTAGCATATTCCAGACAGTGACTCTAGTACTCTGTAAGAATTGAATTTTGCACTTTCAAAATTTCTATATGCCTTTTTACATAGAATTTGTGAAGTTACAAATACTTAAGGAGGAGACAGTACTATACACACAGCAAGATTAATGTGCTTAGTCTGGGACAGATTCCACTTATTATAGTACAGTGGCCCCTCTCGATAACAAAATTAACACAATCATCTAGAATTATTCTCCTACATTTGGTTGAAGAATCACTTTCATAATGAGAAGAGACATCTTCCTACTCTGAGAAAATGTTGTTTCTATGGTCCTAACGTATTTTGTTTCTGTAGTACCCAGAGCTGCTGTCAAATGACAAAAAAGTCTGTTGGATCACCTATGGTCAAAGTCTTCTAATCCATGGAGATGGACAAATGTTTCGGCACGTTCTCAACTTTCTGAGACTTGGGAAATTATTTTTGCCAACAGAATTTAAGTAAGCAGGGTGAATGTGCATGTTTCTTTTATATTAGATAATTGTAAGGGAAATAAGCATGGGCATCTGTTTTCTGATTTTCATAGAAATAACTGTCAAAAGGAATTAAGAATTTTTATTTTAGTCCTGAAGTAAACTGTTCTATCTAAACATGAGTTGTTGGGATTTAGAGATTATGGTGAGATAAGAGTGCCTTTATTTTAATGATCGGTAGACCAGACACTTGTACTGCAGGGTATATCACAGATATGTGTACTGTGTGCAAGCATTTAAGCAGGAGGAGAGAAAAAAAAAAAAAAAAAAAAAAAAAGTCAAACAAACAAAACATGATCTTACAGCAGGGACAGCTAAATCTGGTATAGTTCAGCTGAAAAATATTCCACCTGCTCCCTCTGCTGGTATTTCTGTTCTAATGCTGGAAAATCTCTTCCAAAAAGGCAGTGGCATGAGTGCAGGATCACAGGGCTCCTACACAGGAGGAACACCTCCCTCCTCCCATCTGTTAGGGTTCTCAACTTTGTTAAGCATCAGACATTGTGATGGCTTAACCTCCCTGCCTACTAAGGCTGTTCCTACAGCATGTTTCACTTGCCCAGCACTGACCTTTAGGCTTCTTGTAGCAATTTCTCTGGGACTGATGCTTCTGCTGCTGCTGCCTGTGTTATGATTTTTGCCTTTAGTGATGAAAGTCTGTGTGGCATCACATCCTTCAGTCTCTGCAGTCCTTGAAGTCCTTGTTTGCTGGATTGATCCTAATAGGTAGACTCTCTTCAGTACCGATCATGGCTTCCTAGCTCACCAGCCGATGTGGTCATTCTTAGCACACTTAGCTGTTGCCATGAAGAGTATACATTTTCATTCTTTCCTCCAAAGTCAACAGAATTGTTACACTGATGTCTTCTTTGGTATATTAATCACTGTTTGCCTTCACAGCTGACATCAAAGGCACAGGAAGTCAGATGTCAAACATTACAGTTATATCTATACAAGCAAACTAAATATGTCTGGGAATGTTTCTGGTCACTGAGGCCAGCTGCATTTCTGCTGGTGACCTGCCTCAACCTCCCCAAGCTGGTGGCTTCACTCCTGTCCACTGCAAACAGTCCCAGAACATCCAATTGGCCAAACCATCCCTGAGAATGGCTGGAGAGACACTAAACTGGGTAACACCAAGAGCAACGCTAACAGCTCAGTAGCATGTTCTAGGGCTAAGAATATTTCAAGGAATGCTAGGTTTCCTAGGACCCTTCAAACCTGTGAACCCTCATTATGGGATTCCCTAAGGAATTTTCAACATGAGAAAGGCGTCACGAGCATCACAGAGCAGAGCAGGACTCCTGCTTCTCAAAATCAGGTTTCTGTCATCCATACCCATGGTTAATTAAGGAAAGAAAAAGGGGGGAGAAAAAAAAAAAAAAAAAAAAAAAAAGAGGGGACAGACCTGCTTAGCTAGGAGGGGGTCAATAGCTTGAAAAATGTTTGAAAATAACAAGCCTGACAAAAATTCATAGAGATACTGCTGAATGCTTCTGGTTTACAAGCTTATTTATTTTGGTTGCACCTTTTTAAAAGAGCCCTCTAATTTGGGATTGCTGATATAAAATTCAGATTCTGTAGAAGTCAATGGTAGTTAATGGTAAAATTTCTCTGACTTTCAATAGCACTGGATTTTTTTTTTTTTTCCTCATTGTTTGGATGCTAGGTCTGAAACATTTAACAAAAACAATGACAAAACAACACAAAAACCTTGGTTTGGGTGCTTTTTGATATTTACAATGATAGGCTGTTTGTCCATAAATTAAAAAAAAATCACTAATATGAATGCATTTTAGTTGCTGCACTGACTGTCTAAGCTTCCAGAATTGATATATAATTGGATAAGATAATCAGGTAAGGTTGATTTTTAATGATTTTACAATTAAGTTAATTTACAACTTACAGAGAATGGCCTCTATTTTGTCAAGAAGCAGAGGAGTATCAGATCCCTTCTCTTTTAGAAGCACTTTATCACTGTGATGCATACAGGTAGATAAAAATTTTCTTCTTTCTTTTTCTTTTCTGTAGTGTAATGCCCTTTCGTCTGACCTAACAGTATTTGTCCTTCCTTGAAAGGAGCGCAACTTTGTCATTTCCTTCTGAAATACAGCCAGTGGAGAATGGGCAATTCTATTTCCTTTAGGGCCATATTTTTTTTCCCAATGAGTTATTTGGATACAGAAACAGTAACAGAAGAGTCATCAGTCAGCTCAGGGCTCAGCCCTGGCTTTGTCAAGCCCCAGCTGGTTTCTGGAGACCTACTGGAGGATTTTCTCCAACCACGTCATGGAGAAATCTGCAAATTGTAAATCTGCAAACCCATTTGCTGGTAGTTTCTTTTCTTCTGTGCTCTTTCAGGAGCTGGATTGGTCCATACAGTTCATTGCTAGATCATCAGTCAGCTCAATAGGCAATCTTCTCAAATCTATGTCTGCAGGGAGAGAGCATCAGCTACTCTGTGCTTCTAGAGGTGTTTCACCTTTTCAAAGCCAGATGTGCAACTCAGGCAGTCACTGTCAGGAGCTCAGTTTTTTAAGCAGGCTTAAAAACTGGTTTTGATTCCATGAACGTAAGTGATTGCCCGGAATCTGAATAGCTTGCTCCCCAAGTGTACAAAACATCTTCGTCAAAAAAATAAAGAGTGAGAAAGGGAGAAACAAACCCCAGGTCTGATGTCATATAAACATAACCTGAGTTGATAAGTAGGGCTTACATAAATCCACTGGTCAAAGCTTTGTGGATGCTAGAACAGGGAAAAAAAAAAAAAAAAAACATTTTTATCTACTGTGTGTCTGCAGCATTGCATTTCAGAACTTCTCAGCACAGGTGAGCTATGAAGTCTCCTGGTCCTTAGTTGCCTTCGTATTACACAGTAGTGATAATTGTGAGTTCCTTTCATTCCCCAGATGTTTGAAAGTAATTCGTAATAAAAATAAATGGGATATACACAGATCTCCTGATGAGTGGAAGCCCTAGCAACTCCTTTTGCAGGCTGCATGGGTGTTACCCCTGGAAAAAAAAAAAAAAAAGTTCTATAGTAATTGTAAATATTCATTGTCTAGGTTGTGGATCCAAAACAAGGAATTGCACAATGAAGGTTCTTCTCCGTGTAGAAGATTAGATATTGTGTCTTGGAATAAGGAGCATGAGTTCACTGAAGACCCAGAAGAGGTAAGGTTTGTTTTTCAGAATATGTTACCATAAAGCATTTTTAAATGCAGCTTGAACTAGAAAGGCTCCAAATTTAAATTCTTCGCTACTTTGAAAAGGTTTTGAGCATCAAGGGAGAGTGGAGAACAGCAATAGACATTCATAGCATATTACAAAAACAGAAGACAGCTTCTTCTGTAAAGGGAGAATTTAGATGGACATCCACACTTACTGACTACAAGTCAGGATGCTTTAGCGCTGTTCTGGGTGCTGCACTATTTATTTTTATCCAGTGACTGTATGCTGTAAAATCAGATAGTCCAAAGCATAAGGACAACATCCTCTTGTCTGTGTTAGTTTGGTCTAAGCACCACAAGGCTACGCTGTTTTAGATTCTTTTTGGTATTGTGGTTTGCTTTCCTAGTTGCTTAGTGAGTCCCTGCCACCAAGGGTAGGAAATGTTTTCACCCAGACTTCAGTGTGACGTGCAAACTGTGTCTGGGTCACAGGTTCTGACCTCTGACCAAAGAGGACGTAGAAGCCAAATCTCCTACTTCCTACCAAGTGCTTTAAGGCAGTAAAGAAATGCAGGAAGAGATCACTGCAGCCCTGGAGTCAGCAGGATCTGTGACCTACATGAGTCAGGCATGACCAGGAAATGCTAAATGAACTGGCGTTCCCTGGCGTGTTTCTGTCTTGGATGTGTGGTTCCTGGAGGCCCAGCAGCCATAGGTGGGAGCTTCAAGCTGAAGCAGTGCACTCAGGCAAGACAGCGTCCTGCACAAACGTTCCTGTCTGTGAAGTCAGTGGAATGGGGTGAAGTGCTTCCCACTCAAATCTTTGCCTACTTTTAGTTCTTAGCTGGACAACAGCAGCTGAAAGTTGCCCTCAGTCTGCTAAGGTGAAAGTGGTGCTGCATCTACAGCATTTACACACCGACACCAAGCTGCTCCACCCTGCAGCTTAATTACCAGTGCTGCTTGGGTGGTAGAGCAGTTGAACATCTTTAATTTGCCAAACCATCTTGTGCAGAATGCACTGCTGTTTATACACATAACCACATTTTTCTCAGTTGTAACAGAAGCAAAGACAGTGAGATGCTGGCCCTGCTTCTGTGCCTTGGCCACTCCAGTTTCTTTCTTCAAGTTCTGCTGAATTCAGTGATCAGAACTAAGGTGATGCAGGACAGCATAACATTGGTGCTGAATTGTCAGGGCAGTGTTTGGAGAGACTTAAGGCACTGCATCCAGCATAGAAGTGAGAAAATATTTTCCAGAGATTAAGAACTCAGTCCTTAAATGCTTGTAGTAGAATGAAAAACATATGTCAGTAATTAGGAAAGGCAAGATTTACACTTCCTTCCCTACAGATGAGAAATAACAACACTTCATTTTATTTTAGGTGTATCCATATGCAGCTGTGGATTCCAGTAAACACTATATTAATACATGGAGTAATATAAGAGATCTGACGGGAAAGCAAGATAGCAATGGGGAGAAGGCAAAGTATTCCAAAATGGTATCATGGGCTAGGGGGACAAAGCGAAGGAATACACTTGGAGAACATGAAGAATCCTCTCACAGTATGGTAAACTCCAGCTTACTTTCGGTAAGCCCTCCAAGGAAGAGAGAAATAAGAAGCAGTTTAACAAAGACAGAAGAAAATAAAGATTCAGCAACTCACAACCAGAAATTACTTTCCCTGGTAAAGGGATGGGACATGCTGAACTCCGAGAGATGTGATTCTCAGCACGTAAAAATATCCGATGGTTGCATCACAGGCAGTGTATCTCAATACAACACTCCTGAAAAGGACAGAGGTGTCAAAGCTTCTATTGCTTGTTCTCCTGGGAAAACAAGCTTTACAATTCAAGAAAACAGTCCCATTACCCAATATGAAGCCGGGACTGAAGGAAAGCAGCTGGACCAATACGTGTGCAAACAGAGTCTGCCAGTTACTCCAAGTGCTGGAACATATAAATTCAGCACCATAAAAACTACTCCCACAATAGGAAAAAATACACAGAACATAAACAGGGAGCAAGCAGAAGGTAAATGATTACTTTGGGACTGTTTTCAAAAATGAGGGGAGTAATTAACTGAATCACTTTTATATAAATAAGATACTTTGATCATGCTGCTGAACTTCAGAGTGATGGTCTCAGCCTTTTTCTTGTTCTCCTGCTTGTAGGAAGTTTACCCAGTGAAGTAAGAGACGAGAGCTTGCAGATGAAGCTCATCCCTATAAAAGGCAGTAAGTTGATTGCCAGCTGCTAAGCAAGGGCCTGGTTATGACTGGTGGATTTTTTTTATCACTTATCTGTGCAGAGATTGATACTAAAAGTGTGTTTGCCAGAAAGGTGGGGCAGCTTTTTGATCCACTAGTGTTAATGAATTGTACTTTAACAGTCTCCTTGTTACTCTGACTTTATAGCTGTGCAATGAACAGTGAACAGTTGGAGTTTATTAATGGTTGGTAAGGGCACAAAAATCAGGATCCTAGTTTGATATTGGGACTACAGTGAACAAGGAGACTTCATGTCCTTCAGTCCTCTCCTGAGGACATCCTCAGGTCCTGAGAATATTTTGAATAGTCTTTTGAATTGTCTTTGCTGTTCAGATAGGTTTTGCTAACACAATCTTTTTTGGGGTATATGTGGTATTTTATTACTACTTTTATTGGAGTTGCTGGCAGTGTACAAAGATAGCAATGGTTCAGTCACCAGAGCCTGAAAAAAAACTGAAAGCTTATGTGTTTTACAAGGGTTTCAGATGCAGGGTCTAACAACAGATCCATACTGCTAGTGTGAATTGAGCTGAATAAAGTCCACTATAACCAGTGAGATCACTGGGCACAGACCGAGTTACAGAAACCTGTAATTTAGCATAAAGGCTGAGTTTATGTTAAACCCAGAAGTTTCCATAGCCGTGTGTAGGAGTTAAAAATGTTTGATAGCCAAGATACTAAATGCAAGCTCAGGAAACCTCAGTGGAAAGTCTCAATCCAAACCTTCTCCCGTCACCCCAAAAAGGATGTCATTTACCCTGTACCACTTCCACAGTGGGCAACATTGTGAGTTTTCACAGAATTGCTGGCAAAGCAAAATGTATTAATAATGATTGTGGACGTTTTTGTTACTATAGCAGTGCAAGCTGGATTATTATTTTTTCCTATAAAAAAACACTTTCGTATCCCTTGAAAGAATCCCGGGCTAAATTATGGTTGGGTTTTGTTAAGCAGTGCATAATGGTTACTTTTCCTGAATTTTCCCTGTGAAAGAGGGAAGTAGAGAAGACCCGTAATGTTATATTTTAGATTGTAAATTATTTGATGTAAAAGTTGCCATTTTCTGTCTATTGGCATTTCACTTTTCCTGGCAAAACCTCATGACAGAATGAAGACAAAAAAGGGCATAACTTTAACAAGATGACAATTTTGTGGTCACACTTACAAAAGAACAAATGTGTTTATCCCAGTACTTCTGCTTGGGCTGTGCTATAAAACTCAGCTTGTATTCATTCACAGAAACAATGGACAGCAAACAACCCCGTGTTCTTCTGGAAGATCACAGAAATGTAGGGCTGATTCTTAAAGTTGAACATCCTCCGGTTTTAGGCAGTGATGGCTTTCATACATGCAATGAAGAGAGCGTTGTTTATAGCATTCTGCTGGATGGCCCCCAGCTGGGTAATTCAAGCACTCAAGCACTACCCAAAGGTAAGGAAATGTAGGCTGTAGGATGTTGCTGCAGAGTTTTTAGTATTATTTCTGTCATGATTCGTTGCCAGTTCTGAGTACCTAGGGTTATCGCAGCTTAACTACTGCTGAGACTTAACTCTTCAAAGCAGCAGGACAGCAGCTGCCTAACCTTGCAGGTGTCTTGAATATTTCCCATTGAATCTCTTGAATGCATTGAATTTGTTACAGGGCTACAGAACTGGTAAGAACCAGGAAAAAAAAAAAGAGGAAAACCAGTAAACTTACTATCCTGGTGGTTACAGGTTGTTCAAGGATATGCAAAAGTGAAGGGCAGCTTCCTAGTCTATTGCATACTTGTTTATTGATGTGAAATATATATATATATGTACATATATACACACACATACATTTTTTAAAAAGTTGTAGCAGAATAGCACAGTGGCCCTTTCCTGGTGCTGTTGTATCAGATCCCAGGTACTGATCCCAGCTGTCTCCCGCATTGCTGGGAAAAGGGCTAGACACTAGGCTTTGGAGATGGGTAGGCACGAGAGCACTGCTGTGTCCTGTCTGGGAAGGTGATTGGGGCGCTGGGGGGACCCAGTTCCAGCTGAGACTTCTTGGAGCATGAGCATGAGTCTTCCTGGTGGGCAGAGTGAGCCCCTGTGCTCGCCTTGTGGCCAACAGTGCCGTGCGCTACTTGTGTACTTGTGCATATGTAAACCAATAACGTTTGTGTATGAACACATACATTTAAATGTAACTGAAAAGAAACGAAACAAAGCCCAGGGTGAATGTCCTGAAATCTATATTCAGTTTTTGTTTGGGCAAACCCTGAAGTTGAGCTCAGGTTTGAAAACTGGCTGTTAGGACTCCATTACAGTAAAACCTTGGACAGGAAAGGCATTAAAGAAGCCAAAGGTTGGATGACTGAAATGTTGAATGCTGTAACCACATCCTTTTTTGTGTTCTTTGAACTGTTTCTTGTAGATACCGCTTTTCTTCGCTTTTCTCTTTTGCGTGAGGAGATATTCTATGCCAGGAAGTGCCACTTTTTCCTGACTGATGTCATCCTGGACTCCATAAGGCAGAAGGATCCCAAGGAAATCACAGCCAAGATCATGACCCTTGTGAACAGGCTTTGGGTAGGTACAAGGTCATGGCAATTTGGCTGAGCTGTGGTTTCTCAGCTTCCCCAGGCCCCCGATGGGGTGGCAGGGCATAAAAACTTGTGCTCTTCAATAGAGAGATGGAGCATTTAGCAGTTTGCCTGTTAAGAAGTTTCCACTAAGGGTAATTAATGCTCTTTATTAAGCAAGAGCCCCTGCTTGCTGAAATGACGATATCATGTTCTGTGTTTTAGACTCAGCAGCTCACACCCAAGGAGTTTGTTGCTGGCTTACTGAACACAGAGCATTTTAAAGGGGACAGCAATACTCATGAAGAGCTACTGAAGTGGGTGGAAGTAAGTAGCATTGGCCACCAGGTGATGCTGTAGGGCTGAGAGTTTTTGTGCACGCGTTTGTGTGTGTTGGGGATGTCTTTTTACATTACTGTTGGCATTCAGCTTAAGCTGGTTCTCTTGTCCCAGCTGCTTGCAACTGAATTACATGGGTGGGAGGGGGGCTTTTCCAGCACATTAATTGACTAATGTAATGTCTAGCCTTAATAAAAGTTTAAAACCGTGCTGCTAATTTGTAAGGTTGTCCATAAAAAGTAGGTGGAAGACTTCTAGCATGGTTAAGAAATATGCAGCAAGGAGTCAGTGACGCTGCCCTTCTGCAGTCAGCAGGGTTTTAATGGTGGCCTTGTTTTTGTGCTTTTTCAGTTCACCTTGCCATTTGCGTGGAAGTACAGCCGCTGCCTCCATTTACTGATACAGAGAGGGCTCGCTAGATCTGTCTCATACTTTGCCTTGGAAATGTAAGTTTACAGACTGTTAATAAAGTTTTTTGAACTGTTTTCATTGTGGTGTGTGCGGGGGATAAACAACTCATCTGAGCTTTTTTTTTTTTATCAGTAACTTCATTTAGTTAGGCATCTTTGTCAGCTGTCAGCCTTAGGGGGCAAAGTAGCTGTCTTACGTGTTACTGCTTATTGGTCGTGAGTTAGGTTTACTTACCTGAAAAACATGTTTTCAAAAAACAAACAACCCCTCCCCCCCCCCACCTACTGTTGCTGTGTTTTTGTCTGCCTCGATGGCCATGCGCGTTTCTGTGACACTGTTCCCCAACTCCTGCCTGGGGATGCAGAGAAGCTCTCACTCAGGTGACTCCCTGGCACCCTGAATTAGAAAATGCTGGGACAGGAGCTGGGTGAAAGCTTGTTCCTGTGGCTTCAGTTACTGAAAATGAGTAAGAGAACCCACTCTTTCTGCTAACACCTTTGTTGTTACCAATTTATTATTTTTTTTTTCGGGGGGGCGGGGGAATAACCTTAGTTCTCCAGCAGTTACTTCATGTTTCCTTTTAAGCACTTTGTGCAGACACAGCACTTTGCTATTCCTGCTCTAAAAATCTCTGCAGTTTTGCAGAGCTGAGGCTGTTCTCACCCTGTGAACTAGAGCAAGTAACCATCACTTTCATCCATCTAACAACTCGGTAAGGAAACATTATTTCAATCTTCAGTAGTTTGAGAGGGTATTTAGATGCCCTGGGGACAACTGCTTTTCTCAAGCATGCCTATTTCCTCTTCTGCAGCCCAGGTTCCCACCCTGAAATCAACATACCATGCAAACAAGATTCATATAAAGAAAATAACCTTTATTAGACAAATCAATCAAACCCTGAAAAAACAGCATCAGGTAAACATTAAAGTTTTGTGGTTTTGTTTTTTTTCCAGCAATGTAAAAACCTTTTGAAAAATTCAGAAAATTTCATGTTCCTTTTGTCGCATTAGTAAATTCTTTCCCTCTTGTGACATGAGCTATTACTGTCTTGACAGCCCACAATCTTGCATTAACTTACTTATTTTAAAATAGTAACTTCTAAAATCTTCCCTGTGCAACTGTTTCCCACACAATTTTGTACAAAGGTGTCAACTGTGTTCTATTTGCTGTCTAAAAAAAGAACCAGTTTTAAAAAACATTCAGCTTATTAAACAAGTGCTTTATGTACAGTACAGGAATTTCCAGACTTGAATGAACATAGTTGATACGCGGAGGGTAACTCACGTGCCTATGAGGGTTTACATCTGAGACTACAGCAATGCTCTGTGGGGGCCGAGCAGCTTCTCCACCCCAGCAAGCTACGGGTGGAACTGCAGTTGAATAAATTCCTGCTCCGTTAAAGGCCAAATGTGACACCGCTTCTCTCAGGTCTGGGGGATGCTGATTTACAGCACTTTGTAAACCAGGAGTAAGCAGGAGCTTGGCAGTAAATGCAGCTTCCAAAAAATGCTGATCTTCAACTTTCTTCCAAAAAAAACCAAAAGACAGTGTCACAGCCCCGCAGCGAGCTTTGCTGTTACTCGGCATTAACAGGCAACTTTGGGACACAGGACACATCTGTCCTGCAGTTACTTAAGACAAAATACCTTTAAGGTTGACCGTTACACTAAACCTAGATACTCAGAAGCTGTTGGTCTCAGATGCCACCACCACCCAAACCTCCTCAAACAACGCTGAATGGACCAACTGTAAGTACCTGGAGAGGGGCTGGGTCAGCAGCAAAGCAAGCGGCCAGTCCCCATCACCCCGGAACCTGGGGCACAGCCTGGCCCCTGGGACAAGGCACGCTGCAGGCTGAACTTTGTCACGTCTCATGCGGCTGGGATCTGGCTGTGGGGGGCTGAGTGGCACAAACCAGGAGGAGAGGATCTTGGAGTAGGCAAGCTGTGCCCTCCTCACCCACCTGCTATGCTCCCTGCTCTGCCTTGACCTCTCCATCAGCAGGGAAGCCTCCACGTGCTGCCAGCTGGGGCCGGCCCCTCTCCTGAGGAATGCTCCCGAGTTCACGCCTGAGAACATCGGCTGAGCTGGCAGATGGTTAGCGCAGCAGTCGCACAGGGAGACCGAAGAGTCAGCAAGAGCTGGGAGATGGTTAAGACAGAGAGAAGCTCAGCACCGAGGCGCTGGGAGAATTGTGTGAAGAAACAATTCACTGTAACAACGAAATTGCTTTTATTAAAACAGAAGTGTTAAGCCAAGAAAATAAATTATTGCTATGATAGACATATTTAGAACATAAGGAAGGACGTTAATCTCGAGCTCCAGGTCAATATAACCCTGAAACAGGAAGTTACACTACTTGTCTTAAATACCTTGGTTTCTCTTCTTGCCCTTCCAAAAACTTTATAAAATGTGCAGCTTAGAGAACAAACAGTAACAGAGTCACTTGTAACAAAAAAATCTGTACAGCACATAGCTTTAAAAATAATACATTTTTTTCAAACAGCTATGTTACTTATTACTCATAAATATAGGGCTAACAAATTTTGAATGCCCAAGGTCCCATCCAACACCAAAACTAGTAAGTGTAGCTGACAGAAACCTTCTCGGGACTTCCCCCCAGCCAGAGGTCAGGTTTTGGACTGTCTGAAAGAGCCTGATTATGTGTAAAAGTATCTTCACGGATGAAGACTGTCTCCTCCTGCTGGTCAGAGGCCTGGGGTCTTCAGTGAGTTTGAAATGGCAATCAAACCTGGAACACAGCACCGTGCAATGGGTTAGACTGGCTGCACTCCCACAACACGGCAGGATCTGTGACCTGCAGGTCCCTCTGTCCTGGCCAGCAGTGATTTTGCAAAATACTTCAAAACCACGGTTTGTCAGAGCTGCATTTTGGTGGAGAAAGAACGTTTCACTAGAAGAGCCTCTCAGGAGGAACGAGGCGTTTCCCCAGGCTAAAGGCTGCCTCTGGCTCAGGACTCGCCCAAAGGCTACGTGCTGCCGCCAGAGCAGCAGTGGGGCAGCAACCCCCTGCAGCTGTGACCACCTCAGGAGGTCCTGTCTGTGACCCGTCCCAAGAAGGAGCTCAGGATCCCAAATTTGAACCTTGGCAGCTGGTTCTGTTTAGCTCAGTACGAACTCCGGTACCTGCGGATCACAAGCCCAGGCCCTTCACGCTATCCTTGACCCTCCGAGCCCCACCCTGTCTGTCTCACACTCACAGCCCTCTGTTCCCTGAAAAAAAGGGAGCCCAGGCCTAAGGACCGGAATCCTTAGGTGAAGAAAGAAGCAAAAGCTGAGCCGGACGCAGGCTGGTTTGCATGAGGCACAATACGCCTTTGCAAGGGCCTGCCACGCTGCTTGGCTGCCTGGCTCGTCCTGGCTCCTCTCTCCTCAGACAGATCACCAGCAAACTTCCTCAGACATCTTCTGGACCTTCTGGCCCAGCTCCAGAGGTAAGTACTTCCTCCAGAACTAAGTACAGGAGCAACACCTGGCAGCTCCCTCGGGACTTCCTGACCATAACCTAGCAGGTTCCTTTGTTTGGTGATGTGTACAGACTCCTTGGGAGGTTCAAAGGAACCTGTGGAATAAATCCAGCTTGGGGAGAATACCATGGATTCCCCACGGCAGCTCAGAGGGACTAACAAACAGCAGGATTTCGGCAAACAGCCACAAGAAACAGATTAGTGGTTAGACAGCCGGGTAGCATTCAGAGCAAAGCTCATCTGAACACTGACACGTGGACTAGGTGGTGCCTCTACTACCTGAAAATCATTTTTGCTTGTTTTGTTTCTTCTCCTCCAACCCAGGGAGGCATCCGACCTGGTATTTAAGGCGACGGCTCTGGCTGTGGGAGTGGGTTGTCCCTAACCAGATCAGAGCCACCGACAGCGGTCAGGAATGCAGGTGGGAGACTGCTCAGAGAGAAGCCGGGGGTGAGGTCCTCCTGACTCAGAGCTACTGCCAAGCCTGACCAGCACTCAGAGCTGCTGGAAAATCCCCTTCGGGGGCTACTTACAACAGCTCCACTTCCTTAGGCCGTATACGTGTGCAGAGGGGATCACACTATTGTCGAGGGACTTATGGTGACCTGGCCTGCCTTCTGCAGAGGAGAGAAGCCAGCATTAGTACAGGGTTAGAGGACAACAGCATCAGGACACAAGCTAGTGGGAAGTGGCTGAGAACCCTCAGGAACGTAAGAGGAGAAACAAATGACATCTGAGAGCAACAGGCTCCCGTTCTTCCCTTCGTTCCATCTCACTGCTCCCCACACAAGGTCCAAGCCTCCCCAGAAAGGAGCTTAGCAGCACCTGCGGCAGAGCTCCATCCGCTCGTCCCCAGGTTAAGCGTGTACCCCAGCCCACGGCAGCGTGAAAGCTCCTGTGTGCACAGCATCCCCTCCCGATGCAGCCTCCAGCCCTGCAGGTCCTTTCCAGTGCATCTCCTCAGGGATCCTGGTCACGAAGGGGAGGCTCTCACAACGCAGGGGCTTTGGCCTGCCCCCAGAGAGGCGAGTCTCTGCGAGAGGAAATCACTTCCCCACAGCGACTCCTAGCCCAAAAGCAGCATCTTCAGTCCCCGCGTGAGAGGCAGTGGCTTGAACCGAGGAGGCAGTGGTAGTGACAGGCAGAGCGAAGAGAGCATTTTGGCTGCTTGCACTTACTGCAGAAATGTACTGGCTGTTTGTGAACCGGGGCTTCTCCTCCATCGCTGAGCTGTGCTGGGAGCCCAGGGGCATGTAGGTGGGTGAACCCATGTCTTCACAGAAGCTTTCTTGTGGGATGCTGGAGACACAGCCGCTGTCGGAGCCGCTGGAGCCGCTGCCTGACATGCAGTGCGATGACTCGGAGCTCTCTGTTGCTGGGGGTAGACAGAAAGGTCATTCTGAGGACTGGGAATTTGGCCTAAATGACCCAGTGATGCTGGAGATGGAGCAGGAGGCACTGAGCACTGCCTGGGGCTGGCACAGGGCAGGAACGGGGAGGCCCCGCTCCCCGGGCGGTCAGACTCCGAGCTGCCCATCCCAGAACCGGCATCCCGGGCAATGCTGCTGGCACCACCGCTCCCACCCCATCTCCGCAGGACACGCGCTGCTCCTCCTGCCCTGTCCCTGTACCGGCCAGAGAGCTTCACACGGGGGAAGCCAAGGGGTCACTGGACCAAGCTGGCCAAAGCGAGGAACACAACGCCTCCTACCTACCAGAGGGACAGGCAGAGGCACAAGCACTGCTCTCCAAGGCCACAGCAGCCCTCGTATGCGGCACCAAGCCTGCTCCCGTGAAAGCAAGAATGGAGCAGGGCCCTCCTTGCTGCACCACGGGTGTGCGGCAGGGTGTGCGGTGACTCCGGGGAGCCTGGTGTGACCGCACGGCAGGGAGCGAGCTGTGGGGACGAGCCCATGGCACGGAGAGGCTGGGCTGCGGGTCACATCCCCGGGCACGCTGCAGCATGGCCGGCTCATACGTACTCAGTGACGGCTGGCTGCTCGTCTCGTGCTCCAGCTCGTCTTCCTCGATGCAGGCACCGATGTCGAAGGGGCGCCTGGGGGCCAGGACGCCTGGCAGCAGAGCCTGGTCCAGGTACATGTGCAGGTTGAGGGGCCCCAGCAGGGAGGAGGAGGAAGGGCCGTATGCAGCAGCGGTGCTGCCAGCAGAGAGCTGCGCCTGCGTCCTCTTGTAGGGGTTGGAATGGTCAAACAGAGACACTGCGATTGATGCTCTGGTCCTGGCACCTGCCACAAAGCACAAAGAAGCCCTGAGCGTCAGTCCTGCCCGGCTCACTTGCAGCAGGGGGGCAGGGCAGGCCGGCGCTTACCTCTGCCTTTCATGATGTAATCGATAGCACGGTCATTGATAGCTGCCTCGCTGGGTTTGATATCCAGGAACGGCTTGTTGCCCACACCCATGGAGACCATCTCCTGCATGCGGATTTCTGAAGGGCAAGAGCAAGGCGTGTAACAGCCACCTGCCCGGCTGCCCCGACCCTCCCTGCAGGCGCTGCGCTGCCCCAGCGCCAGGCTGCTGCTGAGCTGCCAGCATTCGACCCATTCTCCCCTCGCTCCCCAGCCTGAGGAGTCTGCGCAGACAAGCCCTCATGCTGTGCTCTGGTTCAGGCGCCCGGTGCCATGCCACCTACGAGTGTCACCCAAGCAGGAAGCCTGGGGTGAACAGGCTCAGCCAGCCGGTGCCAGGCAAGCCGCCACTCCGATAGCGAAGCTGCGGGGAGAACAGCGAGCTTTTCACAAGCACGGCCGCTCTCACAGAGCAGCGAACCCCGTGCTAGCACCTCCCATTGCTCCCAGTGTCCAGGCAGGTGTCTGCAGTCGCACAGAGCTTGGACGGCTGTCAAGGTGTCCGGGACAAGGGACAGGGAGGGGACAGCACCCAGCCAACCCCAGCACATGCTCCTGAGGCTGCATGCAGGCACACAGCTGCTTGCCACACAAAGCTGCCTGCTAATAGGCTGCAAACCTACTCAGGACAGCACGAGCTGAAGGGGGCTCCCGCACCTTTTGCGGCACAGACGCCCTGGGAAGGAATCACACCTTTATTGCGGGCTGCCTGCTGCCACAGGATCTTGGCAATGTCGCTGGTCCAAGCCTGCTTGGTCTCGGCTGAGCTGGCCTGGAGGATGTAGGTGTCGCTCGACTTCCGCCTTCGGAACCAGATCTCGAAGCGCAGCCCACTGTCTCCGGAGTTCTCCGTCAGACCGATGTCTGCGGTCTGCCAGAAAAAAAGGAAGAGCAAAGGGTCAGCCGGGGCTGCACCAGGGGCAGAAAGGGTAATCTTGTTGGCAGGCCAGCCAGGGGAGAGAGCTGACCCAATGAAAGGGGACAGGCAACCTTCAGGGAGAAGTCCAGAGCTAATTCTTGCCCAAGAGCAACCTGCAGAGCTGCCCTTACCTTGAAGGAGCGCTTGTAGATATACACATCAAAGCCACCCTCGATCCTCTTGGGCTTGCTGAACAGGATCAGGTCCTCAAAGAGGAAGACGTGTCGCTGGCACTTCCTGCGGCCCAGCCAGATGGTGAACTCGTCCTGCCGCACCAGCTGCCCCTGCTCCTTCAGGTTCACCTGGCCACGGGGAACATCCTGGTCAGGCCCCAGCAGCTCCCCCAGGCAGCAGGAGGCCAGGGCCAGGCAGGCCTGGACACAAAGAGCAGGGTCCCACGCGTGGCAAAGAAGTGGCCACTGCCTGCCAGCTGGAAGAGGTGAGGGAACCGACCTCCCTGGGGCTAGAGGCCACACCAGGCTGAAACAAGTGGCTCAGAGCTAAGGCAGAGCCCATCTCCTGTCACCCTACACAGACCTGTGACAAAGCTCTGGGGTGCCAACTGGGGGCACCAGTCTGGCCCTCAGTTCCTCCTGCCCTAGATCCATCTTCCTCCACCGTGAGCCCTGTGGTAGATTGGTTTTTTGCCTTGTTTCTCCTCCTCCAGTGCTGCCCTTCGTGTGCCTCTCCAAGTCCCACCTTGCTGACTTTTGCCTACCCCTGGCATCAGCACCAGCTTGAATTCCTTCCTGCAAACTCGCTGCCTCCCCTAGCAAACCAAGGAGGCCGCGAGCCCTGCTGCTGCCCTGTGCCTCAGCAGTCCCACTCACCACACAACCCAAAGACCCCAAACCTAGGGAGGGAGGACAAGCGTGGCTTGGCCCCCCGGGCAGAGGAAGGACACTGGAACGTACGTCACAGTCGCGGATGGCGTCCATGGCCAGCAGGTCATTTCCGTGCCGGAGCTGAAACTTCACCATCTCCTCAGCCGCTCGGAGGTAGCCCAGCTCCTGCTCTTGCGCCTCGCTGCACTCCTTGATCAGGTCCTTCAGGAGCAGGGCGTATTTGCTCATGCGCTGGATGGGTTTCAGCAGGTAGGAGGCCAGGTCCATCTTATCCCCCAGCTGCACCTGCTTGAACTGAGAACCAGAGCAGAGAGTGAGGCCTCAGCTTCCTGACTGGGGTGCTCGGATTGCTCTGCAGGGAACAGGATCGGTGCTGCCGGGTGCTGGGCTCCTTCCCAAAGCACTCACCGCATCTCTGCCCACGTGTGCAGAGAGCCAGGCGGGCGGCGGCAGCGCCGAGCGTACCCCAAGCAGGAAAGCTGGGCTGGGCTGCACAGAGCGGTGACCCCGGCACCCAGAGGAACCGCGGGCAGCGGGACTTACCTTGAAGAAGGTGTTCCCGTGGCTGGCCAGCAGCGAGTCCGACTTGGGCTTGTTCTTGCTGTACAAGGCGTACATCCCAAACTGGTCTTTCTGCAAGAGAGATCCCCACGTGAGGCCCAGGCAGACCCAGGACCCAGTGACGGCCGTGCCCCGGGTTGGTGACTCCCCCCCTCCTCTCCCAGGCTGCCCCGGAGCCTCCCGCAGGCATCGGCAAAAACTCGGCTTTAAGCTCAGCAAGAGCCAGGTGTTCTTGGCTTCCTACTCCCACCGTAGCTAGGACTTCTGAGCTCACTTTCCTGCTAGCCCTTGCTCATTGCATACCCCAAGGGATATCAGCCACCCAGTAAGTGGCAAGCACGCACGGGGCAGCTGAGCTTAAGACTGGTGCCTCGTGCTTCTCCCTGCCAGCTCTTTGCATTCTCTCCTGTAGCTCTCTGCTCCAAGTCCTTGCACAGCGATGCCACAGATGGAGGACAAGGCGAGGGATGCCCCTGCAGAAGCAGATGGGCTTTGAGGAGCAGCCTTTTGCTGCCCCAGCAGCGTCTCTTGGTGGCAAAGAACAACAGGAAAGGCAAAGAGCAGCCGCTGCTGCCTGGCTCAGCCTCACCGAGCCATCGCAGTGCCACCTGGAGCAGCACGGAGCAGATGCGGGCCCAGCATCTGAGCTGGCAGGGCACAAACCAACCTTCCTCACGGCTACAGCGGCAGCTGAGGGAACGCAGATAGGCAGGGAACGAAGCTGTCACCTCCCAGGCAGCAGGACGTGCTGGCTCCCCCAGGGCCCCCGGCTCAGCGCGTGCACACAAGCACCACGCACGAGGAGACCTCGCGCCCTTACCAGAGCCACAAGGCCCCTTCCCCAGCCGGGTGGCAGGGGCTGCAAAGCGACCCAACGCGTCCCGAGAGCCAGCGCAGGGCGCTCCTCCCCTCCCGAAAAGAGCCACAGCCCAGCAGCACGCAGACAAGCGGCCGAAGGCAAAGCACAGGTGCCAAGCACGGAGGAGCCCGACCCCGGGAGAAGGCGCCGATGCCTTACGTGCCGCAGGAAGCAGTGGCTGACGCGCAGCGGGTGGTTGCAGCAGCTCTCGAGCTCGCGCAGGAAGTACTGGCTGTGGAAGTCGTAGAGCTTCTCCAGGTTCCCAAAAATGACGCTGCGCTTCCCACGCAGGTCCTGGGGGAGGTCGAGGCGCTCCATCTCGGGGAAGTAGCTGTCGATGATGTAGCAAAGCGACCTCACGTACTCCCGCTCCGTGGTCACCATCTCGTCGATGATGTGCCGCAGCTTGCTGCAAGAGGGAACGCTCGGCCTTGAAGGGACGCAGACCACGGCTGCGCTGCCGCAGCATCCGGGCTGTCCCTGGAGAAGCTCTCCCCGGGTCCCAGCCTGGAGGTGACCCCTTAGGGCTATCCAAGCTCGGATTCGCAGCTTTCTGTGACAGCCGACCCCGAAAGAGCCCGTGCAGACCCAAGGAACACACCCGGCTTTCTGTTCAGGACGGGAAGCCCCATTCTGGCTGTGGCCCTGAACCGGCGGGACACACGTCCCTGGACTCACCCAGCCCCGGCTCCCGGACACAACAAGCCCCCAAAGTCAGCGTGCTCCTCAAACACGAGGGGAAGCAGAAACCCCAGTGACTCGTGTGAGGTGCCAGCCCGATGGCCGGGTGCTGCGGGAGGCACCGCTAAGGCTGGGGAACAGGAGCTCTGCACGCAGGGGCCGTCGGGCTGGAGCCCCCGAGGAAGGGCTGCCAAAAAAAGGGGGCTGCAGCCTGGAGCAGGAGGGCCAGAAGGGGTTGGAAGCGCTGAAAAAGGCTCTGGCTGGGAAGGAGGGAATCACTCTGACTCTGCTCTAAGCCGGGAGCTGGAGCAGGTGTGCACTCTGCTTGTGAGAGGGAAGCCTCAGCCCCGGTGGGAAGGGAGCTTCCTATCAGGTCATCAGGAAAGAGCACCTCCTAGCAGGCGCTGCTGTGAGCCAAGTGCTCCTAGGTACCAGGTTTCCACTGCGAGGCAGCACAGCACCGGCCGGAACTGCTGCCACCGCGCCTCTCTTCTCGGCGTCCCGGCTGGCTGCAAGCTCCTCTGGCCGAACAGCGGGACTGCCTCCTGCCACCGAGGGCACGGGGCTGGGCTCAGCTCGGTGCGGGAGGCACACGGACCCTTTTTGGGGCACTTTCCCTGCCGGGGAGGTTTCCTGCGGGGGTGCTGTGCACTTGCTCCATGCCCACAGCCGCTGGTGTGCACGCACGGTCCCTGACCGCGTTCCCAGCACCGCCCTGTCAGGGATCGCCCCAGGCTCTCATTTCTCTGAGATCTGTGAGTGTTTCTTATTTTCAATCTTTTTTTTTCAATGAGAGCAGTTGAAAGACCTGCCTGGCGACTCCCCTTCAGGAGCAGCTCCCTGCCCTGGGCACGTTGCAGTGCTCAACAAAGTTCAGCTCCTCTAAGAGAGGGGAAAGACCAGAACAAAAGCCAGCTGGCGGTCGCTCAGGACTCAGCCTCAAAGGGGAACACCAACACCCCCTTACCTTCGAAGCAGTGCCCCCCCAGTGTGGGCAGAGCCCCCCCAGAAGCAGAGGGGGACGACTGCACTGCTGTGGACCCTCACGCCCCATGGTCAGCAACGCTGCGAGCCCCTCTCCTGCCCAGGAACCGCAGGGGCAGGACAGCAGACCTCCTTTCCCTTTCCCCCCCCCCGAGGCCGCCGCGCCAAGCGCCACAGTCACCCACTCACCTGCCCCAGCTCTTGGCTTCGGTGGCGGAGCCGCAGCCCCTGTGTCCCTCCAGCAGGCAGTCCGCAGCCCAGCTGTGCGCGCCCTGCCGCAGCGCGAACGTCCTGTCCACCAGCTCCGTGCTGCTCACCTCCAGCCCCTTAATAAAGACGCCGGTGTTGCCGTACCTGGCCGGCTCGCTCAGTGTCCTCTGGCAGCCCGACCACAGGCTCTCACCGCAGGGCAGGTCGAAGCTCTGGGCCTTGCGGAGCATCCTCCTGGGAGGCGGCTTCCCGGAGGCCGGAGTGGAGGCGCAGGACGGCTTCACCTCCAGGGTCTCCAATATGCTCTCCAGGTTTGACTTCTCCTCGGGCAGTTTGGGCGACTTGACGGCCCCGCTTCCGAAAGAAACTCGGCCGGAGTGGGGCCCGGCACCGAGAGCAGCTTGGCAGGCAAATTCGTCCCCGGCACCGAAGTCGCCAGGGCAGCTCAGGGTGGGCGAGGGGATTTTCTCCTTAGTCCAGCCCGAGGAGCGGCCGGGCCTGCCGTAGCCGTGGGATGTGCCGCAAGTCCTGTCCCAGGGCGGCCCGGGGGCGGCCCCCTCCGAGTGCCTCCGGTGGCACAGGCTGCTGGCCTCGCTGCCGGCCCGCGCCTGCTCCCCCGCGGCCGGTTTGCGGTCTGCCAGCAGCGACCTCCTGGTTCTCAAGGCTGCTTCCAGTTTCTTTTCAAAAACCAGCTTGGTCTCCTGGCACTTGGACCAGGCGAACTTCCACTGCTTGAGTCCCTTGTCGCTCTTCAGCTCGCAGGCCAGCTCCTTCATCTCCTGGAAGCGGGCATCGCTGATGTCCGGGTGCTGCCCCTTGTAGCTCTCCAGGCACTTGATGACACCCGCGCAGTGCTCGGCGGAGCTGCAGTCCTCCATGCTGATGCAGGCGAGGTGTCGCATCCCTTCCAAGGCCCACTCGTACGCCTGCGGGGAGCCAGAACAAAAGGCAACAGCCAGTCAGAGGCACTCGGGGAAGAATAACCCCGGCTCGGTGCCTGAAGCGTGAGACAAGAGAAAGGAGCAGTGTGTGGCCGACGCAGTTCCTCGAGTGTGAGCGGAGGGGGGGCTGCCATTGTCACCGGGGCTGAATTAACAATTCAGCAAAACAAACAGCTCCTTATGCGGAGGGCTTCAGCTGTGCCGGCTGCTCTGCCGCAGCCCTACCTCCCCGGCACGCTGCCGGACGCGTTCCCTGGGGAGGGGATCCCAGGGGAAGCTGCTGGTGAGACTGCGGGAACCTTCGCGCACCTTCACAGCCCTGCTCGGGACAAAACCTGGAACTCCCTGCCTCGTCCTGCCTGCTCCCAGCAGGACGCGGTGGAGGGGGCACGAGCCACACGAGCTCAAGCTGCAGCCCGAGCGTTTTCTGTGTCCGCTGGCACCCGAGCGGAGTCAGCGCCCTGCCCAGCCCTGCCTGCCATGGCGTTACCTGCTCGTGCTGGTTAGCTCAGCACCGAGCTCAGCACTTTGTTTCTAGTACTACAGGAATGCTGGAAGCGGTTTCACGAGGCTTAGCTCTACGCACGGTGCCCACGAGGCCTCGCTGATACAGCTGATACAGCTCTGCCCACTCGGACAGAGTCAGGAAAGGGTCTGACAAGGTTTAACTACGCAGGGAGCTTCGCTGCTCGCCAGCGAAAACACGGAGTTATTTGTTAAAATCTGATGCAGGAGGCATCCTGCCTAGGAGGCATCCTGCCGGACAGGCCTGCCTAGCACCTTCCACAGACTGCACGGCCTTCGCTCCGGGAGCTTACAGCACGTACTGGCACGCAGACGAGGGCCTCGGATGTCAGAACAGAACACCAAGTGTTACACAGACGTGGAGCAGACGCCGCATCCCCATCGGGACACCGGTGGGGAAGCGCTGGGTGCCAGGCTGCCCCGTGCTGCTGACACAGGCAAGGTGTGTGTGGGACCGGGACGTGCCGAGAGCTGAATGCCAGCGTGCAGGAGGCCACCCACGGGCTGTGCAGTCCCTCCAGGGGCAGATGCCACAGCCTCAGGAGCTGCCACAGCCGTCCCCGTTGCTCTTTTGAGCTGCAGCTGCGTGCTCTGCGTGCAGCCAGCCCCATTACTCATGCAGAGCAAGGAGCTGCTTCGTTAGGGCCAGCAGCTGCTGGGGGAAACGCTCCTCAAACGCAGCCACAGCGCGGGGCTGTCAGAGGCAGCAGCCCTGGCACAGGGGAGATGCCAGAGCCCGCTGAGTCTGCACTTACCGGGCTCTTTAATTCCCGAGGTGAGACACTGAGCGCCGGGGAGCCCGGCAGATCTGTGCGGCAGCGGCAGATGGCCTGGCTTGCTGGGGTTTTGTGCTGCTCCTTCCATTTCTCCACAAACCAGCCCCCAGGCAGGGGCCGGCGGTCAGCCCGGGCCGAGGGCTCAGCGCAGCTCTCCAGTCGTGCCGGCCATGGGGGGACGATCCCAACCGAAGGCCGTACGCAGGCTCTGTTTGGCTCAGGGATGGGAAAAGCTGAGCTCAAAAGGCACAAGGGGCTCTGAAAGAGGGTGCTGAGGATGCGCTGCGCAGGGGAGGCACGGCCAGGAGGCCAGCCTGGCTTTTACAGCAGCCCTGCGAAGGGCTTGCCTGGGGCTGGGGCATTCGTTTCCATCCACAAATGGGAGAAAAAAAGGCTTCTGCAGCGATTCCTAGAAATAACAGACCTGCCTGTGGCCTCGGCAAGGAGGAACCAGGGCTGCAACCCACACAGGGAGGCAGCCCCACCACCTCTTCATACGGTATCTGTCTGTTCTTGGCAAGGACTCTACGGCAGCACAGAAATAACTCCAAACCTCGGCGTTTCTTCCATCCCCAGTGCCTGTCACAGGCTAGTGAATAGCTCAGCTTTGTTCCCCGCACAATGGGAGCGACCCTCCACACCCCGCAGCCTGCTTGGTAACATGCTAAGCGGCCACCAAGGCTTTCCCAGCCGCATCATCCGCTCCAACCGCCCCTTTTAGCGCACGGAACGGCAGCCCCAGCACGCCCCGGCACGCAGGACACAAGGAGGGCATCGCCGTCGGCTCCGTCCCAGGGATGCTGCGAGGCACGCGAGCACTGGGGGTGCGGCTTCTCTGCCAAGCTGCAAGAGCCTCTCGTGTAGGGAAGGAGGCAGACGGCTGCGGGGCGGCCGAATAATCCTACCAACGGCAGCAAGCAGGCAGGAAGGAGCCTGCACCTCGGCTTTTCATCTTGACTCTACAGAGAAGTTGTTACCGAATCTTTCAATTAGGGGATCCGAGACAAGCGTGCTTCCGCGCAGCAGCAGCGCGAGGAGCCAGCAGCAGGTTGGTCCCGCCAGGCTCCGGAGGTGGCCGGGGCTCCTGGGGACCTGCCGTGCCCCAGGGAAGAGCCCGGGACGCCGCTGACTGCCCTCAGCACATCGCCCCCGACTTGTCCCCACTCCTCTCACCACGGCAAGGATCGCGGCGCACGGAGGACGGAGGCTGCTGGAGTCTGTCTCTGGCACCAGACACAACACCTGCACGCACAGGCCAAGGGAAGGGGCTCAGCTCTGCCGCCAGCGCTGCATGGGAAGCCTTCCAGCAGGTCCTGCATCCCCCCGTTCGGGTATCACACCTCGCCAACCCAACCCACCACTCACCCACCAGATTCCTCCCGGTCTCAAGGTCCAGCGATCTCTCAGATGCTTAATGAGAAGCCAGGAGAAAACCACCTCGCACCTCCATATGCCAGGAGGGGCTACTTCAAGGGGGCTGCCTGTGTCTAAACCTTCTCTTCCACCTCTTCCCGTGGGGAGATGATTATTGTAACACGAGTTTTTCTTGTCACATCGGCAACGGGGTGTCTGAGCAGGCAGAGGCAGGCGGAGCAGGCAGATCACAAGCTCTCTGCCTTTCTGCAGAAGAAAAACGCACCCGGGGGGTTCCTTCCACACTGAAGTGACTGCGCAGGGGAGCTGAGGTAGGGCTGGTGAAAACCCCAAACCAAACCTGATGGGTGCAACAAGGCAGGAATCCAGGAGCAGCTTTGGGTACGGCAGCTGAAGCTGCCCTAAGAGCCAAGCCACAAGAGGGGCCAAGCTCCCCTTTCAGCCTATGCACTGTTAACATCTGCCGGGAGCTCAGAGAGTCGGAAGAGGTTGGTCTGCAGCACAGAGGACAGAAACGGTGCAGCCAGAGAAGGTCAAAGCACTGCTGTGAACTGAGCCAAGTGCTTCCCCGCAGCTGCTCGGTGCCAGGCGGGCAGAGCCCTGCTCCACCGGGGTCTGGGACCAGCGGAAAGAGCGAGGGCGCTTACAGAGCACAGGTCCAGGGTAAACGCTGCTCTCCTGCGTGAAAATGCCTCTCCCAGGTGTGCTCTTCCCACTGCAGGTGCTCGCTGGGGCTTAGTGCCTCTAGAGCCCACGTCTGTTTGGGGCTTTGAGAACCGCCCCCAGCCCACAGCACCGATGTCCCCCGTTGCAGGTCGGTGTGCGCACGGCATAGGCAGGGACTCGTGGCTGAGGGCTGCCTTGTAGGCTGACCGTTCAGCAGCAGCAATTCACTACTTGACAATGAAATATACTGAAAGCAACGTTATCCGGACTGAAACCTTCCTGGCACGAGAGCTGTCGGTTCGCAGACAGCGACGAGCCGGCTTCCCTGCTGCCCGGGGACCAGGCAGGTGGAGCAGAAAGCCCTCGGCTCCCCGCTCGCTCGGAGCCACGGCACCTCCCTCAGCCTCCCACCCACCGCCCCAACAGCGCCCACGAAGGAAGGGGCAGGGAGAGAGCAAACCTTCAGGGCCCGCAGATGGCAAGCTGGTCCATCACCGACAAACATCCCCCATCCTACCTCGCCGTGGGTACAGAGGGGGTCCATGTCCCGGCCGAGCTCTGCTGTACATCACCGTCCCCGAGGGCCGGAATGAGGCAGGGCCACCTCGTCGGCCGCCGGCTGGGCTCCGGCTATTCACAAGCAAATGCTGCTAGCCTGAATGCCAGCCTGGGGAGCCCTGGAAACCGGAGAGCAGGCGGGGGGGAAGGGGCCGCGCTTCACACGAGAACCACTGAAGTGTGCGGAGAGCAGCCCGCCTGGGTGCGGGCCAGCTCCCCGTCCTTGCACAGCGCAGAAACGGAGAGAGAAAACACACCTACCGACCCCAAACTCAGCAAGCTGCCACCCGACACACAAGAGCTTTGGAGAAGCGGGATGGTCCCTTCTGAAGACGTAGCAAAGCTTTTCCCGTGCCTCGAAGCCGAAGTCCTGCTCGCTTCCAGCGAGATCTGCGGCTCCACCAGCGGGCAGCGGCGCACCAGGAGCGCAAGCATTCAGCAAAGCCACCAGCCACACGCCGTCTGCGCTGAGCTTCGCTGTTCCCTGCTCCCCACCCTGCCACATCTGACTATTCCAAACTGCATGTGAAGCCTTCTCTGGGATTCATTAGCAGCAGCAAGCAGCCTAATGAAAACCATGCCCTACCCGGGACGTAGCTGTAAAAGCTCAGCTCGAAGCGCTGAGGAAAGGCCTCACCCTCCTGAAATCCAAAGCGCAACGATTCCGGAGTTGCTGTGTGGCTCGCATCGCCTCCCCTCCTCTCCGCACCACTGAAATCAGCAGTTTGCCTAAAGCCAGCTAAGAAAAACAAACTTTCCGTCCCGTATTTGCGTTGCTGCCTGTTACCAAGTGGCTGGAGCTGTACAAACACCGCAGGAGGGCAAAGGATGAGAGACGAGCGCAGGCCGTAAATCCCTCGGGTTTCAGGGTAAGAGAACAAGTAGGCGCACCTACAAGAGGAACGAGGCATCAGGGAAGGGGCAACGGGCACGGGGAAACGCGACAGGGCCTGGCTGCACAGACCTCGAGGGGTCCCCGCAGCCTCCGCAGCACCACGAGGGCGTGGGTGGGCAGGCAGGGAGTGCTCCTCACAGAGACACGCTTGGAAAGACTTCTGCAGCAACACTCCGGGTGAACGTGAGCTCAACAATCCCTTCCTTCCCTTTGGGCGGCCTGACACGTCCAGGAGAGTCTAAATTACAGGAGGGTGTAATTGGATCAGATGGCACGGCGCACGATTGCTGCTGACGGCAACGCGATGACCCACGGGGCAGTTGCGGCTCGCTGCGCTGGAGCTGGCTTGCGGGACGCGTGCTCGCCCTTCTTTTAATTGCTGCGACTGCCAAGCAACACCTAGGGTGGCTTCATTAAGAGCAGGCTGACTCAACTAATGAATCACAGCAAGCCACAGTAATCCCTGCTTCGTTGCATTCGGAGCTTCCACGGAGCAACCTGTGCCAGACACACACAAGTATGTGCGTACACACACACGTACACGCATTTACACACGTACGGATACAACAGCTCCCTGAGAAGCTGGGCAGTGTCTGGGACTCGCCCTCCACAGCTGCTGTGCAGCTGCAGAAAGCCTCCCAGCAGCAGACGATGTGCAGTTTTCCTCCGTCTTTGTGTTTTGCCCTGTGGTCGGTCATGGCTTTGAACACTTGGGTACGTTCTGCACTGATTTTTTTCTTTTGTCCCACCGAGGGGATTTTCTCAACGTTTAAAAACTCCTAAGCCCAGGGGACTGGGGACCAAGTTTGCTCACAGCAAAATCAGCAACTTCAACGTTTGTGTTTGCTGCAAACCAGCCTCTGTGTTTGAAGTGCTGCCCATCTTTTCATGAGCTCTGTGCCTCGCTGCAAAGCTTTTCTGTCAGTAAACCCCACTTACGATCCCTTCTTGTGAGAACAAGAGCAGAAGCTGCCTCACTGCCTTGGCGAGGGCCATCCTCCCTCCTTCCCCGTGTCCCTCCAGTTGCCCCAGTACGCACCAGCCAACCCTCACCGCAGAGGCTGAGGAGGGTGCAAACACGGCGGCGTGTGACATACAGCAATCAAGGAAACCCCTTAACCAATAACCAAGCTGCTGCTCCAAGCGGCCAGAAGTCTGGCAGGTCTTCCAGATGCACTGAGCGTGGCCTCCACTACTACAGGTGAGAGGCAGTACTCACCGGATCCGCGCTGTAGCAAAGAGAGCTGGTAAAGCAGATGGTTCTGCTTGCTGAAGTCTGCTTTGGCCACTGCCCTTCTCTCCCTGCTGCCCCTGACAGGGGGGATCTGGTGGCCGGTCCTCCGCTTGCCCACCCCGGTCACCGCGGTCATGAAACCAACCCGAGGCTGACTTGACCAAGTCATACACACCGAGATTTTACTGATAGCTGAGGAACCAGAGGCATGAACGAGCAAATCCTGTGTACCTGTGAATGTGCGACCACTGCCTGGAGGAGGGGGAGAAGAGCAGCATTCCCACGCCTTTAGGTGAAGGGGAGCGCTCCCCTCTCGGGTCGGAGCCGGCAGCCTCTCGTTGCCCGTCGGTTCCAGCCCGGGCCACATCGAGGTCTGTGAGTCACTGAAGCTGGCGCCACGCACCCGGCAGCAAATCGCGCTCTGCTCAGACCGGTGTCGCCTCCAGAGGTTTTGCATGTGTCGCCCTTACCCCTCTCCCAACAGCCCCGTCGCCACGCTGCGCAAACACCCCCGGTAATAGCTCACCGCAGGCCGGCGGAGGCAGACGGGGCTGTGGTAGGTGTCTGCCCTCGGCTCCCCGTTAATGACACCCTCCACGCTCAGCTGGGGATTGCAAAACCTCCAGCGTGCCCTCGAGCCCGGACAGGGGCGCGTTGGTGCTTTCTCTGTAGTCTTCAATTCCCATCCTGTCCGCTGCGACAAGCTGAGCCGAACTCTGCTCCATTCCTGGGCGATGTGCTGGGATCTGCCCCCACGGCTGGAGGGAGGCAGCCGGCCCGAGCTGCACGCTCCCAGCCCCACAGGGGACTGCAGGGCTGCGGCTGAGCAGGGGGCAAGGCTCTTCCCCCTCTCCCTGAGGGCGGTTTTGGCCTTGGGAGGCGTGGAGCTGAAAGTGAACCCCGATACTCAGCACAGCTGCTGGGCCTCCCTTCCTCTGGGGGACTGAGAGGTTAGAAATAGGTCCCCGGAGAGGCACCGAAAGGATCCGAGACCCCCTGGAGCAGCCCAAGGAGGGTGAGAGGCAGCGGGTGCTGGGGAGCCCTGGCCATATGGCCTTTGATGTGCAGATGGAGCCATTGTGAGCTCGGCCCCATCTGTGAGCCGAGGGGAGCTCCGCGTCCAGATTGCTCGAACAGATCTCTATTTAACTCCGTGACTAAAGGGAATTCCAGGCTCCAGGAGGATCCAAGCATCCAGATGGATGCCAGCACACGAGCATTCAGAAAGGAACATTCAGAACGTCTGTCGCCCTGCGCAGCTCCCGTCCCAGGATCCCAGCGAAAGAAGCATCCGAGCCCAACATCTTGCTGACGTGCGCGGGGCTGGGGGCCAGCTGAGGAAAGGACCTCTCCTCGCGTCGCATCTTGCGCCTGCAGTGCGACGCCTTCCCCTCCAGCTCAGCTGCAACCCGAGCTGGGAAATCCCTAAACCTGCTGGGAGGAAACGCTGTGTCCTGATCCCAGAAATTTGGTTTCACTGCCTCCCACAAGGGGAGCCCAGACTTTGAGGGAAGCGTCACAGTCTGTGCTCGCAGGCAGCCAAGGACACGGCGAAACAGTTACGAAGAGGTGCTCCGGTGACCAAGGCAGCACATCACACATCGCCCCCTGCACCCACAGCAGTGCCAGAACACGCTGGCGTTCCTGGGATGACAGAAGGCAGCTGAGGGGTGAGCAGCCTGCACCCCAGACGATGCTACGGGCTGGCTGGGTACGGTGCTGCACAGCCTCTCCTGCCTGCTGTGCCTCCGGGCAGGGGGAGGCTTCAGCCAGCACCTGGGAGGGAGAAGAACGAGGATCCCAACAGACTGGCCACAAAGACCTCATGATACACTTGAGCAGAGCCTCAGGTGTTAGGGAAGCACTCAAAAATTATACCAACCCAAGAACTCCTTACCTTCAACTGTGCATTTCACTTGGATGTAGCACATGAGAAATCCTAACTAACCCTCTGCTGACTCTGACAGACAAACTCATGCACCAGTCTCCCACCTGTGCTGCAAACCAGGAGCACCAAATGCAGGTGCTGCCATTTGGCCTCCTCCCGCAGTCACGGAGCTCGCTGGGAGCTAGAGACACTGCCGTGACACTGATTTGGCAACAAAGTCGTTGGTGAAACAGGAGAAAACAGCCTGGATGCCAGCAGATCTAGCAGCAAGTTACCGAGAATTCATAAAACAGAACATTACCCAAGTAACTCCCTTTGCAAGAGGGAATATCCGGGGGGAGCTGCTGCAGACCGGATTTAAATGGTCAGGACTCCTCGTTTGTGCAAAAGGTCCACCTCAAACTCCAAGACAAAGCAGAAACTTTCTGATAAAGGAACATCCTTTGTTGGGAAAGTAAACGTTTGGGGCTTATTAAACTTGCAGGAAGACTTTGCCAACAAAAACCTGGCGGGAAGGAGAAAGGAGAGATTTCATGCATTAACCTTGCACGAACTCCACAAGAGGATCAGTTTTCCAACCTCTAGGCTCAGTCCCCCAACCGCTTCAGGCTGCGTATGAAAGCGGACACCCCCGAATGGAGAGAGCAAATCAGGCCAGACGTGTGTCTAGGGGCACGATTTAGACGGGGTAACTGAGGAAGGAGAGAGAGAAGAGAGAAAGAGAGACGAGACAGCTGCTGCCAGACAAAGCGGCTTCGCCTCAGAGCAGTGTCACAGCAGCAGGAAGGCACAGGGGAAGGTGCAGGGGATTCCTCTGTGTGATCACCATCATCTTCAGTACTTGCAGCAGGAACCAGGCGAAAGCTGGTGTTTGGGCACTTCGTGCAGCCCCTCCCCAGAAAAGCCGGACTCTCCGCAGAGGGAGAGCAGTCTTATTAAAGAGGATTTCTTACAAGCCACACTAAAACCCCCATTTGCTCAGCAGCACTGGGGGCAGAGCCACGTTCTGCCCCGCACAGGACCGACGGCAGGAGACAAGCGCAGTGGCACGGTGCCCACACCTGTGCGTTGGAGGTACGCTCCAGCAATGACATCTCTGATGGCTCTTTTTACACCTTGTGCTAAGTTCTATTCTCCTGCAAGCCCGTTCCCAGAGCTGGGAAGCGTAACTTTCAGTAAACTTAACTCGGCCTGTGCCAAGCAGCCTGCGACAGAAAGAAATCCTGCTGCCATAGGAAAATCCCACTGGTAGGTCCCCGCTACCCAGACCCTTTCCAGCTTCCCACAGAGCAGCGCTCACAGCCCTTCTTTAGTCAGAGGCGAAGCACAAAGGCACATCAATCATTTGCTCCCTGAAGGGGACTGAATTTTCTCCTTAAAACCACGGCCTGGGACACCACATCCCGTCCGCCATCGGAACCCAAGCACCGCAGAAGCCCCAGCAGGGAGCTGCTGCGAACCCCCGGGGGAGAACCGGCAGGTAACGACAGCTGAGGAAGTCAGCTCATTTATCACGCTCTGCGTCCCAGCTGTCACATCTGGAGATCGGCTCCGTCTCCGTGCTGGGAACAAGGTGCCCGCCAGAGCCGGTCACTCGCAGGACAGGAGCCCGCAGGCCCTGCAGCAGCGCAGGGGAGCAGCCCCCTCGTGCTGCCCACAGGCTCTGAGAGAAGCCGAGGCGGACCCAAAGCTCTGCTTGTGCATACGTCCAGGTAGTCCGGAGGCACGCGGTGCCAACGACGACTTCTGGATGCAATTAAATCCGCGAAGCTCACGCAATATCCCCTAACAGAGAGATACGGGGACAGGCACTGCCGTGTGACACAGAGCGTGACCCTGGGATTCAGACGGACCCCGCGAGGACGCGCGCAGCTGGGAGGGCTCGGGGCACACAAAAGACGCTCACAAAGCACTCTGATTCATGCACACACACACAGGCAGCGGGGTGAAAAGCCTCCTTTACATTGTTTCCAAACAAATCTCAATGCCACCAACACGTCAGCCCAGGCGCTGCACACTTGGTACTTACGGGAGCGTCCGCGGTGCCTGCCTGCCGCCACGACGGGGACGGGAGCGCTGCTGGAAGGGAGGGCGCATGGAGACCCGCAGGGGAGCTCCTGCGAGCCGAGGAAGGGCCCCGGCCCCTCTCTGGGCCCCAGAGGCAGCAGCACTTGTTCACGGGATGGAGCGCAACAACACTGGCATGCCTGCAGCAGCAAGGACAATGGGGAGGGATGAGGAGGCGCTGCCATAATCAAATGCAGGCCAGCTGGCCCTCCCCCAGGAAGGGCAGGCACCTCCTTCACTTGCCAAAGGCTTTGTTTTCTAAGCCACAAAGAACAAAGTGGCGTGAGGGTGAGAGCGAGAGAAGAGCCGAGGAGAACCTGACGTGGGCAGAGGCTCACGTGAGCGCAGGTAACGCGTCCAGAGATGCCAGCGCAGACACTGCAGCTGGGCGACGCTCCGCACGTGCTGAGCACGGCTCAGAGCAGCCCTTGCTGTTGATCCCTGCTGCGGAGGCAGAAGCAGCCCAGGCGGATGGCTGGGCTCCTTTCAGAGACGGGATCCAAGGGCCAGAGAACTCCTCAGAAGGAAAAGCTCCAGAGCAGAGCCCAAAGAAATCCCAGCAAGGGAAACGCCAACGTTTCTCCAACAGCCTCAGCCCAACGGTCCCAAGCACTGGGCCTCCAGATGTTTTCCCTTGGAAAGTGAACACGAGGCGAGGTCCCAAGGTTCCCACCAGAAGAGGCAGCGTCTTGCACAACATCCTGACGAGCAGGATAAAAAGCCCTGGGGGCTGGGGCTGCCCCGGGCCCTCCTGTAATGACACAGGCACTTCGGCTCCGAGGCGCTGGGTACCAACCACACCGCGGCTGCAGGGCACGCAGGTGCTGAGCTGGTGGGATGCGACTCTGCCCTTTCCAGTTGGGCCAGTGCTTTCTTCCAGCAGTGACTTCTTGCCAGAAAGCATCGTGTGTCTTTGCTACCGACCTCCTGCAGGACTGGTTGACATCCCAGGGCTGGCACAGAGCGCGCTGTGTGCTCCAGCTCATGAGACGTGCTGCAGCACGCCAGGCAGCTGCGGACGGGGCACGCAGCTCCCACATGGGCAACCTCAAGCCCGTGACCGCAGGCAGCGTGGAGTTTTGCTCACGGTAAAGCCGAGAGCACGCAGAGACCTGCGGGTATGACAGCGAGCTGGGAAATAAATTTACCCTGGGAAATGAAAAGGTTTGAAGGCCAAGAGAAGGAGGCTTGCTCTAGCTCCTTCTGGGAGCACCAGCGGGCCTGCTGCAGTGTCAGCACAAAGCCAGGACAGGCAGCCAGAGCGCAGGATGCTTAGGACCCACAGCCACAGGCACCTCAGGATGAAGCAGACGTTGGTGCTTCAGATATGACACACACCCTGGCTTGTTCAGCTTCCCATCTCTCCCCCAAAGCACTGCGCAGTGCCACATCCCATCACGTCTTGGAATCGAGTAAAAAACAGAGGCCAGACCAGGCTCACAGCCACAGGAAGGTGGCAGCTCCCTGACCATGCCCGTGCCGAGCCTGCGGTGCTGCAGCCATGCCCCTGCCCGCAGTCGGAGGTGGGAGGCAGCTCCCTTCACCAGCCCTGCCCCGGCCCAGCCGTCCCGCAGCGCGCCGCAGGCACCAACTCCTGCCGCAAAGGAAGCGGGGACCAACGGAAACATCCAGCTTGGCACCGCTCATGGCTTTGGGGAGGGAACCCTGCCAGCCCATGTGCAAGCTCCACGTGCTCTGGCCCAGCTCAGCCTGCCTCATCGCAGGCCACCAGAACCGCCGAGCGGAGAACAGCAGCGCAGCGGCTCGACGGAGCGTACGGGGCAGGCCGGTCCCCTCCCACGGCCTGGGTGGTTCCCCCATTGAGCACCCCACGGATCGCGTGCCTGCCACGTGCAGGAGGGCCGGGGAAGGGGAAGGGAGCTGCCCGTTCCTCGTAGGCAGGGGACGAATCCCACGATCCCTGCAGTGGGCGCTCCGCTCCCTTGGCACGCGCTGAGATGTTTGGAGAGGTGGGAGCTCGCCAGCTCATTACCATAGCGTACATTGCTCACGCATCCCCAGGCTTTTTCCCCGAATCCTGGGGTCTGGCACGCTGCAGGCTCTTTACAAGAAGGAAATCAAGGCCATTACTTAGTTTAGACTCCTGCTGTTGATCCCTTCAGATATTAGGGAAGAGAGAAGGGGGTTAGGCAGGCACTGACAAGATCACAGCAGTAAGGTCAAAGCAGCTCAGCATCAGAGGAGAGCAAAATCAGTTCAGATAAAATCTTCTGCTCCCCCCCAGCCTCCCAGACACCACCACTAGCTTTGCTTTGAGAAGGCAGAAAGCGTTCTGGAGATCAAGATTAAAATAATCGGCGCCGAAAGAACTTTCACGCCGCGCAGCAGTTTCTGCGCTCACCCCACAGCTGCAGGATGCGTCCCCTCCACACCCCTGGTTTCGGTTGGCCACTGGTTCACAATACCCGTGTGCTGTATTTACAACACCAACACTGTTTACAGTTCTACTGAAACCAGTGAGATCAAAATCCTCCCCCCTCCCTCCGCGAGACAGCTCTGCCCCACACCAAAGCACGGCGCAAAGGCACCGAGCTGCTCAGCTTCCACCGGGGCTGCGCGGCACGAAACCAAGAGGGCTGCTGCCAAGGACTGCCACCGAAAGGGAGCCAACGAGTGGTGCCATGAGGCCCTAAGAAAAGAAATGGGCCATCGCTGGGCCCTGTGCAACATCTGTGACCAGGGAGTGGTCCAAGCTTTGAAAGGCTTTGAGGCTGTGGAAGAACACCCACTGCTCGAGTTCTGCCTGCCCAACCCGGCAGCCCAGCAGCTGCTACGTGCTGGGGTTTCCATGCCTGAAGAAAGCAGGCACCGAGCGCTGCAGTCCGCATCTGTGCCCCAGAGGTCCCCAGCTTTGGCTGGGTAGGTTCACACCAGGCAGACGTTTGGCCTGGCCACAGACTCGCCAAGATGCTGGGCAAGGCTGGGAACCTCCGTGTGCCTCACTTCTGCAGATTTCTGTACCTCCCAGGACCAGAGCACTGGCTCCTGCCGTCCTACAGCACAGAAAGCACTCAGAAAAAAAGCGACAAGTTTCCACAGCAAGAGGGTCCCCACCTGAACAGCAAACTGCAGACACGAGCGAGAGCAGACCTGCAGAGCACCATCAAACCAACAGCCCTCGCGTGGCCTGGCAGCACGGCTCGGGGCTGCCTTCTCCGCTCTCCTCCCTCGCACAGGATGCTGCTCAATGTTTTTCATGTTTAGCTGAATTTCCTCCCCTTCCCCTGAGCACTTCTGGCTGCCAAGCCAGCTCAGAGACAGCAGCTAAGTGGCACCTACATCTGGTACAGCTTAACTTTTAGTGTCTATTCTTTCTGGAATTTGAGAACTTCAAACTCAATGTTTGTACAAGTGTGGAGTAAGTAGAGCACGGGCTCCCTGCTCCTCTGTTCCTGCCAAAGCTGAACTTCAAAACGCACTTAGAAAATCCTACTGCTTATTCATGTGCAGCTTCAGAAATGAAATCACACCGAATGCAACGACAGGTCTGCTGAATGGGTGCGCCTGCATTAAAGCAAACAGGTGAGAACGCCAGGCAGCCAGCGCCTCACCACACACGTCCTGCTCTGCAGGTCCCACTTAGTCCTCGGGTCCCTCAGCCACACTCCCCAGCACGCTGCTCTGGTGCTCCGTTCCCTCCTGCATGCCTCCGAAAGAGAGGAACCGGGCTGTATTTAGGCCTGAATAGCAGAGTGCTACTCCTGACGTGCCAACAGGCTGAATGGAGCAGCACGTAAGGACACAGCATCAAGAAAACGCAGGCAAACTGCCTCGGCCTGGTGGCCAAGGTGGGGCACAAGTAGCCAAACTCTTGGCCTTCCGTGTCTGAGCCAGCGCTGCCACGGTTCTTCCGCTGCTGCCCCAAGAAGTGCCCGCAAGCTACAGCTCAGACAGCAGCAGACTGCTCTTACTGGATGGGGATGCTCTCTTGAGCTAACCTCTTCCGCATGCTGACTTGAAAAAATCTCTGCAGACCCACGAGCTTGAGGAGTCTTCTGCAAGTCAGAGCTTCAGCTCCCTGCTGGCACACACGCTGAGCTTCATGCCTTTCATAAACAACCAAGCTCTGGACCGAGTCCGAGCAGGCTTTTTACACCCTCCTCCACACAGCAGTTGTCTCGTCTCACCTTGTCAAAGAATTCGTACAGCCGGACTGTCTCGCAGACTCGATGCCTGTTCTCATCCAGCTGAGTGCAGAACTCCTCCAGCTGATCCCTGTAGGTCTGCAGCTTCACTCGGTAAGAGTGCACGTCCACAGAGGAGAAGTCTTCCCATCGGTCCATCTTCTTCAGTGCTTCCTGCCCCCTTCTGCAGTACTCCTGAAAGCAAAATGCGACTGCACGTGAGGATGGAGACCTGACAAGGAAAACAGATAGCCCTCGAGATCATTAACAGCTGGGACTAATTAGACCGGGTTTTAGGCTCAGTTCACATGAGCAGGGGTGTGCTTGTTTACAGCAGAATTCTGGAGAGTCCTGACATCTGTTAGGATTTACATTAGCCACATGGCAGCTTGTAAAGGTCTGCCCAGTAAGACTGGAGGTCAATTAGGATTAAAAAAAAAGACAAGTGTCTCAAAGGATTAACTAAAAAAAAATCATCTTCCATCACAGTAGTTATTTTGCTCAAGACTGGCAAATCCCTCTCTACTGAAGGACCGAGCTGGTGGCTTTGTCTACCTGAGGAGAGCAGGGAAGCTGGGCAGTGTAAAGGGATGACACGAACGGCTTAGCGATGTGCTCTCTACCGGTGCCACCTTAGCATCGTGGTTTTGGCCGAGCACGCAAACACGCTGCCAGCTCAGACTCTGGAGAATGTGTTTTTCCAAGCAGACAACACTTACGCTGGCAACAAGATCAAACTCCCTGAACTGCTTCTGTGCTTGAAGCAGCATCTCCAAAGAATCGTCCAGGTTGATCATCTCCTTTAGCCTTTTCCTGCCAACATTCTCGATCCAACTGCTGACCTAGGAGAAAAGGGAAAAGCTCCGCTATTAGTCACTCTGTGCTACTCACCAGGGCAGGCCTTTATGTGGAAAGAACAGGGCATTGCTCTCGTAACGCCGCTCATTTCATTACTGGAAAGAATGCGCATGTACACTTCTCCCCCATCCTGGCATTTCAGCGGAGCCTCCTGCCTGGAGATTTTCCACTTCAGGTCGCTTTGTAATTGTGAAGTTCTGCTATTGCTCACACAGCCTTAGGCATAAACAGGGCAAGTAGCTGCTTGGGCTCTGTTTCGGGTGAGCCCTGGTCTAACGCGAGCTCTGCAACCCGCAGGCTGACCTGATATTCCTATTATTGTTACCCCCAAGTGGGATAAAATCTCCCTGCTGCCAGATTTCCTACACCACTTCCCTTTTCTGCCTGGCAGCACGTGAGCTGTGTCAACGCGAACACGCTGACAGATTCTCACCACCTGCAAAGTTTCACGGATCCCTGGGACTCTCAGCTACAGGCTTGCTGAAGGCAGCTCGCCACGCTGCCCCTGCTGCAGGTTCCTCGACAGAGCCCCGTCACTGCCAGTTACAATGAGCCTGAATCCTCAAACATGGGAGGAGGATGAACCTGGTCCTAAAAGCAAAGCAGACACAGAACTCCAGCAGGATAACGCCTCCATCTCCATCACTGAAGGGTTTTAATAGGCCAGCAAGCTCGTCCGCAATGCTTCAGGAACAGCTGCACCTGCAGGGACAGATCAGCTTCCTGTGTCATCGAAACCCACATCCCAGCTCAGCCACACTCAGATGAATTCCTTTCCTTCCAGACCAGGAAGGCTCTGTGCCCACAGGGCAAGCCCACCGGCACGAGGAGGAGATGGGGGCAGGTTCCCAGGTCGGGACACGCAGTCCAGAGGGGCACGCTGCTGCTGCCTAGTGCTCCTGGGCAGGCTTAAAAGCAGGAGCAGCTGCCGCCAGCAGCGCTGCCCAGCATCACCAGGAACTGCAAGGAAAGCAAGCTGGGAGCAGTCTATTTCCCTCAATTCAATAATAATAATTAAAAAAGCATAAGGAAGGAGCAGGCAGGTAAACTGCCTTGGTGCCTTTTTTTGTTTGTTCGGTATTAGGAACCTGCACGTTTAACTTTAAGGGAGTCTTTACTAGGTTCTTGCATCACACGTCTTGTCCTGAACACACAGGGCACGGCGCCTGAGTGTCTACCTCCAAATGGGAAAGTCATTAACTCTCGGATCCACCTTGGCCTGTGAGGACAGGTAGGCTACGGCCTCCTTTGCAAATCCAGTTCTCTCTAGAGAAGAGCTCAGAATCCTAGGACAATGGAGAACTGGGTCCTAGCACTGATCCTTAAGGACACAGGTTTGTAAGATGAGCTCCAAGCACCACGCAATCCTTCAAGCAAACTCGTGTGTTTGCACACAACACACACACACAAGCGATGTATAAAACACTTGGTGGTGGTGAGTTACAGCAAAGGTGACTACAGGACTCCAAAAACTATAGGTAAGGCTCAGGCTTGGGGAGCAAAGATCTGCAACCCCGATTAGATCCTGTAGGACACTCAAAGAGCCTGAAATATTTTACAGCTTAAGTTTCTTTATCTACATGGCTTGAAGTTTCAGAGGTCTTTCTGAAAATCAACGCCTGTTTACTTCCATTATCCCACAGCTGTCAAGAGTTTTGTTGAGCACCACGAGAAGGGAAGTTTAAGCTCCCACAGACCTGCAGGGGCGCTGAGCACAGCTCTTGGGCTTAGGACAGGAGGAGGTTCCCCTGCCTGGACACAGCACGGAGGGGCTGCACCCAGAGGTGACAGGAGTGCCTGGGTGTCACCAGGTAGCAAGGACCCGAGCACTGCACAGAACCAACACCAGGGTGCACAGCAGGGACGGGCGGCTGGCACAGGGTATCAGATGTGGCTCGTTGAGCAGCAGGATGGAGGAATGGAGTCAGACGAAAACCTCACAGATGTTTGTGGGATTTGACTGATCCACACCTAGACAGCAGCCAGGAAACTTGTACCTGGCATCAGAAGACACCAGGCAAACAGTGACTTGGTTCTCAGCACAGCTGAAAATCTGTCCCGAATTCTTGTGCTCGGTTGTTCAGCTGTTCTTTAGGAGGGTCTACGGGCATTGTTCTACACCTTCGCAGGACGGACCAACGGGCCCAGTACCTGCTGTGGGACACAGAGGGTGGCAGTCACAGGAACCAACAAACAGGCCTTACCTCCTTAAAACATTCTTCCACTTTCTCAAACTCCATCACCAGCTCCAGCTCCTGGATGCGTTTGTTTGACAGCATCACCAGTCGGTGAACGCCCTCATCAACTCGATTATACAGCACGCCAGCAGCATCCAGCGCGTCCCTGGAAGGGGACACAAGCGTGGTCAGGGCTTTTGCATTAGGTCTTCCCCCCAGCGTTTCATGCAAACACGACGTGGCTGAAGGCAGCGCTTCAGTCGTCCTCCCAGCGGGACCAGTCGTGGCCGTCTTCATATGGAGAGCAGAAGGAAAACCACGCTGCTCCCCGCACCGTCCCCGTGATTCACCGCCCGGCGATCCCAGCGCAGACGGCCTGGCGGGAAGGACGAGGGCACCTCCTCGCAGCCAGGTGCCTTGCGACACTCGGCTGCGCTTGTCACCCTCCGAAAGGACACTCAGCTTGTCATTAGCACGGATTATTGCATCAGTGGGCTTTCACAAAACACGGGCTCGGCAGTTTCAGTTTCTAAAAGCGCCTTTTAAATTTAATTTAAGAAAGTAAATAAGCAAACACTAGGAAGGAAATCTCTCCTGACACCCCAGTCGCTCTCAGGACCTTTCACTAGCCAAACAAAACCACCAAGTGCGCAGCACCCCAGCGCTAAGAGCGCGCGCAGAAAGATTTGAAGACAAAGCAGAGCTCCCCGTCTTCCCCAGGACACTGCCCTGACCACAGCCCAGCAGGCAACGCTGGTGAACTACAGCCAGGATCCAGGAGACAGACGGACATTCAAGCTTATTCTTTGTGTCCCTGAGCTTCCCATGTTTCTTCTGCTCCTGCATTTCCCTTCCTGTTACCGGTAAGGACTCAATGGGCACCTACAAAGTCCTACAGCTTCCTTCAGCACTAAGGGCCTCCTGCACTCACCCCAAACCTGCTTTCATCTTACAACTGTCTTACAACTATCCGGCTTACGAGAGCATGGCTTTTTTCAGTCATATTATTAAAATTGTCCAAAGCACTTGTGAAACAGAGATAGCTCATAAAATTGTGAAGGCTCTGCTAGTGGAAATGAATACGTGCAACTCCGCATCCGTGGTTATTTCTGTCTTAGGCTGTAGGCACCTTGAACCTGCGAGATGCAGCTGAACTTAGTCACATCCTGCAGCTTCCAGCTTGTGCTCGCCATGAGGCGGTGCAGTGGCCTGGACAACTCTCTCTGTGCAGCAGGAATCCACAAGGTTTTTCCATTCAGAATTCCACCCGACGTGCAGCAGCCAACTTCCCAAACCTCAGGCTCTTAGACTCTTTTGTTTTTCCTCTGCGCAATGCCATTAGGCTGCATGAATTTCTCCAAAGTGCAGCCAAAGAAACAAATTGTTTCTGGACTGAGATCAGTGCTACTGCAGCGCGGAGGAGACAGGTTCTCTACGGCGTGTCTGCAAGCTTCAACGGATAGCTACAAGCTGTAAGGCTGCTTCTGTGTTTCCCCAAACCACCCGTAAACAAACAGTGACGCTATCGGCCTTCTGTTTTGCAATCTTTTCCTGAGGACAGACCCAGATCCGACCCAGGAGACTTGCAGCAGCGGAGCCATAACCGCTGTCCGAGCTGAGCTCTGGGACGTCTGTTTACGGAGCGGGCTCCGATGGCGAGCTCCCATCGGCAGCAGCGACACGGCGAGGAGAGCTAATGAGAAACAGCTCGGGAGATCGCTGGGAGTTGTGTTTGGCAACTGCACTAGTGCTCGGTCCTGGTTTCTGAATAAGGCTCCAGCAAAATGCGATATTGATCGCCAGACAGGCGGACACCCTTCGGTCTCACTCCCACGGGCCTGAAGTCCCTGCCGGCGGGAGGAAAGCAGCTTGCATACCGAACGCTCTCCCCCCGCCAGCACCTGCAGCTCCAGGCTTTGAGGCTGCTAAACACAAGCACGGCGACGGCTCGCTCGTGACGCAAAATGTTTTTCCAGCCCTTCTCTGAGCTTCCAGAGATGTCGCTTCGGTGCCGACGCTACTTTGGTGGCACTCGGTGACAAGCTGGATCGATCTGCTGCTCTTCTGTAAGGGAAGGGGATGCAAACACCCCCCCAACCCCAAATCCACGATGAAAACATGCGTGGTTTCAGTATTTAACGAGATATTGCAGGACGGCAACCCTATGACGTAGCAACTCCAAACAATTCCAGCTTTTGCACAGCCCGACCCAGCACCGGCCGTAACCCGATATAGGGGAAGGGAGCCAGGAAGCCCCACGCCACTCCTTCCACACCTGATGGAGGAAACGGGACATGGTTTGTCCTGCTCTCCCCCCACTGGCTGCCTGTGATTTCCCGAGAGGAGTCAGTCACAACCTGGGCTGCGGGGCTCCGAACGCTGCGGGCTCCCACGTGGCAGACGGCACCTCTACAGCCGCTCCTCCGAAGACAAGGCTGTGACTATGGGAAACGTACAGACAGAGGGACAGGAAGCTATTAAAACACAACCTGTTTTAGCTGTTGGCTGTTTTTATGGTGGTGTTGTTTTGCTTTTTAAACAGAAACGTGCCTCCCAAAAGCTCCCTGCGTGCAGAGGTGAACGCACCACGTCACCGCAGGCGAGACAAGCCTGTTGGAGCGCACCTGAGACCAGCGTTGGCCTTTCAACCCATGAACCACTGCAGGGAAAGGCAGGTTCGCAAATGCAGCAACAAAATCCCACTGCTGGCCCCAAGGGGCTCGGGGGACTTGCTGGCTGGGAGCTGAAGGACTGAAGCAACACGTCGCAGACACCTGTGAAGCAACACATCGCAGACAACTGCAGAAACTACGCCAGATTGCTGGCAATGCCAGGAAGAGCCGGGCTCTGAAGATGTCACTGAGGCCAGGCCTTCCCTGGGCTTGCAGGAGGCCATAGGGAAGAACCAAGCTGGGCTTCAAAGTCAGAAGCGAGGACTGAGCCCTGCGAACCACCCAGTGCAGCCCACATCCCGTGACAGCACGTCCAAGATGTGCAGATACTCAGCCACCTCTTTGTTATTTCAGCAGATTCAGTAATATTAATACTACTAACAATGACATTCTGTTTCCACACAAGGAAAACCTCTGCCTTACTGATCCACAGACCTCTCAAACTCGCGTAAAGTCAGGTTAAAGATGCACTTGGGAGCTTACACTATAACCAGGAACTGCACAGAGAATTCATCTCAGGTTAAGAGGGCTCCAAATGAGCTCATTTTCCCTTCTAAGTCAGGCTGTTCAGGGTATATATTGCTATCTGAAATTCTCACCGTAGTCATTTAAGTCCCCTTGTTTTCTGTGAGTCCTTGCAGCCGCAGCACCCAGAAAAACCCCTTGCAGAAGGCACCTCCAGCCTCAGCCCGAGAGGTGAGGCACCTTCAGGTGCAGCCTCACACATCCCTCCTCCTCTGCCGAGCTCCTCCAGCAGCCCAGCACCTCCATCCTTTGTCGGTGGGTCTAGTGGCGCTGTTTTCACACGTTCTGCCTCGCTCAGCAGGCATTCATTAAATCCTCAACGTCTAGTTGTTGGTCTTCCGCTGCATCTCCAAGGCAACTCCATTCATACGTTGTCAGCTCTGACAGTTCACTTGTAGCTGCCCGACAGGCGCTGCCTAACATCCATCTTGTACTCTTTCACACAGAGGCAAGTACAACCCTTTCCCTTACACTTTCTCATTTCCTTCCTAAATCACTTCTAGAGCCCCAGTAAACAGAATCACAGAATCACAGAATTTCTAGGTTGGAAGAGACCTCAAGATCATCGAGTCCAACCTCTGACCTAACACTAACAGTCCCCACTAAACCATATCCCTAAGCTCTACAAACCCAACGACACCTTGCAACAAGGAGCTGCGCAGCAAAATTTTACCTTGCATGTGCAGCTATTTCTTTTTCAGACCCAGACGGAGTTTTTCCATTCCTGCCCTTCATTCCTTTCAAGGCAGCTTGGAGTGCTGATGCTTTGAAATGCTTCAAACAAGTATTGGAAATCTTGTTGAAGGACCAAAAGCGGCTTCTGCCCTGCCACACAAATGGAAACAGAGGGATGTTAAGCACCTTCAAGATATTTTAATAGTGGCCTGAGCAACTCTGAGGAAGAAAAGCAGCGAGTTGTTTGAAGTCAGTGGAAAGTCTTGGCTAAGCGTGGATGTGTTTGGATGCACCGCCGTCTCCCTGTACATGTGAGTGCGGTAATAGGAGTCTTTCGCTGCATTCTTCCATGGTCAAATCATCCCAAGTAATTTTGCAATAGCGCAGATTCAATATAATTTATAGCAGAAAGGAGTAGCTTGATGTCAGTTTATGTTTCCCCAAATCCTGTTTTCATTGGGTAATTATCGTTTCAGTGGAAAAGACTCCAAACATCTTCAGTTTTCTGGAGGAGCGCCAAGCTGTTGTATAATGGCAGGGTAATTTCAAACCTATAATTTAGAAAGACCATTTCTGTCTGAATCCATCCTCCAAAAAAAGCTAGCCTTGGAGAGTTACACTTCAGTTTTCTAAGCAAAATACCTGCTTTGTTTACAGAAACACGCGGCCACAGACGAGGCATCCAGCAGGCTTGCAAAAGCAGGTGCTGCAGGAGCCGCGCCTGCCAGCTGCAAGCAGCGCGGGGAGGGAAGCAGCAGACCCATCGCTGCCCCTTACCTTGCAGCTCTCTGCCCCTTGACAAATGGCTCTGACCGAGAGGAACCAACCTAGAGGGAGGGCTAAAAGCAGAACACATCCTCTGACTGGCCTTGGTCAATTTTAAAAAGGGAAGGAACTGTGGATGGAAGGAGCACAGACGCGCTGCCTTCTGTCGGTGTGCTGGAGCGTGGTTAGGCGGATTTCCTCCCGCTAACTCTCCCAGGAAAATCAGATATCCCTGATCTCTGTAATTTAGGAGAAACACAGCCAGATGTTACAGCATTACCTTCATCCAGTCTTCCACTCCCGGTGTTGAACTTTCCTAGTGGCTGTCTCCACAGGCGTTGGAAGAACAGGAGTAGGATCTGGCAGCTAGGACATTTAAAGGACGACTCGGTCCAAGGACATCGCCCAGATCACCTGTGCCGATCCGTGGCCTACCAGCCACCTGCGCATCCTGAACAACGCTGCAGGAAGAAATTCTTCCGGCTTCGCAGGGAAAGTCTCGTATGCCTGAGGGGTGTTTTGCAGCAACAGAGATGCATTACAGACTTTCTTGGCCATTAAGGCATCCTGGTAGCAACCTACCCGACTGCCATATTCGTAATCATCCCATAAAATGAGGTCAACCTCAAAGGCAAATTCCTGCTCGTCAGGCTGAAAAGTTCGCATGCAGCTGAGGTTAAAATTTGGACAAGCCATCGTGAAGCTAATGCAGGTATCGCTAAATAAACTGTAATTACTGCCTGCAGCACCCAAGGAGTCACGGTGGTTTTAGTTACCTAGCAAAGGTATTTGAGCAGCTGGGTGCAGTGTTTAGAACCCCAAAGTGTCCTTAGAAGGGCACGGCGGTCAAACACCAAGCTCGGGGCTGCTGCGGGATGCTTGCTGATCGCGGTGGGAACAGCGGATTGCTGAGAGCACAGACCCAACCGAATCCCTCCTCACCAAGCTCCCTGACCAGCACGTGCACCAGGAACAACTCAACCAATTAATGCAACACACCACAGCCCATAACTGCCAAGAGCCCTCTCTGGAGCACAGTTTGGTTAAACATGTTTGGAGCAGAAATACCCTCTGAAGTCCCTCCAGAGCAATGGGACCGAAGCACGCAGGTTACGTATCCAGGTGTGGTCACCAGCTGCTACCTCGGATTCTTTTCCCGACCTGACCTGCATTCAGTTGCAATCAAACTGTGTTCAGACTGGGTGATTGTAAATCCCAGTACGATCTATAAACCTGACCCAAAGAAACCCAACAAAGAGCAAACAAAGAGCCAACTTACGGGGCAGCTCACCCCCAGGGGAGCCTGTGACAGGACATGGCCACGCTCTTCTGGGACCTCCAAGCTTCCAGCTGTGGTCTTCTACCAGCTTGACAAAACTCTTACCTCCAAACCTCATCCCATGAGCACTAACCCAGTAATAGTTACACTCGTCATCTGGGTCGGCTGTGTTCCTGCAGTTAGGACCTCAAGGGTTTCAAGATGCTCTGCTCAAATCTATGTGCCCACTGCGAGCCACACACCTGTGTCCCCGACACATCCTCCTTTTACACGCCCCCAGTCTTTACAACACGGGTCGTAGCAGTGGCTGTGCTATCAGCTACCCCGGCAGCAGAAACAGCCACCCCAGCTCAGCTGCTTAAAGCACGGTGCTTGCGGGATGGTGTGGGCTGAGCCAGGAACTCGGGGCAGTCCAGCTAACATCCTATGCTGGAAACTTTTGGCAATTCTTTCCGCAATGCTTTTAAACAGATAAAAAACCTCACAGCGTGTCGTTAATTAGCTAATGCCCTGTTGGCATGACAAAGATCGCAAACAAGAACAAGCAAAACAGGAGCCTTCTGGGTAAAGCCCCCCGAATCCAGGAAGATTCAGGACATAACGCAGCAGAAAATGAACAGCAGAGGGGAAGCTGAGAGGGTTCATCTCACAAAAAGCCCCAAAGAACAACGAAAACTTACCTAAGAAGAGCTCTGCGATCTGAAACCTCCCTGCAGGTGCCACGAGAGGCTCCACGCAGCACTTCGCACGCCCAGAACGACAACGGCTCCGCGCTCCTTTATGTGGAGCAACGAGGTTTGTTTAATGCGAGCCTAAGTGCTTTTTGCCAGGCTAAAACCACCAGGCAAACACAGGGAACAGGTTAGACTGTAAAGAAAATGAATACCAAGCAGCACGGCATGTGTTTGGATAGAAATGTCGCCGCGCGCTCCTCCCTCCGCCTGACACAAACAAACACGGCCATGGGAGAGCGCTGCCACCCATGCACTGCTGAGGGCCAAAGGTTTTGTGCTCGTCAGCATCTTCTGCGTCACCAGCAACAGCGCAGAGGCGTCTCGTGGCGGAAAGGTGCCACACTTTGAGGCCGGGATTTAAGCACGGTTTTTCATCTCACTTCAAGGTACACCGAGAGTTTATTTGAACCTAAAGATGAAGGTTTTAGGAGTAGGCTCCCAGAAGAAATATGCAAATTACATTTACCATTGAAAGGTGCTCTCACAGGGCACGTCAGGGGTGTGTGCTGTGGAAAAGCGGTAGCATGGAAGGTTCCCAAAGCTCCCAGGGTCAGCTGTCTTGGAGCATCCCAGGAGCTGCTTCCCGCAGGAGTCTTGCCAAAGCCCCGCAGACACGAGCTCCTGCAGCACCACGCAGCTGTAAGCCTCCGCTTTGTCAAGAGCAGGGAACCCTACATTTTTTAGACATGGCTTCCACAACTTCAGGCAGGCTTTGTGCCTCGCTGCTGCACGCAGCTCTCGAGCAGACGTTCAGAATGGGAGGACCAGTGCGGAGGAGCAGGATGATCCCATCTGCAGCACAAGCTGTGGTTGCACTCTGATATGGAGTATGAAAAACATCTTAATTTCAAAGGCCTCAGGTGGAGCAAAGACCTGATCACATCTCTCAGTTAGCTGTTCCAGCTGCTCCAAACCTGGAAAAAAATCTGAAACGGCGTAAGGTTTGAAGTTTCTGTTCACTGATCTCTGCAAAACCAGGCTGGGTGACAGGAACCACTGCACGGCTTCTGCACAGCCCAGACGACGCAGGCCTGCCTCTGTCACCACGTAACTGGAACTGCTTCCGCGTCTCGAGCAGTGGATGAGAAAACACAGAGCGGTGTTTTCTGAAACAGCCAGACCCAAGCGAGCGTTGCTAGTGTGTGCTCGGGGCAGCCCAGGATCCTCTGCAGGCAGGCACAAGCGCGGTGTTAGCTGGGCGGTCAGCCTCTGCTGCCGGAATCGAGTCGGGCTCAGCATCGGGAACCCGGCAGCTGCCGCTCAGGAAGCCTGCTCCACGCTGCCCATTACCTCTGCTCAGCCCAGGTCCCCACCCAGGGCTCCCATCCAGATCACCGAGCCACGCTAAAAATAGCCAGCCGACAGAACCAGCTCTTGGCTCTCCCCGCTCCACCCTCAAAGCACAGAGGCTAACTGCGCTGCCTTCGCAAACAAAAGGAGGCTTCACTCCTCCATCTATTTATAAGCTGTTTATTCACAGCTTGCAAGCGCAAATTCTTTTCAGATGAGAAGCTTGGGGGAAGAGATTATGATTTTTCTGGTTCCGTGCTGCAGAGCCCAGCACCCAACCTGGCCATGCTTTCACCACCTGAGGTTTTCCTCTTCTTTTCCAGCTCTCACGTCTACTCTTGCGGCCAACCTGCCCACCAGCAGGCAGAACGTGATGCGACTCCACTCCTGGGCCATGCTAAGAGCAGGTTTGCTGGCAGAGCCACGCACCAGGAGGATTCTGGTTTGACTAGTATAAGGCAGGCGCCTTTGCATTAATAAAATATGTTTGTATTTTCTTTCCTCCGCTTCTGACTCACGGCATATCGAGAGGACGAAAGGCATCGCTGGACACCTCACCTTGGCAGGCATTCCCAGCTCCGGGCTACGCCGGAAGAGCAGCAAGAACGAGCACAACAGCGGAAAACGTCTGGCTGAAGACAGGGGTGGAAGCCTCCGCCTCCCTGCCCGGTCCCCGCACCAACGCCTCGCCTTAGTAAGAGCTCCCACTGCTGCTGCCCGGCTTTGGGCAGCTTCCCAAGGCTTACGGTGGAAGTTTCAGAGGAATCTTCAAAATCCACCCCAAAATAAGCAAGGCATTGGTACGCCTTCTACGGCTGGCATGGTGAGTTGTCTCCGAGCCACAGGGTGGCTGATCCATACATGGGATACTCCAAAGCCAGAGCCACAGCTGCTAGCCAGCCCTACAAAACTTAAGAATAAGACAGAGTTCATTAAAGGCTTCCTGTCCTAAAATCATAATAAAAAACATCTATTAAAAGCACTGATGTCTCCGCGGCATTTGCCCACGCTCACCAACAGGAACTTCAGCTAGGCTAACGGCTTGCCGTGTCAGTCCCCAGGAAGGCTGGCGCAGCAAAACCTGGGACACTTCCAGGTCCTGTGCTAACAGACCTAAGAGGCGCTGAGCCTTCAGCGCAGCAGTTGGTGCGCCAGCAAATATGCCGTGTTTAAACCCTGCCAGCTCCTCTAACAATAAATAAGTGGCAGTGCCGGCTTCAGCAGTCCACTGCACCCTGGGGTGGCCAGCCCATGATATCAGGAGCTGTCGTTACAGCGTTTAAGGAGGCACCCCAAGAATTCAGGCTCACTGGTACCGCACCCCCACCTCGGCCAGGTTCAGCCTGGCCTTCCTGGAGGTGGGACAGTGGCGAGGCGAAGGTGGAGACGGTGGCAGCCGAAGCCACCGCCCTGGTGCTGCGGCACCTCTCAGGAGGGGATGGAGCAGCCACAAGGGCTTCTGGGAGGCTCTTAAAGCATCTGCCAGAGAAACAAATGGATGTGTATCGTGACACACCTCTGCTGCGTGACCTGACGCGATGAGTTCAGTCTCTGCAGGAAAGGAGCCGCGCCGCTGGGACCTGAGCAGCAGCAAGGTCCCACTGCTCTGTCACCGAACACTCCAAAGGGCATCGTGGCTCTCCAGGAGGGCAGAGCAGGGCAAGACGCCAAAAGCAACCCCAAGGGAAAAGCTGCATTACTGAAGAATGACCAGAGCCACGTTTGTTTGCTACGTGCGTCCAAAAGGCGTTCAGCAGACAGCAACCGGCTGCGCAGAGCACCGGCCTGCTTCCTTGCCAGTTTTAGGACACTCTTTCCACCCTGCAGTTAAGCACTGGTTACATGTTTTCCGACTGGTTTGTCCCTCTCTGTTCTTACCGCTTCAGGATTTTCTTTTTGCCACATGAAGCTATAAGCGAGAAGGAAAGTCAGCCTCGAGAGCTGGCAGAACGCATCCCCTAGGAAGCAGCAAGCAGATCCCTTGCTTCTTCATTCCCACGGTGATGGTGTAGCTGGGCTCGTCCTTCCCCTCCATGCCTCTTCAGAAAAATCACGCTTTTTATCACTAGCCCCGTACTTCCGGTTGGCGTATTTTAACTAATCGAAGCCACGACTGCAGAAAACTCCTGCCCTTAAAAACTTTGCCTCTACTTCTACCCAATTCTTGCGTATTTTGACAGTTACCTGTTCAGAGCTGGCCTCACAGCTTCAGACTAAGAAGTCTGGGCAGTCGTGACTCTGCTTGATGAGGTTTTTGAAACGCAAGAGAAAAGAAAGAACTACAACGTGACATGCCATTAACAAAAGCCGTAAGGAGGCTCGGAAGGATAAAACCATTTCACGTTTGCGAATACTTACATTTCAAGTACTGGGAGTGGGGAGGAGGATTAAAGACCTCAGCACTGATCAAAATTTTACAATTCACAAGTTGAGAAAAGCGATACAACAGGCCCTGCTGAGCTCACAGCCACAACTGGTTCTGTTCCATTTTCACGTATCCCCACCCAAAGTCTCTCAGTGGACCCAAATCCATCAACAGCAGGCTTAGGAGGCCAGCTGCTGAGTTCTGTTACAACCCTGCTTTGATCCTGTTCCTTCAGGCAGCCTACCCAGGAGCCTTTACAGGAGCCCAGAACCTCTAATACCTGCACAGCGATTTGGACAGGAGGAGCTAAAGGAGCAAGTGCAGCCTGTGGAGGGTCTAGAAGTAACAGTGCCTTATGCAGAGCTCTCTGGCCAAGCCGCGGAGCTTTTCTCCTCGTTGCCAAGGATCCTGGAGCAGCGACGAGCGACCATCTTTAGCTCTCCGCCCTGAGCATCTGACTTACACAACAAGCAGGCATTTCCTTATTTAAAACACCGCATGGAATTTAGGTTCTGCAACTGTTCCACAGCCTAAAATAAGACCAACGTTCTCCATCTGCATTCGTTTAAAGCTCCTCAGGCTGGACAGAGCCCCATATACCTGACCTGCAGCATACACGCTCCATTCATGCTGGCAGGCCACGAACATGACCTGAATTAAACGGAGAACACGCTGCACAGCCTCGGCATGTGCTCAAACACGGGGCAATCAAAGCTGTGTGTGTGTGTGTCCCACCCCTGCCCTCGCTAAGGTAATCAAAGCAGTAAATTATCCTTAGGGGCTCTGTCAGATCAGGTTTCAAAGTTGATCATTTCCCTGCACAAGAACACAGGTTTAGCTTAAAAACAAAACAAAACATAAAAAGCAAGCATGTTCTCCCCGTTCTCTGAAGGCTCTCATTTTAATCACCAGGCAGCAGCTTTAAAGGGAGAGAAAAAAGGCGCACACAAACCACAACAACCTGCATGACGTGTGCTTCTCACACCGCGTCAGAACAGAAAGGCTGCATTGTCCTAACGCTGCTCGAAATTGCATCGAGAGCACTTAAACATTTCAGCAAAAGAAGTGTGTCCTCACGGCCTGCCAGAGCTGCCGGCAGGAGCCACAGCAGGCAGGGAAACCGAACGGTTACACCGCTGGTCCCCTCGCACTCAGCCCCGAAATGCCGACCCCTGCCTCCCGGCGACAGGCTGCGACTCGCGCCCTCATCCGCTTGTTGGACTTTCAGACAGAAACCTTCTCCCTGCGCTCGGCTGAGCCACCCCGCGAGCTGTTTCCTTCTCGTCGCTCCGTTCCCTCCCTTAAACCTCTCGGTTTGTGGTGGCAACAGAGAGTTTAATGAGGGGAAGGCTGCAGACGCACGGGGCCGATCCTCGCTGCCCTGCCACGCGCTGTGCCCCCGCCGTACCCACGCACCGGCGCTTATCTCCCGCCGGGGCTGGAAGCTGCTGGGTGCAAGGGCTGCCTTGCTGTTTGCACAGCACATAGCACAGAGGCCTTCACACGCTGATAGGCTTCAGGTGTTTTAGCAGTACAAACAGGAGTTGTGCAATGCCCTGGGGATTTCAAACAGCTGGCCTCTCTCATCCCCCCCGCTTCTCATACCAATTCTGCAAAGGGGCAGTGAATATTTGCTGTGCAAACCGCACCGATGTGTGAAGAGCTCAGCGCTCGCTAGAGCCAGAAAGCATTCCTCGCAGTCAAGGTCCTTGGAAATCCCCTTCCATAAGGAGTGCCTTGGCAAATCGCACCCTGATAACGCTTGGACCCAAACGCTGATCACCGGCATCGTCAAGTGAGACTTTGGGCTTTAGGGGTGCACAAAGCACCCGGCCCTCTCCTCACTGCAGGAGGTGAGAGTCTGGTTTGGCTTGGAAAAGGAGCTAAAAGAACCATCTAAACGAACCCACGCAGTCAGGAAGGGACCAATTTTTGGACTGAGGAAGGAGCAGCCCAAATCATTACGCTCTTCGCTTTTGCTGTTTCCAACAAAAGTCCTCGCTACACAAAAAACCACACTGGCCTGTGCCGAGGATGGGTCGTGGACAGGCCGCCCGTCCTGCTCTCCGCTCACCTCCAGCTCTCTCCTCCCGCCCTGCTGGGCTCACCTGTAGTCCTGGGTGAGGGTGACACAAGATTCCTCCTTCCTCAGCCTGGCCAGGAGCGCTCCACCCTCCAGCTGCAGCCGGACCAGCCGTGCATCTTCCAGAACGTTCTTCATCAACTGCCTGTAATTCCTCAGCAGCACAGCTGCCTCCTGCAGGGATTATAAGAGCGAGATGAGCGGTCACGGCAACGTATGGGCAATGAGGGAACAGGAAAAAAAAACAGTGCACAACCCAACCCAAACCACATCTCACCTTGTCCCACCCTAGCACCGAGGGAGGTTGGTTCCCACGGCTGCTTCTTTCAAGCCTGCCAAGTCCAAAGTGGTGAAGAGTCTTCCTTATGCCCTCAAAACTTCGCCCACCAGGCTAAAATTGAAACCCAGCTCCTAACACGCTCCATTCGCTGGGCACAGAATCATTTTCAGCCTCACGTTCCACTCACTGCTATCTCCTGCTATTCTTAGAGCCGGACCTGCACGGCACAAGGAGGGCCGGTAGATGCGCCCATGTATCCAGGAGGGCCCAGAGAGGCTTCCCAGGAGGGGATGACGCGTTTGCAACAACGCTGGCTTGGTCTCTGCACCTTCCCCTTGCCCCCTTCCACATTTCTCTTCTAGAGGCAGCAAAGAGCCGTGGTGCAGCCTTGGCCTCGTGAAATCTGTGCTGCCAGGAACTTGAGCCAGGCCACGCAGGCTAACCCGGGGTGGTGCTCAGTGCTAGAGCCACCAAGCCAGCACCAGAACGCTTCACATGCACCCTGCCAACGTAAATAATCTTGCCTTGCCCCTGACTGACACAGTGAACGGAATCACTGAAGTTTGCTGGCAAACACAACAAAACACAACAGATTTCTCTTCCCCTTTTCTTTCTCTCCCCTCCACTCCCTGGTAGAGCAGCCTCAGAAAGGTGTGGGCTGCGCAGCGCTGTTCTGCTGCGCTGAGATTAGCTTCAGCAGCAAATGCATTCCCCTGCTGCAGTGGTTCTTCAACAGAGAGCAGCAGAGCTGGGGGAGGAAAGGAGACACCTTCCTAGGACTCCAGTGCCCTTCCTAAACTGATTTTATACCTGCAGTCCCTCGTGAGCATTGACCTCACGCAGACCAGTGCTCTTTGGTAGGGAACTGGTCAAACCCTCACTGCACAAACACCCCTTGCCCTCACAGCCAGAAACGTTACTCCAATCCATGCTGGCACAGCCTCAGAAACCCAACTACGGACAACTTTCCTGCAGTGCAAGAGGAGAAACAGCTGAGGGAGTTCTCTGTGCTTTGCCCACACTCCTGTTTGGCCACTGAAACCAGCTGATGGCTCTCTCTGGTGCTTCTGTTGTCTAATAACGTTATTTTTTCCTTTGTAAAGTACCCATCTGTTATGTCTCTTCCTTTTTCCTCCTTTCCCCCTCCTCCTCTGACGTCTCTCCACACAGCAAGCAATCCAGCAGCAACGAGCACAGCTCAAGAGGAGATCTCTTGGGTTGACACCGAGGGATCAAAGAGGCAGCTGCCACACGCAGCAGCGTACGTTCTCCATGCTTACCTCCGCTCTTTCGGGTAGTTTTCCAGATTCCACTTTGTGAATGGCTCCCTGGAGGAAGGCACAAGCCCCTTGGCATCCCTGTAGCAAGTGTTCCAGTTTCTACAAGAGGAAAGGACCGAGGCAGAGATCATTGTCTCACAGCTGATGAGAAAGCCACCTTTTCAGCTTGCAGGAGGTTAAAAGGACAGAAATCAAGACAGGATCAAACGCATTAACCCAAGGGTTCAATTACGCTGCTGGTGAAGCTGTATCATCAGCAAAAAGAGGCCCAGGAGCCATCACAGGCTTCAGATGCATCACTCTGTACCAAGTCCTCTGCGCAGACCTTACAAACTCACCACGGCATGTCTGGGCCACGCTTTTAGAGAAAAGAAAATCAGCCCAATTATGGCCCACATTCTTCCATGATTAGCATTTCTTGTAACTTTCCACTAAGATGAATCACTCCGCGTGCATTTTGGAGGAGCAAAACTCAGAACGAGTACAATTTCTACACTTTAAGTCGTTCCTCTTCATATTAAAAGCAGTGTAAATTAAAGGTTAGGAAACTGGAAAGCTTCCACAATTAAAGCACCTTAAACTAGTAGCAAAGCTCTCTCTGAGGGAAAAAACCACCAACCACCACCACCAATTTCACACACAGGGGAGGAGGCGACTTTTCTAAACTGTCACTGATAAAGGCTCTCAAACGCCACCCTCTAGCCACTGTAATCAGGGAGGGAAGAAAGAGCTATTAAAAAAAATAAGGGAAAAACAAAGCAAAAGCTGTGATTTGAATCTTTACTGAATTTAACGCCCTCTTTGGAGCGCTGGAACAGCCCCAGAGGGGACGGATTAGCAGGCAGGATGCAGGTGAGATCGCTGAGGCAGGAAATAAACCCGTTTGCCACACAGCTGCAGATCCAAAAGGGGCTGAGCACATGGGCCATTATCACACGCAGCGCGTCACACAAACACGCGACCCAAACAGACCCGTTCCTACCCTAACTCCCTGCGGTAACATTTTGCGCAGTAAAGCGTGAGACACGGCAATAAGAGGCAGTCTGCTGTCGTGCTCCTGCCTTCGAGAACCATCCTTCGGCACAGACCGAGCACCTCAGCTCTCGAGCTTTTCTCAACCCTGTCCAAAAACCGAATCCATGTCCTCCTGCAAAGCTTCCTTGCTGCCAAGCAAACCTCAGATTCAAGCCTAGGCACCAAAATTCAGCTTCTGCGTTTCTGTTGCATCAGCATGGCTTCGGTGCTTTTTAGATGTGAGGTTTTTAAAAAATGGGTTCTGAAACAAGTTGGAAAAGATAAGTTATTTTATATATTTTTATATATATATATTTATATATATATACTTATTATATATTTATATAATATGGCACATGCTGAGCCTGACTGCCAAAGCTTGCCACCAGCAACACACCGGTGCTGTATCGGGGATACCGTAACCTGCTTCGAAGGCTGCACCACGCAGCGACCCCGGAGCCAGGCGAGCGCTGAATTGTTTGGAAGCGGAGGTGACGGTTCTGTCATCCACCGGGGTGAGCAAGTCAAACGCGGCGTGAAGACAGCCAATTTGTGCGCAGATTTACAGATTTAATCCCGTCTCATCTCAGTGTGCCAAATCATGTCTCAGTACAGCTCGTAAAAATCCAACAAGCACACGAGCCACAGGACTCACGCGCCCTCCACAGCGAGGGCGTGCGCGGGGCTGGGTACTGGCGCCACAGCTGCTACTTTTGCAGACTTCTGGCAGTCCGCACATCCCCTGCTGCACGGCCAGCAGCATCTGCAGTCCTGCCAAGCATCATCGGTGTGCGCGGCGCTGGTGGCTGCAGCACCCTTTGCTGGGGCTCCCTCCCTTCCCAACCGCATCTGGGCACTGCGGTGTCAGCCCCTCTGTCCCCGAGGTTTAACCTGAGTCACCCCAAACATCTCCACAGAGAGGTCGAACAGGATCGTGGCACCGAGGCACACTCACAGCAGCGACACAGGGAGAAGGAACAGATTGCTGGTACTGCCTCCTGCTGCTGTCCTGCTCCTACGACTCGCTGAGCAGACCCTGCACGGGGAAGCCGTTTCCTGGCCTGACACAGCCAGCTCGCAAAGAGGAATAAAACGCACCCCACGGCTGAATCTTCTCCGTCTTTTTAGTTTAGATGTTTTCTAAACAGTTCAAATTTGATGACAACTTTGGTAAACAAGTGGACAAAGGAGGAAGGAGATGTTCCTGTAAGTATCTGAAATGATTATCGGGAGCTTCCAAGTTTGACTCCCACCAGGACGGCAGTTCTCACTACGCAGCTCAGTGTTGTCTGGAGAACCTGCCCCAAACCCATCAAGATCTAACCATTTTTTATTATTTTTTAGTTCTTGGTGATTGGGTACTGCCATCTCCTGAGATCAGCACAAGAAGTGTCTGCCCTTAAGCCTCCAAGTAGAAGTGCAGCGCCACAAACAACAAAGCCGGATGCTGTTTCTCCTTTCCCTTCAAAACATGGTCAAACCTCAATTAATGCAGTCCAAGCACGAGTTAAAAACTGCAGTTATAGGTCCTGCAGTTATGCTAACAGGCCACAGTGCATCCATTTTAGGGAGACAATATTAGTGTCCTTTTGATAACAGAAACTGTCATCTGCATACACAGCTGTTAGAGGGAGCACTGTCCTTTAATGCTTGTAGGCCTGGTTGTTGACGGGCTCCTCTCTTGCTTCAGCCCCGTTACCTCGCCGTTCCTTGTGTCAGACACCCCACTTACCATGCGGAAGCTCAGCCAGTCGCGGTGGCAATAAGGGAAGGTCCCATCCAGTTCTAGCGGCAGCTGGGAGCTGTCTATGTGCTTATGGAGGGATTTCATGGAGGTGAGAATCTCAAACTGCATGGGAAGAGAAGAAACAAAAGCGCATCGGCGTTAGAGAAAAGGGCGGTGAGTTCTGGCAAGGAGGAGGGGAAGGTTAACGAGAGACAGCGTTTCTTTTTCCTTTATTTACCCTGCATAGAAACAAGGCACGCTGTGTGTATCTGGAATATGAAGGAAAAAAAAGTCAATTCAATCTTAGAGCAGTTTGCTGTGCAGTTTTGTGGGCGAACCCTGAGGGAACGCAGGCCACAACACGTTGTTTTACCAGGCAGAACATCTGTGATGGAAGTCTGGCAGCAGGCAGCCTTCTCTAGAGCCAATACCTCCAAGTATAAGCAGAGCAACTCCCTCATATGCTCGCACACCGGGTTGCGATTTGCATTTGTTTGGAGAGCCGGAGAGGTTAAATCCAGCCCCCAGCTTCCCCATCTCGCTTCCTGGAAAACCTCCGAGATCTCCCTCTCGGAGAGCAGCCTCTGCCCTGCCCTCAGTTCTCCAGGCAGCACAGCAGCTGTTTGCTCCAAGTCTTTCCTAGATTTTGACACCGATAACTTGCCTTCTGCGAGCCTGTAGTACCTCACCAGAGCATGCTAGAGAAACAGACAAGTGCTCCTGAAGGTATGTGGAAGCCAGCCCAGACACCAGGCTCTCAGGTGCAGACATTTAACCCCACACGTTCTCTGTGAAGTTTTCACCTCCTTATGAAATAGCGAGGATGCTTCCAATTCCTCCCGTGCAACTTGATCAGTCTTCGCCGTTTCCTCCTACACACTCTGGAGTTGTTCAGCGCTTTTAAATAACGTCTTCTGGAGCTCTGCCTGCACGCACACACCTGCACACCCCTTGTGCACTTCAAATTCTTTCACATGGGGGAAATGACGGAGCGGACTAAGAGCGTTTACTGTTGGTTAGCCTTTCGGGGCAGCACACCACACACACAGCGAACCTGAAACCTGCAGGATTTTGTGGCAGGCACAGAATTTCAGTCCAGTCCTGCAGCTCCTGACAGGCTTGGTGCAGAGGGAGATGACTAAGATGCAGCCTGACACTCTGCTCAGACAATGAGGGAGGCTGAAAGCCTGCGTTTTGCGTACAGCTGTGGAACACCAAGGCAGGTTCGCTTCTGGTGGGGGTGTTTGGTGATGCTGAGATCAGCTTCCCCCCTCTGTTAGCACCTGCTGTTAGTCTTCCCAGACCTTTCGGCTGCAAAGAGAACCTGAGACATGTACACTTTTCCTCTTCCCCCTCCTGCAGAAGTCTCTCACTGCTGACAGCAGTGGCTACGAGGAGAGGGAACGTGAGATATCCAAAGCCTGCGAACAACAAGTACCTTCACAGGATGGAGCCCAGGATTTAGCACAATGTGATCTCCTCCTGACCAACTATTTTCTCCCTGGTTAACAGAAGGGCGTGAAAAGCATCTGGGTTACTGTTAGTGGTGCAGGACTCCTCCGTGCTGCTCTCTGTGCCCCCAGCAAACCCCATGTCTCAAGGGCCCCAGCAGCCCGACATAATTACGGCACACATGTCGGTGATGGGCTCAACAATAAACACAGCATGACAGAGAGATGTTCAGCTCGCATAAACTTTACAACCCTATAAATACCACACCCGTAATAGACCACAACCATAAAATACAGAGAACGGCTACAGAGATTTCACGTGAGAATAAACATACATTAGTGGACAGAGAACTCGCTGCTTGGAGTTAAACAGGAAATGAACGGCTCCCCGGCAAGCCCTGGCCAAACGGTTCCGTTACCTGTCCCGCTGCCGGCTTCTCCACCCGAAAAGTCAGATCTCTTTCAACCAGAAGCAGTACTCCGTGAATACAATGAGGATCCATGTCCTGAAAGAGAACAGAGTGCAAAACCATCACCTCTCCATCCAGGATGCTAAGGAGAAAGCGTATCAGTTTTGTACAAGAGATTGTAATTTATCCTTCAAAGGTGTTCAGGAAGGCTGGAAGGCAGTCACCGGGAACAGGGGAGGCCATTCTGCAGGGCACCAAGGCTGTGTCCTTAAGGTAGTTTGCTTCAGATCAACTCGTCACGCAGTATTTAAGGAAGCAATGAAAGAGGTCAGGTCTTGGCTACACTAAAAAAATGCTGCCTTATACACCGGGATGCATCGGGGGAGGAAAAAAAAATAACTAACAGGAATTACGTTCAATGTCCAAGTTTCTTCTTGATAATTTTCCTGGTCATTTGTCCTAACCGAAAGGAAGCTTTTCTCCACGCAGTGCCAAAAAATGTCATCTCGTCTTTACTTTCTGCCAACTCACAATCAAGGACTCGCATCCTGTTGCTAGTGTTAAACCAACAGAAATTCCTATTTGGACATCCCGAGGGACGTCTGGCAGCTGTAGTTCAAACTCTGCGATCCAGGATCAGCTCTCCAGTTATAGAAGCACTCTACAGGGAAGTGAGAAACAGGCAGAGAGCGACAGCAGGAACAGGGAAACGCAGCAGAAACATTCAGACCACGACGACAGGGCCCGCTAGACACACGACGCCTGGAGCTGGATGGCAAGGAGAAGCTGTCGCTCCGTGTGGTTAACTAAGAGCCACCCCACCTAAAAGCCTCACAGATGTCTTCTCCCTCTGCAAAGGTCTCGGAACCCATCCAGCCACAAATCCTTCTTGGAATCACTCGAGCTGTAGGGAACCTGCACGCAGGAGCCCCGTTTAAGTGAAGGCTGTGGCGCGGAGGCAGGTGCCGATCGCCCCGCAGAGCCTGAGCTGCCCAGCCTGACGCTGGGCCCAGCGTGGTAATGAAGAAACTACGGCAGCACAACCCAAGCCTGCAAGTGCGGGCAGCAGCACAGGTTGCAGAGCAAAGGAAAAGCCGTTTCTCTGTAGTGCTAAGAGAGGATCCTTTTGAACAGGCAGGAAAAAAAAGCCCAGCTTGAAACAACTCCCAGAACAGTCAGAGGTTTCTCAGCCGCCTCGAATCCCTTTCATTCACACTTTCACTGTTACTTGAACACTGATCAAAAGGCCAAGAAGAATGTATTGCATAATTAGGCTGAATTAGGTAAATACTACAGCTCCTCTGAAGGGAGCATGGGGAGACATTACAGCCGTGCGAGCAGCACTGAATTTGCCTCAAAGTACAGTGGGATGGCAGCTCTAAATTTGTCTGCTAAAAAAGTACTGCGGGATGAGAACCAGCCACAGTGCCAAGACAGGTCACGACTCTAAAAATTAAATAAATTTATTATTTCACAATCCCTCATACTTCAGCAGTCATGAGATGTGCAATCGGAGAGAGGATAAAGGTAGCGATGGTGTAACACAGGGTTGCCGCAGCCAAACGCTCATTTGCTTGTTTGTTGCTGCTGAAAATAGCAACTGAAAAACCATTCACAAGTTCAGCTCTCAGGGGAGACGCTCAGGGCTTCCCAGTCCAAGAGAAAGAAATATTTCCAGAAAAAACGAAGTATTTTTCACCACATTTGTTCTTTGAACAGCTAAAGAAAAGAAGCCAGACTCATCCAGCCCTGAGGGATCCACCCGAGCAGACTCCACCAGTTCACAGAAGCTCTCTGGGACGCAGGCGGAGCTGGCAGCAGCAGGATGCTACCTGCAGCAGCTTTCCTGCAGCTTTTCGCCCAGTCTCGTGCCTCCTCTGCTAACAAGAGCAGCTGCGTGGAAGCAAAGATACCGAGCCCCACATTTCCAATGAACTCCGCACCTCCGGCACAGCCACAATGGGGACATCAAAGAACAGAGCAGCTCAGAAAGCAGCAGGGTAAACACCGGTCCTTTTATTATTTTTTAAATCAAATAATTATGTATTTTCTTCCATCTTTCTCAGGAAAAGCTCCAAACCATCATCTAGCTTCCTGACTGGTGGAAGCCCAAGGCCAAACCTAGCAGCATCAGCACAGTTTGAAGCCCTGGCAGTCCCCACGCGCCACACAATCTCCAAGAGCACTCCTAACAGAGCAATGGGACGTTCCTGGTCTTTAACATCAGACCAAGGTCCTCCATACTGCTGAAGTAGCAGGGCTTGGAAACACCCCTTGAGAGCAAGGATCACAGAGAAATTCCCTGCTTTGAACTGCTGCTGTACCCCTGGCTTCATGGACAGACAAATCCTGCTCCAAAGCACCATTACGCAGCTTCCCACAGAAGGAGCACGAGCTGTTCTTGCAGCACGTACGCGCTGCGCGCTCCCCTTCTCCTCCGTACAGAGCTGCCAGAGCATCTCCTAACTCTTCTCAAGTTAGCTGCAGCACTTCGTTCTGCCTCTGCTCCCAGTGCGCCCTGGGACAGACAGACTGCCAGCAGTCAGACAGGAAGACTGTCTGCCCACGTTCAAAAGAGGATGGGGAAAAAAGTCTCGCAGAAGACAACTGAAGGCAAAGAGGGTGAGAAGCTTTCACCAGCTTACGAGGTGGCTCTCCCGGCGCTGTAGGAAAGCCACCTGCAGGCACCAGAAGTCAGCTATTAGTACTTAAGAGTTCTATTCGTGCATTCATTCCAGAAAGACGGAACATGGAAGAGGTATTTCCTCAGCCTGACAGATACTGACCCAGAAACCTCTGGGATCAGCCTTCCCTCCCCAGGGAGGCTCTGTGGGGTTAACAGACCCGAGAGCTGCGGCAGGAAGGGACTTGGCGTTAGGTCATCTGATCGGTGCTTATCCACTGTGAAGTGCTCCTCGCTGCTGAGTCAAGAGGAAAACATCCCTTCGGAACTGAACGAGCGACACTGGGTCTCAACACCGAACAGATTCCTCCCACAGTTCCACAGCAGGCTTCACAAAAGCCAGGTAAATAAAACGCAGTTGGAGTAGCGAGCAGAGCAGCAGAGAAATGAGCTCTCCAGGGACAGTCTGCCAGAGCTAAGAGACATATCGGGGATTTCAGAACGGACCCCAAGGAGACATCTGCTCTGTGACCCTACGAGCACAGCACGTTGACTGCGATCCAGCATCCACTGCGCAGCGAGCCTTGCTGCTCTCTACAAAGTTTAGCTGCCTCGTTGTAGTTACAGTCAGTTTTCTAAACTCCTCTGTCTTTATTTCCGTGTCGTGGGAACACAGGGGCAAACCAGAGGTAAATGCTCAGGATCCCCGAACGGCTCAGCGGAGCCAGGGGATTACCCCGGTGCCACAAGCAGGTGAGGAGCCAGCCGAACAGGTCTTGCTTACAGTCTGCCAGAGAGGCAGGGTAAGGGCCAGCAAACAAGCAGAGTAATCGGCCTCCGTCAGTCACTGTTACCTGCAGCACACCTTCAGCTCTAGTGACCTGTCCTGCAGCACATTAATCCCTGCTAACTAACTGTTGCGCTACCCTGTGCTCGGAGCCAACCTGCCATCGCAGCAGGGTATTACACAAGTAGGGCAAAAAAAGCTTTTCCTCCCTCCCCGTTTCACAGGATAAGAAGCTCAGGGTGAGGAGGGCTTTATTCCTGCCACTCTGCAAGCCTGAGGGCCCAGCAGTGGTCCAAAAGCACAGTGCTTCAACACGTTGCTGATTTCCAAATCACCCCCCTAAACACAACCTTGCAACCTACACGGAAACACTCAGAAGCCCGAGCAGCCCACTGCCACGTGGGCACAGCATGAAAGAGCAGATGCATGCCTGGTATCTGCAGGACTGAGCAGGGCACCCGATAACTCCTTCCCCCAGAGAGCGAGCACACTGATCCAGCGCCCAGCTCCACCCTGCCCAGGAAGCAGCGCAGAGCTCTGACTCAGCCCCAGCTCTCAGATGTGGCACCGAAGCACATAAACCAGAGACACCGGCCTCATTAAAACATCGCCCCGTTCCAGTTTGCAGAGCTTGAGCCCTGGGAGACCTGAGCTCTGATTTAAAAGGAACACCTGCTCAAACAAGATTAGTCATAGCTACAGCCCGGCATCTCCTCTGGCTTTCTAATAACAGCAGCCAGAAGTGATCTGGGAGCAGGGGCAACACAACCCACTCGTCTTCCAAGTGACTGACAGAAAGCCTTTGACCTGGAGCAGTCTGGAGTTACAGCATGTCCGATTCCCATCGCTCACCAGCAGCCACATCAACAGCTGCATGCGCTCTTCCACCCGGCCTGACAAGCAGTGCCCTTCCCTCCCTCTGCAGCAGGCAGAGGCTGCTCCTCCTCCCTTCCCCCGTGGCGGGCAACAATCCCTGCGTATTTCGTGGCCGGCACCTCCAAGCACGACAATTCCTGAGAGCATTTCGACTTGGGAATGGTTCCCAGCATACAGATGGAAGCAACACTGGAGGGGTGTTCTCTGACTCTGACTTCCTTGATCTTTTGGCTTTGGCTGCAGCCTGGCAAGCCCAGGTTGTCCTCCTAAGACAGGGCTGGGTGCCTAACTCCATCTCCCAAAGCCAGGCGGCAGATGGGGACACACGGCAGACAGAGATGTAACATCCAACCAGGACAGCAACCAAGCTGTGTTCCTTTGTCCGAGCTCAAAGCTCACCTGCAAGATGCTGAATGCCTTGAAGAGCGCAGGAACCGGTGAGCAGCGACGAGCATCCACAAGAACAGTCAGACCCAAAGCCTGACACTCGGGTCTGCAAGGACAGAGAAAGAGGTAAGGTTAGCCAACAGCGGAAATCAACAAGACTTCCACGAGCCTTGCAGATCCTCCCTCCCTCTCAACTTGGGGGCCTGGCCATCAAACACCCCATCACAACACCGCATCACAGAGCTGCTGCATGACTGCCCCATTGCAGCTTCCAAATTGCATTCCCTGCCTCAGCCCCCACACCCCACAAGACGAGCGGACGCGGCAGCAGCTGCCCCCGACAGCCCCCGAGTGCCACAAACCTTGGGATGCTGTGCAGGTACAGCAGGAGGCGTACAAGCTCGGTGGTGTTGCAGTGGGGGTTTAACCAGACCGTGTTCCTCGTCGTTATTATCGCCACCGCACGTCCCGATTTATCTCTGGTACCTGGAAAGGGAGGGAAAAAAAAGTCACGTAAGGATGTCAAACTACCAGAGCCTGCTTCCAGGTGTGAACGCCTCCTCCCCCTGCTGCCACCCTCACCACCTTCCTGGGAGTGCTGCACACAACTAGATACAGCCTGTGCTGCACATCGTGGCGGGCTATAGACACACTTCTGAAGTATCCAAATGCTGCCCCAGAGTGAATTAGCTGAGCTTTGCTTGTCCTTCTCTCAGGGCAGCATTAAATTTGGACTGCGCTCTCCTACCCAGCCTCACATTCCTCACCAAATTTGGCAGAAGCTGGCGAATGATAACACAACCTTTGGAGAAGAGCAAGAATCTCAAGCTCAAGATAAACAACCTCACACCCACTTGTGTTCCAGTATCACACCGGAGCCCAGACCGCCCATCAGGGCCACGTGCTCTGCCCACCTCCCATTTCCGTCCTGCCAAAAGGCACACGGGGACGGAAGAGGGCCGAAGCGTGGGCCAAGTGCGCTCTGAGCCACGCTCCCCAGAAGCCCCAAGACACAGCTCACCACGGGAACTGAGCCTGCCCCAGGAGCTCCCCAAACTAAGCGATATTGCAGCTTTGGGCTTCAGCTATGACAGAACTGTGGAGAGGAGGACTGGAATTACATCCGAGCCCCTCTGCAGATGCTAAGGGGAGGAAAGGAGCAGGTGGGCACGTCGCTTTGGAGGCCCGGAGCTGCCTCTGCCCATGGAGAAGCAGCGAGGCCCGCGGGGTCAGGCGAGAGCACCCTGAGCTGGCGCCCCACCAGGAAGGTAAGCGAGAGAACGGCAGGGACCACACCTCTATTGTGTGAAAAGTAATTCGCAAAAACAGAAGGCATTTCCTGTCATACAAATGGAATGAGATAGGGGAAAAATTCCCAAGCACAAGACAAAAACAGAGGCGTAGGGAAAGCAAAGCCTCTCTCCCTCGTCTGAGCTCCCTGCCCCTGGAGGTGACAGCCCCGATCACCTCTCTCCCTGTCCCCGGGAGGTGTGAGCTGAGAGGTCCGGCGGGGGCAGCTGGACAGCCCCAAGCACCAAACACTGCCCGGTGTGATCCCAGCCTGCCGCCAGGACGTGACTTGAGCGAGGGCCACAGGCACAGATGGGCACTGCTGAAAGCCGGGCTGCCTGCCTCCCGGCGGTCGGTGCCGCGGCTCCGGCTTTCTCCGGCTGACAGCAGGGCCAAAAGCTCTGATGCTCTGTGTGGTCCGGGAGCAGTCGTGCCACTCCTGAAGCAGTGCATCATCAGAACCGGAGAGGAATTAGAAAAAGCTTACACCTCGCTTCCTGAGCTAAGGGGTTCATCAGCAAATTAAAAAAGCAAAGCAGCCAGTTACAGGCATAATGGCATGATAACCAGGCTCAGCCTCCTTGCACTGAAGCATCATCTTTTGTCCCTCAGGGAGGCTGGGCATCACCAGAACTTGATTAAAGCTCTAATTAGCACATAGGAGCCTAGGAAGTTACCTGACTAGGTCAAAAAAAAACAGCCACCAGGTCTCTGACAGTGACATAACCAGGTGATTCAAGAGCAGAACACCAGAATGAAACGCTCCTGAAAGGAAAATTTCTTACCAATTCCATCACCTCCTAGTCTATTAATTACTCCTCATCCTCCGCTTGTCATAAAATCTATCCTTTCTAATGTAATTATCATATCATTACCGATGCCTAACACGCAGCATTTAACTGAGTGATGCACGCGTTCCCTCGGGTGTCTCCTTTTGGATTTCAGCGGGCAGTCCTCAGGGAGAGCCGGCACGTACGGCCTCCCCCGAGAACGTCACCCCTCTCTGAGACCAAAGCTCCCTCAGAGGCGGCATCAAGCTCAAACCTCATTTCTTCCATGCACTTCAAATTCACCTCCCTTCACCCCGTATTCGAAGGCTGCTGACTTAACGTTTGTCCCAGGTCGCTCCCATGCAGCACAGCGGTGGAGCAGCTCATCACGCAGGCAGGCTTCTGCGGCGGCCATGGGTTCCGCTATGAACCCCATAGTTTTTTGGCTGGCACACACACCATAAAGTGTCCTACCTGAATAACAAACCTACTTACCTACCAACGCTGTTACGTGCTTGTAGGTACTGCAAGCCCTACACCTGGTTTCTCACCTCACCATTGCCCAGAAGCCTGGAGAAGTGCTAGTTCCCTTTCCTCCTGTGACACAAAGGTGTTTTTTTGACCCGATCCTCAATCCCCTGATGAGATTCACAAAGCCATGGGGCATCCCCTTCAGCTGCAATGAAGTGCTGTCTCCCTCTGCTGTGCCACCTCTGGACGTCGGAACACCCCCAACTATTTGGGAGGCATCACCCAGTCGGCAGAGGCAAAGCCACTCTTACCCTGACTAGTCCTTCCCTCCTCTTTATACATTTGTGGTTAAAATCGGTCTTGCAGCCCCAGCGCCGAGGGGGAGCACCATGGTGCTGCCTTTCTGCTCTCCTCCCCAGCGTCCCCATGCACAGCTCTGCCTGGCCTCTTCTCCGCTCTCGGGGCAATTTCCAAGTCACGAGTGCCTCCCGAGCTGCCCGAGAGCAGCTCTCCCCCTGAGCCACGCTGGACAAGAGGAAAGCAAACCCAGGGGGTGCTGAAGCAGATGCTGCTTCAGCAGCAGACGGCTGTTTCTCACTGGAGACGTAGATCTCACTTCCTCTGTTTCAATTAATGTTTAGTTAAACACAAAGACCTGTTTGGGCCCTGCGCTCTAAGTGATCCTGGCCGCTCTGTCCAACAGCCCCGGCTCTGTTTACCGCTCTGCCAATATTTGTCCCATGCAGAAGTTTTATCCGCGGCAGTTTGGTATCTGCTGCCATATCAGATACAAACAGTGAATAATGTTTGACCTACCACTGATCTCAGCAGAACAATTCTGGGAAGTCCTCCCTTGATAGCTAGTGTTGTCATCTGCTATTCAGCTACGCTATCGTTCATCCCACATGTTGCTCATCCACACCGCATCGGGATCTTCCTTTCAACGCTGCGCGTCACGAAATCAAACGTGTTATAGAAATCTATTCTACCTTGGCAGCTACGCTTCATCAACCAAACTTCTAATTACCTGAATAAAACTGGTTTTACGAGAGCACCGTCAAACAGCATCTTCGACACTCTCATCCTTTAATTATCTACCGAGTGAATCAAGTTCCTATTGTTTTGACCGGGCCTGATGTCAGGCCCACCAGCCTGTCGTTAGCTGCATCCTCACTCTCTTTTTGAACTGGTGGCATGAGCCCACAGAGCCGGCATTTCTGACTCATGTGTGCTTTGTTCACATTTTAAGACTCTTTGGAGCAAGTTAACGTGACTTTCACAGGAGGGAAGTTCTACTTCCAGCCCTTCCCATTCAGAAACTTGAGAGAATTCAGAATGTGTTGCTTCTGGAGCGGCTCGGGGTGAAAGGAGCGGGACTGGCACCGCACTGCAGCCCTGCAAACGCGGCACGGCTCCTCTGCCCGGCCGCAGCCCCACTGCCCGGATGCGTTGTGGTTCGGCTACTCACCCGGCAGGCAGGCAACTCCGCTCCTCAGCACTTCTGGGTTCACATCCTTGACTATGGAAGGTGCGGGCCGGCCACCCCAGGCAGCCCCAGAAGCCGGGGATCTGGGGGGAACAGCAGCTGGTGAGGTTTCCTCCGGGGCGCAGACCTTACCCGCTGGCTTCGACACGGCCGTGCCAGTCGCTTCTTTCACCGTCTCTGCCCCTTCCGACACCATCCCTGGAAGACAAGCAGCAGGCAGAAGCTAAAGCACAGCTCCACCCAGAAGGGCCCAGGTAAATCCCCGACTGGGGAGGGAGGGAGGGACGTGCCCCCAACCCCAGCTCCTCCAGTCCTCGTGCCAGCAGCACGCCTGCTCCAAAACCAGTCGTAACACGAACGCTACAGCGATTCCAGCACCAAAAAAAAAGGGAGCCGTTTATCATCAAGTTTGCAAGCTATAAAAACTCACTTCAGATCAAGACTCTTGTACTCAAACCTGCTCCTAAAGGTACCGTACCGAGCGGTACGCGGCTGCTGGCAGCCCCCAAGTCTGGAGCAGCGCGAGCCCCTGGCTGGGCTCCAGCAGCTCGAGCACACCGACGCGATAAGCCAGCTTCTGCCAGGGAGAGCTGCTCCGTCAGAGCACTGTGACTCCCCCGACACCACTTCCAGATTACTTCTTGAAAAGGCAAAGCCAGCTCAAGGCTGACAAATCAGCTGGGAATTAGCCAGCAAAGAGACCTTGTTCAGCTCTCCCAGGGTTTTTTAATTAACACATAATGGGAAAGGCAAAAACCTATTTTAAGCCCTGAAGAAGGCACGACTAGCCCCATCAGCTCAGTTCAGGGACTGGAGAAAACGCTTCCTATCCCTGACACTTCAGCTCTGAAAACAACTCATCACTTTCATCTGATTCCAAGGTTAATCTTAATTACTACGCGTGAAGTACCGCCAGCTTTCCCCTCATTTTGAGTTTCAATTTTCATGGAAAGGCAGATGGAGAGAAGAAGTCTACCTACTACGGAAGAAGTATTATTCCCCATTTCCCAGCATGCTAAGAATTAAAAGCCAGCAACGCGTCTTTGGGATCCGAGGTCCACAGCCAGGCTGTCTTACTGCTTGGCAGAGAGATACACTGGAGAAAAAAGGCTACATTTCACTGCAAATCACGACACTTCGGTATCTCCCAACACAACCCAACCTCTCTTTATGGAAATAAGGCAGTGGCGTATTTATGTGCTTGCTATGAAGTCACACGTCTTAATTGCTGTGTGAAATTGACTTAAACCATCCTACCTTCCTGCTGCATCAACAATGCTGACACTTGACTCAGTTTATTTACCAACAGATTCCAATACTTCATTAAAGAGCAGGACGAGGAACAAAGCAGTCCTTGAAGTGGCTTTCAATACGAGTTTTAGCAGCGGAGGAGATTTACAGGTTGAGGCTCTGCCCCAGCTGCTTCCAAAATTGCTCAAGTGGCTAAGAGAGGCGCCCCAAGCAGCGTGGGGGGAAGCCAGGAGGGGCTCCAGGGCTGTGCCCCAGAGCCACGAGGGCTCAGTGCAGAGCCCTGGTAACGGCCCTCGCAGGGAGCACCCCTGGGACCCAGCCTGGCGCCTGCTGCGTTTGGCCACGCAAGCTGGGCTGATGGCTCCAGGCCTCTGCGCCGCTCCGGGACTCGAACCAGGCTCGGTTCTGCTCCTGACACCACCTCAGCCTCAGTTTTCCTGTAATGCAAGAGCTCATTCCCTTTGGACAACGCTTCCAGATCTTCCTTTGGTGGTGTTTCAGAGGGGCGCAGAGCCCCCATGGCTGGGGCAGCACCAAGGCAAGTAAATCACACCCCAAATGTTTCATGTTAAGGGCTCGGTGACTGGGGGAACATCTCAGGGAGCTGTTGTTGAGGGCTGTTGTTCACCCACCAGACACAGCCCCGGGGCGCAGGGGGAGCTGCAGACCCCACCTGTCCCGGAGCAGGCCCAAGCTCACCGCGCTCCTCGCGAGCCGGGGCGGAGGCACTTGCTGAAGCGGAAATTGTAGAATGCGGAGGATTACATCAAAAAGCAAATTGAGAACTGGGACAGCTGAATTTGCCGTGTTTGCAGGTTCCACCTTCCCCTGAGGTTAAGGAAGCGGTAGAGGATGATTTGCTTGTGTGCATTTCAAAGAGACATTAGCATTTTTCCTGCAAACTGCCCCGGCGCCCGTATCACCTATGCTAACACCACGTAGGAACACGGAGCGGGACTGAAACGCCCCAGCAGGTGCTGCTGAGTATGCCCCAGCGTGGCTTTTCAGCCGATTTCTTGAAGATCAAGTTATTTTCCACCCCGAAATATAGGATTTCTTTTCCTGAGCTGCAAAGGTTCAAAATTCACTTTCGTTTGAAGTCAGTCCCTAGGGAAAACCAGCTCGCAGATATTCCGTAAACGGAACAAGCGCCAAGTTTAAGCCACCGACTCAAAATGGCTCACATTTGCCTCAAAATCTTCCTAAGCCAGGGCACATTTGTGCAGAAAATAAGCTCAGGTTGTGAACGGGAGTGGGAGGAAGAGGAGAGAGTCGAGGGATCAGGAGAAATCTGCAGACACAGCCAACTTGGATGCCCCAGTTCTGAAAGCGCTGATACCATCGCCAGCGCCCGCTTTAACGCGCGAGCTGACAAAGACCCCCGAGAGAACAAATCGCGCGGCTGCCCGCTGCCACCGAGGTGTGAGCTGGGATCCCAACAGGGCCGCTGACACTCGGGAACTGGCGTGGTTGTTATTTATAGCTGGGGCGAGATAAGCACAGTCTGCAGTCCCAGCAGCAAAAGGACCCCGACACCAGCCGGTTACCGAGGGCTCGACGCGCCCGCAGACGGAGCGGCCGCGAGAGGGAAGTGCTTCTGTAGGACCGAGCCCGGGACGTTTGCTTCACTTTGTAATTTTATCTCTAAATTATCTTATGATGATGTCTGTGAGGGTTTAAAGGGGCTAGATAAAGGGAGATGAATAACTTGTTTGGATCTCAAAGTAATCTAATGCAATTGAATAGATTAAACTTAAATACTGTAGCTGGGACTGTAATAAATACTCCCAGTGCTAACGGATACTGCAGCTGCCCTACTCCTTACGCAGCTGTTTGGGGAGTTTCTAGTAATTTAGGTTTTTTCTTTTGTTTTCCAGACTCAGATAAGTCTCTTTCATGATATCATCAGAATCAGGCCACAAGCACATCACTTATTTCAGCCAAACCCCCAGAAACATTTAAATTGCCTTTCACTAAAAACCAGCTCCACACGTGCCCCGGAGGGGTCCGGCACTGCTGAAACCCACAGCGGCAGCCAAGACTTGTCCTGCGGAGCAGCGAGAACATCGCACTCGTTATCTCATCCACCAGCTGGACTTGGCTAATTTTAGGCAGAAGAGACGGGAACGCAGAACAAGCAGCCCCTGGAGTCGCAGGGGAAGCGCACAGCCTGCCCTCCACACCGCCAAGGTTTTCTGAGGCCCAGTCCTGTGCAAGCACCAAGTCCACGCCAGCTTCAGCTCGGTCGGAAGCGCCATCGCCCCGTACCTGCTGTGGGGCTGGCGCAGGACACTTCATTCGAGGGGGGAGGATCCCGCAGCACGCTCGTGTACTGGCACACAGCCCCCAGGAGCTGCGGGTGGGCAGCGTGACCTCTTCTTGCCGCTCGTGGTTTTGGATGCTCAGACAAACCGGAAACTTTGGAGCTGACCCCTCCGCCCCACCGAGCAAACCCTCGTCACTGCAGAAGCATCAGAAATGCTCGGCAACAGCGCGCCTGCCTGACTGCAGAATTAACACACTTGGCGTAGGTGTAAAGCAAAGCTTCCTATTAACCAACGGAGGCTTTAGCTCCCCCGTTAGGAGGTCCCACTGAGGCCTCGGATGAAATGGGACTTCTGGATGCTGCACCAGCTAACAGCTATGCAGCCCAAGACGGGGTGCGGCGGTGGCTATCCCCATGCCGCGTGCAGAGGCTGGCCGCACGCCCCGAGAACACCAGCTCCCAGCCCGTCCCTCCGCAGGGTCGGACGTGCCCTAGCGATGTGCAGCTGCGCGTCTCCAACCCTTTCGAGCGTCCTCGCTCCGATTTTTCACGCCGGGTAATTTTCCTAGCCAGGGGTCCCGGAGATGAGAGCTGCTGAACTGGAATGGCATGTTTCACCCGCCCCCGCCACGCGTGCGCTTCTCGATGCGATCTGCGTATCTGTCTAGCTACAGCTTCCACGCTCGGCAGAGCCAGGCAAGGCCAGCAGCGTGTCGGGGAGGCTGCGCGCTGCCTGCAGCAAGAGGCAGACACCCGGACCGACAGTTTGATGTCTTCTGTACGGCCACAGCTCCAGCATGGAAACCCAGGCATCGAGAAGTCTGAGCAATACCTGCTTAAACCTGTCGTCTGACCTGAATTTCTCTGTGCCTCTGTGTTCCCACCTGAAAAATTAATATTAGCTCTCCCACTCAAGTTAAACAGCTCCTACTTGAACGATACCCAAGGTGGTGGAAGCATGCTGGAGGGGAAAGGAGAGAGGGAACGAGATGGTGGGAAATCCCTCAGCTCTGCAGTTCGCCTCTTGCACCAGCTGCCAGCGTGTAAATGTTTTGGTCTCATGTCATGTCCTGGTACTTCACTGGGCCATCCCCTGCTCCTTCCTTTCGCCACAGCTCCCCTCCTACAGGCAGTGCTCAACCAGGACAGACCCGGCCAGTCGGCCAGTCTGTTCTCACACACTCCCATAGCATGCATCCGGAACTTGCACGCGATGAATGTAACGGGTGGAGGTCACCAGCAATCAGATTAACTGAAATTAAAAACCTCTTACGCCAGAACTCTTCTGCAAAATCGCAAATAAGCAGACAACTGTTGAACAAAATACTACGTTAAACCCAGCCCTGAAGGCGAAGCCAACTTCGAGCCATGAAAAATGGCAGCTTTCCTGCAGCTCGTGCTATTACCCCCGAGCTTCCCAGCAGACGGTATTTGTCAGCAGTAGCTCCAGAGGACTTTGCTTTCTACCCGTTCCCAACCAGACAACCACGCAAACACCCACCTGCTGCACCTTTAGGAGATGATGCTCCAGGAACTGCCTCCTGGTGGGAGTGCAGAGCGGTGGGCTCCGGGTTCCCCTCAGCAGGCCCCGAGGATGATGGTCCAACCTCCAGCTCCTCCTGAATGGATTCCAGTGTTTTTAAGGCTCCAGTCTTGGACTTTTCCCCATCACCAAAACTCCCCTGGTTCTCCTCCCCTCCCTGCAAGTCCTGTGCTGCAACGCACTCTGGGTTCAGCACAGAGCTCGCTTCACTTCCATGGCCTTGGTTTTCTGCCCGCCTTTGTCCTTCCTCATGCCTCTCTCCAGACCTGAAGGTTTTGAACTGACTTGAGCCTTCTGCTTGTGCGTCAAGACCCACCGAAGGGTCCCTGGTATCCAGCTGCCCTGCCATCTCCTCACTCTCTGCTGCCAGAGCAGCTGGGAGTAGCACGGCTTCTTCACCTTTCTCATGCTGACAAGCAGAGACCTCTTGCTCTTTGCCATCTGCCAGGAGTCCACCCGCAGGAGCTCTGACAGAGCAGCAGCTCTGGCTGGTCTGATTCTCATTTACAGCCAGCGTTTGTTCAATCTCTTTGACTTCCTCAGGGCCTTCTCTTCTTCCCAGCTCTACTTCATCTACTTCTCCTTGGTTCACCTGTTCCGGAGGATTTAACGGAGCACTCGTATTCTCCTCCTGATCACCGCAGCAAGCAGGGAGTGCTGCTCCGTCTGTCACGTTCCCCGACGGAGAGCCTCTCTCCACACCTACGTCCGAACTCTCAGGCACAACAGGCAACGCAGCGGCCTGGACCGGTGCGATGCTTTCACCAACACTCTGGCAAGAAACACCGGGATCTTCCTTCAGCGTGCAGTGTGCTCCCAAAGGCCCCGGGACAGACCTGGGAGAGGGATCCATCTGTGTCACCTCTCTTTGACACTCTGCCAGTGGTTCTCCATGTCCCTTCCGTTCAGCAGCAGCATCTCGATTTGTCTCTGGGCTCTGCTCCAACACACCAACAGCAGGATTTCTGCTAGAACCATCGCCTTCCACCTGCACGTTTCCAGTAGAACCAGTCACCTGTGCTCTGCAGCTGGCACCATCTCCAGCACTCAGGTCACTGTAGCTGCACAGTGCGTACCGCCAATCGATCGAGTGCTCGCTGCAGGTCTCCTGCTCTCCAGGGGAGGAATCTGCACCGCAGGCAGGAGGCGCAGCCGCAGGAGAGCTGTTCCCCATGCTTCCAGCACCACCTGACACCAGCTGACCTTCTGGAGACGCTTCCTCGTGGACCATCATCCTGTTGCTTTCCAAAGGAATTACATTTTTGAGAACTTCTGCAGAAGTCCTCAGAGCGTCCATCTGACAGCGCTCCTTTTGCATAAGTGCTGGCTGGATTAAGTTCTTGGAGTAGGTGCTGTCCTGGATGACAATAAACCTGTGCTTGCCTTTAGACGCATTCACTCGTGTCCTGGGCTGAGTCAGGTAACTTAAAGACAATGACTGGGTTAACGAGCCTGTCTGTGGCCCAAAGCAGGGCAGGGAAACTTCTGCAAGCTCAACGTACTCCCCTTCAATGTCACTTTTCAAGTCCTCTTCAGGCACAGGATCTGTACACACACCATTGACAAGAGTTTCACTGAACTGTGGGGCTGGGCTGCTCACCAGGTTGTCTCTGTTCAGACGTGGTTCCTGTAGGCACTGAGATTCTAGGTCTGGTGAGCTGCACTCAGCATGGTCCATGGGAAGGCACAAAGCTGAAGGTTCCTCCGCAGTTTCTGGAGCGATGATATTATTTTCTATTACTTTTGGTTTGTTTATAAATTCAGGATTAACCACATTATTCCAGGGAACACGAAATATCTTCTCGTCAGTGGTTAGTAAACAATTTTCCAGTGCTATACCCATCCGCTCTCCATTGATAGTGCTCAACCATTCCAGAGTGAAAATAGAGGTATAGGAGACTTCTGGAATCACAACTTCTTCTACATTATGCTTGTCTTTCGCCAGACATTTCAGTACAATCCGCGGAGACTTCTTCAGATAGGGAACCACCTGCAGGTAGAAGTCACCAGGCTTCAAGATTCGCCAGTCAATGGAAGCCAACTGGACTACGACCTTCTCGTGAATGCACAGGGGCCAGCCCTCGTGGCGAAACAGCAAGCCACAGTACTGAACCTACGGAGAGAAGAGAAAGCGTTGTCAGCATCAGGACCACATCGCAGCTCAGGCTTTCGGGCAGGAGAGCTTATGCTTCTCCTGTACAGCCCTGCTGTAGCAATGAGGTCTTCTCCTTGAAAACAAATACTAGAGAAGCTACCAAGACAAATCATCAGCACGTCAGAAGCTGAACAAGGACCAACCGCCTGCCAGAAACGCCAACCCTATTTTACAGCACAGAGAGCCCCGTGGCAGAGAGGTCAGTTCTCACCTCCCGGTGCTCAAGCCCACGAAACCCCTTCTTTACCTCAATTCTGACTCACTAAGAACTAAACAGATAGACTGAGAAAGTGAAGAATCAGACGGCAGAGCACCCCTAACCACGTGCTCTTAAGAGACAGGCAGGCTGACAGCAGCCTGCTTGCAGCAAATTCAAAACCCAACGTCCTCAACAGCCTTCCCCGAGCAGCCTGCGCCGCTCCCAGCGCATCCACAGCGAGCTCCAGGTGGCACCGGGTACGCTGGAAACAAGCTGCAACCCCCCGGGCACGGAAAGAGACCGGTAAGACAACGCAGGAGAAACGAGGCAGCAAATGAGGAAAGCAGACCGGGACGACGAGGAGGGCAAGTCCCATCGGCAACTGGAATTGTGTCCAGTTTACCACCAGCAGTCTTCACACCCGGATCAGTTCCCATACAAGGAGCAATTTCCCTCATCCTACCCGATAACCCTTGATGTGGTTATTCTGCAAAACTGAGCTGTGCAGCCCTGCACCTGCTGCTTCCTGGTGGTGCTGCTGACCCCAGGACTCTCAGCTACGTGGTGCGTTTCACCCACCCATCCATTTAACATACATTATGCATCCTCCTTCCTCGTCATCCAGGTACTGCTTCACGTCAGTGATGCTTTTCACTTCTAAGAACTCCCACCAGAAACTGAATCATCTTCAGATTTTACAATCAATCGCTATTTTGTTTCAGGTTAGCACTTCAATATTTTTGTTACCAAAGAGCTAAGAGGCAATCTCTGCAGGTGCCTGCTAGGCACATACCTGCACGGTTATGTTTTCTGATTTATAGTCATGTTCTGGATGTTTCTTGTCAGCATTTCCTCTACCTTTACATTTAAAAGTCCTGTTATAGGCATTCCATTAATCCCCTAGACCCGCAGCAGGTTGGCCAACGTCCCATTTACTCTTAAACAAGGGCCCAGTGCTAATACACTTCCAGCTTCCTAGAAATCCTTCCTCGTTCCCAGGCAGAGCAGCACTCAGGGCAGCCTATGGCCCACCACTGGTTTTATTTTCTTTTACATAAAAGTAAGGTCTCTGAGCAACAAGCAAGACATCTCAGACAATTCCCAACCAAGCAGAAGAACTGCAGTTTCATGGCTCAACTGACTTGACTCAATTATTTACAGCTTTATCACAACTTCAAAAAATAAAATTACTGCTTTGAACTTGATTCCACTGGGGTAAAGTAGGACTTAAATCAAGCCATGACATAAGCGATCGCTCATTCTCAGTTCCATGATTAATTTCATCCTTCTCTGACATGACAAGGTTTTAGAAAGGACTCCCCTGTATGGGATGCGATACTTAAATTAGAAAGCTGCCACCCAGAAACCCATCGATGTTCGTATTGGCAGCACTGACTTCAGACATTTTATCTTGTTCCTCTTACAGGGTCACATGGAAGTCCTGACAAAGGAAGCTATTTATAAAAATGCTGTATCCCGCAGGCCAGACAGATCAAAGAAAAATACTTTAATGCAAATAATTTGCCATACAGCAAAGAGGCCACAGAACTGGAAGGAACCTCCGGGATGGATCCTCACACACGTCAGAACAACAGGTAATGGCATCAATTTACTTCCTGTGCTCATCAAGCTCTACCTTCACCCGGACGGGTTTCTCATCCTCACTGCACCTGCTCAACTCTTCAGATTTGGTAATTCCTCCTCCTCCTCCCCGGAGCTTGTTCCCCTGATGCATTCTCATCACTTAAAATTATTAAGCAATGTCACATCACCTTAACACGTCTCCCTTGATCATCTCTTAGGCCTGCCCCAAGCACCTCCTTGGTGATGCCGTTTTAACACTTCTTTGTTCCACTTTTTAATTGTGCAAAGCCTTGCAAAACGCCGGGTATAATGGCAGCAACACTTCCCAACTGGGCTAGAAGCATTTCGCTCCTTAAAGCAAGGCTGAAGCTCGTCCTCCCGTCATGGCCCTTCAGTAACCCAGTCACCTGCTAGTTCTTCCTTCCAAACTGATGAACCCCAGATCCCAACGGGAATTCTGTCCCTGGCGTTGTCGAGGCACGTGCCTGTCCTCTGACTCTGCCATTATAAAACTCCAGCACGGAGTTTCAGACCTCATCTTGTGTAACGCATTTATCCTCCTCCTCCTGTTATTGCTCATTTCTCCCAGACTTGTTTCATCACTAAATTGTCATCTCCATACTCTTACTTTTTATGCCAAGGTCGTGGATGAGCCGTAATACACGTCTCATGACTCCTGCCTCCAACTCAGCTTTCACTGCAGTACACACATCCTGCCTTCCACCAGCTTGCTGCCCATCTTGCAACGCTTGCATAAACCTCCAGCCCTTTGACACAGTAATTAATTTTCCAGATGACTCCATAATAAATCCTTTAAGGAAGAGATTAAACAACCAAACTTTTCTCTCTAGACAGAGGCTGTTTTATGGAAAAGGCTGGTCTTACGCTACCTGCCATGGAACAAACCACATGAAAAAATGTTACCCGATTTTTAAAGGGTCAGTTCATTCCTTCAGCGCTCAGTGACTGCTGCTGTTGCATGCTCATCTTGTTCTCCGTGCTTTGTTACTAGCCCAGCCTGAACAGATTCAATAAAAATCCCTGTTCTAAGCTTTATGTGCTAACTTCTTTCATATTCCAGGAGGGAGATCAGCCAGTGCTTGTTCTTCAACTTACTTCTATCTGGATCCATTTCATTCAAGCACCTCTGTGCTTTCAGTGCAACCAACTCTCCTACTGTTGTACCCACGTACTGTACTACTACAAAATGAAAACCAAAATAAGACCTGGTTTAGTTTGGAGGATCATGTTAATATCAGCTTTATATCCTAACCTTGAACACAAAGCAGATCTGCCTCCCTTTTTTTCCTCTATTAAATCAATTTTAATAAAACCCCTACAACCTAACACAGTTTGCCTGTACTTCCATCCAAATCAAGTGGCGCTGAGCTTTGCAGTCCTACATCCAAATGCCTTCTGATCTCCAAGACAGGTATCTCCACCAGTCCCTTTCTTATACAGCACAGCTGAATTCAGCAATCAAGACCTCCTCTAACAACACACAGTTTCCAGAAGTTGCTGCTGGCTTCAGAAATTCTCAGGCCGTCCATAATTCACTCACTTTTCCATCAAGCTTAAGACTTGCACAGCACCTCAGCCAACGAGCTTCTCTCTCTTACCGAAGTGCCTAAGCCAAGTGTTTTGCTCATCAAGTTTTTAAGTAAAAAATAAAAATAAAAATGCAGTTTTCCAGAAAAGATTACAGAATTGCACACTGCACCACATCAACCCTTCTGCCATCAGAATATTTCCTAATAAGTATGTTAACGCCATCTGGGGAGGGGTGGCAGACAAAAAGATCAGTTCTCAAACTATTACAAATAGTTTGTACTCATGAAAAGCAAGAGACACCACCACTGGCAGCATGAACATAAAGCTGGATCCCACCTGCACCCACCCAACACAAAGAGTTTCTGTTAAAACCTGGAAGCAGAGTATCTGGGGGCCATTTGCCCATTAAGAAATGTGACAACCCCACTGCTAAGATGACCTGCATGCCTACTGACAAACAAGTGGAAGAAATCTCAGCACCAAAACCAAAATGCAGAGCTCTCAGAACTTCCTGACAAACCTGCAAAGCTACCACCTAACCTGCAGCAAGAGCTAGATCAACACCCAAGCAGGAATGTAAGTCCTTCCATTGCCTAAACGTCTGAGGCTCAGAGCTTTAGGAGTGGCGCATCCTCATGCTGCTCCTGCTCCAAAAAGCACCTTCAAAGAGCAGGTTATGTGAAGAGGTTTATTTCAGTTGTTTTAACATTTCTCTTTGAGGCTCAAGTATTTGCTCGTCTCGTGTCCACTGCCAGAGCCAAATCAGGCTGGGCAGAGGAGTGCCAGGGCCTGACTGTGCTGCCTTTTAGAAAAAGAAAGCTGCCTTTTAGGAAAGAGCTGGTCACCAATGACAAAGCTGTCACAAAGGTCCTAAGGCCATGGGGACAGCTGGGCTGCAAACAGTCCGTTTAGCCCAGGATGTCATCTGAATGTCAACAAAACCTGGATTCTGAGCAGGGACAGGCCCTTGGGCATTGCCCTGCACACCCTCACCTCCCCAGCCCCTGGGGTCACACGTTGCTGGGTTTGTTATGCCCACCAGGAGCCCATGAACACGTCTAATACTTCATGAAGCCACTCACATTTCTGTCAGTGAGGAAAAGATCCAGCTCTCGCACTATTTCCCGCAGCAGCCGTTCAGGCAGCAGTTATTTTTTTGCCCTTTAGTGTGCTCAGGCAATGCTCACATGGACACGCTGAATGAAAACTAAAGAGGAAACACTGCTTTTGTTTGCACTCTAAAAGGCAGACTGAACTTTTAAAGAACAAGTAGAAACGGCCCTGTGAGTTCAAACAGCACAGAGTTTTGGGGAGAACAGGTCCACAACAAGCGAGAATTAATTTTCACTAATAAAAATTCAAAGCAGCAGACTTGCAAGGGAAACATGAAGGGCCCAGTCCTAAAGGCAGCACAAGGTACCTAGAGCTTCTCTTGCTCTCCCTGTATCGCCAGCTCTGAAACACAAAATCGTGAGTCAGGGCCAGGGAGGCTGGCAAGCGAGGAGGAAAGGCTCGAGGCGCCCGGCTCTGCCCGCGCTCCTCCGCCTCAGCAAAGCTCCCGGTGCCCCACACTGAGGTGGTGCCAGGCTCGGCCCGCCCTGCGCAGCCCCTCACCACGGGCAGCTCCACCGCCCCACCAGCCCCATGCTGGGCAGCCTGGGGGTCCCACAGCCCCCCCGGAGCCCTCACAGACCCCCCCGAGCCCTCACCTCTCCTTACCTCACCTCACCAGCCCCAGGGCCGCCCTCACAGCCTCGCCTCAGCCCTCCCGCCTCAGGGCGTCCCGCTCCCGACCCACCACCGTGCCCATCAAGGCATCGCCAGGCTCCTATTGGCTGCCGCAGCCTCAGCTGTCCTCCCATTGGCTGCCGGCCAGCCCGAGGCCCACCCACCGCCACCACCACCGCCCCAGCCCCACATGGTCTCGTCCTGAGGGAGGCCGTGGCCTGAGGCAGCCGAGGGCTCTTCTCCCAGCCCCAGCCCCAGCCCCAGCCCTTCCATCCCCCAGGAACGAGGACGAAGGGGGCACGGCACCGTTCTCCTGTGAGGGAGGGAGGCAGGCAGGGGAAAGCCCTGAACCGTCCTGCAGTAATTACCAGTTGATACAAACCCCAAATCTCCTGTTTCCCTACAGGGAACACCGCGCTATGCATCATCGCGTTAGAATCAGCAGCCGTACATACAGCTAGGGAACTATCACTCTTCTAACAAAAGCAGCTCCCCAAAATGTGCATACACAAAGCTCGCGTTCCCGTGTGGGACGATCCAGCCCCAGCTCCCCTGGTTTGTTACCTGGATCCATCGAACGCTACGGGTGTCCCCCTCAGCACTTCACCCTTTTCGGAAAAATAAGCATCTGACTATTTCAGCTTGTACTTATTTGTTTTTCCTCTTCCCAAAAGTCCCCTGCCATGAGGAGGTCTATCAAAAACCTGGCCACATACACCTTCTACGGCCAAAGATAAAAAAGGTAGAACAAACCCTAGGCTTAGGGTGGTGGCGTTCCCCCCGCCCTTTTCTTTTTTAATCTTGCAAACTTTGAGCCAAGTTTGTGATGGAGGCGTTTGACTCATCGTTTCTAACATTTAAGCCTCCCAACAGTAAAGCACATTAATCTTGGACTCGCTCTGGCAGTAAGTGTAACGTGACTCCTCGGGGCTACTGAGCCTTGCGACCGTTCCAGCAACCATCAAAGGGGAGCCAGACTTCTGGGAAAAACACCGACTGGCAGCACTTCGCCCCGCGCGTCCTCCTCACAGCTCCATCCCCACGGCCAGGGAATGGCTGGGGTCAGAAGCCATCCGCTGCAGCCATATCCAGCGAACAGCTCGCAGAGGCTTTGCTAATCCTCCCCGCTCAACCCCAAAGCCTCCCACTTAGTGTTCCTGGTTACGGAAAGCAAGGGCACCGCTCCACATCTGATCTCGGCAAGGTTAACTTTCAATAACAATTTCTCAACTGTTTCCTAATTGTCTGCCTTGCCCTCCCACCTAGGCTGCCGTATGCATGCAAGCACTTTTTGCCGGGCGTTTTGCATACTCAAACAGAAAGAAGGCTCAGCGGCAAAGCCCCAGCAGGCCTTAGGGAGCGGGATATACTCACACAGGCATCCTGCTGAATGCACTGCAGGATGTGCTTGGCTGGAATCAGGAAGTCTATGAGGTAGCGCAGTCCATCCCCACGGTACGTCTTCTCCACCACATCAAAAACTTGGCACAGAACAGTGGCTGCGGTAGCCTCGAACGGAGGGTAGAGCGCCGATAACGTACTCTGAATGCAACCGTCCAGCGACTCCGAGTCCTGCCAAGAGAGGAAGCGTTAGTGGTGCCACGGCATGGTACGCCCCGGCGAGCCCTACACCAGGAGCGCAGCCACCTCCCAGCGCAGGAGCAGAGAGGATCAAAGGAGCAAACTGCCGTCCCTTCTGGTTTCTTTTGGCACCGGCGATTCCAGGTGAAGGGAATTAAAAAAAAAAAAAAAACCTCTCCCAAAAGGCGAGTGAAGCGCTTGCAGAGCGCTGCGCGCAGAGGCGAGATTTCCCTGCTTTTGCTTACGCAGCAAGTCCTTCTGGCTGAGCTGGGTGGGGCTGCTATTAAACCATTACCACAGCACGTGAGTGCGTGCGAGCGAGCGCGAGTGTCATGGGGCGCACGGATCCGCAGCCCCGCGCTTCAGGCACCCGGCGCTGGAAATGCCGCCAGCGCTCAGGTGCGTTAAAGCCCAGCGTTACGGTCCTCCGCAGGCCAAGGAGAGATGCGGGGGCAACATTCGTACTGACACTCCTCAGCGAGCTCCGAAGTCTGATGCCGGAGTTGTTTGGTACCAGCAAAAGCCACTCACCTGCGTAATTCCCCGTTTTTCAGTTACACTCATGAAAGGCTCACTCCAGGAGCTTTCCGCAGTAAGAGATGCCTCGCAGGAGGATCTACGGGTTTGCCTTTAGGGCCTGAGTGGGCACATCCATGCCCGCTTCCTGCTCAGGGATCAGAGGCGACGGCTTCACGACTTCCACCGTTGTTCTGGGGAGCCTGCCCGCCAGAGCCTGCCCGCAGTGTCAGAACCCATTCCAGTGCCAGAGGCCAAATTCTGCTCGACTGCATGGGTGCAAGTCCAGAGAGCTTGCCAAAAAAATAAAACAATCCGCACACATCTGCAGAGAGGATCAAGATCCCTCCCTGCCTCTCTGTTTTAGAGGAGACCCCTCTGGCTAACCTAAAGCCAGTGGGAGTGAGTTTTGTTACAAAACCAAATGAAAGTTTACTCAGGTGTCTGGCCAGATTCTCATCTGATATAAATCCACCTCCTTTCACTAAAGACAACGCAAGCGTTCGAGCCTCTGGCCCAGAAGCCTACAGCCTCCTGTAGAACAGGAACAGCTGCATGGACATGCCTGAAAACATACCTCAGTCCCACAGCAAGGTCTGGAAAGAAAGTTAAACAAAGCAGTGCCACAACAGCTTGTGCTGCCACCAGGGAACAGTAGGACGGATGGATCAGGAGGAAAGAAACCATTTCACTTCCTCCACTCCAAGGGATCCGTCCCTCCAAACACTGGCTTGAGAAACTGAAACAGCCTCAGAGCAAGGAAGCTGAAGGGAGCTGCAGCCACAGCAGAGATGATGCTCCTCACGCAATCCTTCCCATTTTTCCCAGCCGCCCAGCTCAACGATCCTTAAATTCCTCATTTAGAGGGTTGGGCGTTTTAAGCACAATATGAATTCGCTGCTCAGTTGTGAAGCCTTCCTGTAGGACAGCACGCAGGATGGCATGGAAGAGATGAGGACATCCAGGCAATGCCTCCGCAATCCCTCCCTGCACCAAACTTGGAGAACGTGCGTGACGGCAAACCACGAACCGCCCGTGGCACCGCTCCATTATTTTTTCTGCTCTTTCTCCTGACATCAGCAACAAGCAGGGCTAAATGGCAGCAGGTAAGCACCTGAAGTGTTCGCAACCAGCTGCCTCCTGCAACACCCCTCCAGGTCAGTGTAACCAGATAAACAGAGGGGAAGGAGCTATTTTTCATATTCTTAACCCAAGGACTCAAAAAGCAGGAGCCCTGTGCGCACACTGACAAGTGTTGAATGCTAGGGCTGAGTGTTTAGCCCTAATACCAAACAGCAGGAGAAGGTTGTTTTAAACAAGCTTCTTTCCACCCAGAAAAGAGCGATTTAAAACCCCAACTTTCATTCTCTAAATTGAAACGGAAAGCCTGGAAGTCCCCAGGCACTTCCTTCACTGCAGGAATAAGGCTTCAGAAAAAATCTTCCCTTGGACATTGTGGAGCTCAAGAGGAACGTGCCAGAGCTGATGGTCAGCCTGCTCTCTGCACAGTTCTGGTTGTGACCATCCCCACGCAAGGTGCAAGGAGAAAACAGCATTTGAGAAGCATGGAAGAAAACAGTCGGGTAGGAGCTGTGGGATGCACTGTGCAGACAGCCTAAATAGAAGCGTCCCCTTTACACGTTACCCTGGACTTGCTAAAAAAAGGCACAGAGGGGTGCATAGGGTAGGGAATCAGGTACCCAGCCCAGCCTCTTCCCACCCGGACATCCACCTCACGGTGCTAAATACCGAGGTGCAGCGCTCTGTGCCTGATGTCGTTACTCTCCTGCGCTCTTGTGAAATGACAGAGGCTAAGCACAGCCAGCCGAAGGCGAGCACAGCACCAGGCAAAGACCTGTCCCGACAAGTGTCCGTGCCCCTGCAGATAAAGCTCGTCTTCACCCAGCTCCAAAGAGCCCAGCCAAGGCCTCGTGCAGCATCGCAGCAGCGTTACTGCTGGTAGAAGTTGAAAAAAATTTCCACCTGACCCTCCACTGTACACAGATTCAAAATCTCAGCCAAAATCAGCTGGGGGGGGTTCTGTGCCGGGTTCTGCCCCATACCTCTTGCAGAATTCTTTCAGATAATAATCCCCCCACACACAACGAATTTCGTTTACTAATGCAAATAAAACAAAGAAGTAAAAATATTTGCACATGAGTCAGTGCATGGCTCTCAGGTTCTCACACCATTCCTGCTGCCTGAGCGAAGCCTTCACAAGACAATTATTAACATTGGCACCGAATCAAAAATCCTTTATAAGGTTAAAATAAACCAAGTCGCATATTACCCTTCCTTTAGTGACATACAGAATAACCATAGCCTGTAGCCATTGTAATGTTCAGTGCTCGCAGAGGTTTTACATCTCTCTGGCTGCGCCGCGCCATGAAGCCGTGATACCTGTGCAGGATCTGAAGGGACAGAGGCGATGCCACCATCCTCCCAGGGCCAGGTCCTGCCTGTATGAGGATGTGGCACTGCAGAGCCTCGGGGACTCCGAGGCTGCCTTGAGACACGGAGGCTGAAACAGGGCAGAGCTCGGAGCCTGCAGCAGCAGCAGATCGGCCTCTGATCGTGGACTCGTTAAACCAATTTGCAGTCCCAGGGAGGGGGCCGCACATTCGTACTGATTAACGTCTGAGGTTGCCGAGGGAGCCGTGGGAACGGCCCCGGCAGGAGGCTGCGTGGTCCTGCTGCTTCACGTAAACGTTTAGGGTTTTTAGGGGTAGGGTTGAAAGGATTTCAGGGTTAGGGCTTTTGTTTTTCAGGGTTTGGGCTGTAGGTGGTTTTAGGGTTAGGGTTGTAAGCGCCTGCTGCTACACACCCGAAGGAGCTGGGGTTTGGAGGCACGGAGACCTCGTACGAACCAGCAAGAGAAGGGGACAGCATCCAGCACTCCAGTAAATCTGAAGTCTGCAGCCCGTCTGATCTACAAGCTGCATCCCTCGCGTCACCCAGGGGATGCAACCCCTCCGGCAGGCACAAGGAGAAACTTCCGCAACCCAGAACAAGGGGCCAGTGTCCCGAGAGGAGGGGAGCTAGCTAAACCCAGCAAGGATCCAAGGACAGGGCACTGCTGCCACAGCTCACTGCCACTTCTGCCCACGCCGGGAGAGCTGGCAAAGCCCAGGAGGGCCCCCCTGGAGAACGCAGCCCCCTCCAGGCGCTGCAGACCTCCAGCAGCATTGCCACATCCTCCTCATGGGGAGCGGGACACTTGCTCCTTTTCAGCCACCCGGCACAAACGCAAACAGGAGCGCTTTCCAACCGAGCCAGAGAGCATCTGCCCAAGGAAAAAAAGGGTCTTGGGACTCAAACGCTTCTTTGTAAATAGCGCAGGAGGCCCATGAACTCCCGCACGCTGCCACCACACGCTCGCCACACCTCCCAAAAGAGAAACAGGCTTTTAAAATAACTCCTCCATAAATCAAAGCGCTAAATAAAGCCCAGGTTAAGGTCACGTCCGGCCACGGCAGCTTTCACCGTGCCGCAGCTGGGAGCCGGCTGTCGGTGCAGGGCTGGCGGGCGGCGAGGGAGAGGAGAAGCCAGCGTGGTCCCACCGGGGAGGGCATGGGGAGCCCAGGAGGGCTTCACGAGTGGCAAAGGGGTAGAAACGAGTGGGGTGGGACATGTCATCCCTCATCTCCACGGTATTACAGGAGCCACGGGTGCTGCAAAATGAACAGAGGGATGAAGACGGTCGTGGCAAAGCTCTGCTCAGCACTAAGTGCCCTGTTCCCCAGCTGGAGCCGCAGCGAGGAGCAGGAGGCAGGGCAGAGGGGAGGCAAGGAGTGCCTGGCAGCAGCCCCAGCACAGGACAAAAAGCAGGCAGCAGGAAAAGGAACCGGGGATCAGTCACAGCCCTGCTCAGGGGATCCACCTAAATCCTCTAGGGCAAGCAACTGCTACAGCATGGGCGAGGAGCCTGCTGCGAGGCATCTGGAGTAACGAGGAGCTCCTCGGCCCTTTCTGGGTGCACTCGTCTAAATTTCTGCCTGCCTCTGTGGGCAGGCAGAGAGTTACACAGCTGCTCCAGTCATTGGGAACCGCTGCCATGCTGCGTTTCCTTCTGACTCAAGTTACTCCTCTTTAGGACCTGCTGCTCACCAGTTACGGCTGGATGCTGGAGACCCTCCTACGGGTTTGGAGAAGGAGAGGGAGCGGAGAGAAGATCCCCAAGGCTACACACCAGGCACGTGCCTGGGACCGCAGCCCAGTGCAGGGAAGGGCTGCGACACCGCTGGACCCAGCCTCCCTACGATTCACTCGACCACCTTGGTTGGGAGGAAGCATCGTGCTCCAGAACAGCTGTCTACAAAAAGCGGAGTCTTGGTCAAGGACAACAGGAAGAAGAGGCACAAATCTTCCTCGCTGACAGCCCAGCTGCTGTCTGAAGGCTCCTAAAAGCTATCAGCAGGGTGAGGCCAGGCTGTTTGACAAGCCCAAGACTTAGGGCAGGCAACGCTCCCTTCTAGCGGGCAGGACCGGCCCGTGCAATGTGCTGAGGGCTCACAGCAGGAGTTTAGCTGAAGGACGTGCAGCTCTGTCCTGAGAAACACCTCCTAACGCCCTACCTGAGCAGACCAAGAGGGAACTACACAGCCCACCATGCTGCGGGTAAACCCACCGCCGCCTGGCCTGGCAGGGCGAGGAGCAACCCGGGGAGGAAAACCCAGGTCCTAGGAAAGCCAACATCCCTGCAAAGGCGCGTGGAGGAGATGACCCAACCCTCCCAGCCCCCAGAACGGGAAAGGAGAAGTGACAGAGAAAACTGGGAAGAGGCACAGCTCCAAGTGCTTGCAGGGCAGTGCCTGCCCGTGGCCCCCAGCCAGTTTTTTTGGGGACTGGGGGAAAGGAGCAGTGGGCAGGCGCTGAGTGGGGCTGGCTGTGCCCGTCCCTCCGCCAGCACGGGGCTGCCGTGCTGCGCCGCTTGGCTGGGGCTGCTCGGCTCTCAGCTGACGTGAGAAACCTCATTTCCAGTAAAAACAGACCTCTGGGCTTTCCGTGAACCCTTTCCACTTTCCGACACCGAGCCTGAAGCTAGGCTGCTTTTCCTTTGAAAAGAAGAAAAAAGAGAGAGAGAGAGAGATTTCTGTGTTCAAAACGCTCTCTGGCTAAAAGCAAGGCTTGTTTTTTTCTGACAAAATTTGAGATTTCCCACTCTGTTTCTGCAGGGAGGAGAACCCTCCCATCCCCATTTCCTGAGCCGCTCTAATCGCAGCGGCAATGAGTTCAAGAGAGAAAAATCTTCCCAGAACAAGTGCCAGCTCCCCCCTCGGCTGCTCGCTGCGAGGCTCGGGCGCCTGGCCCCGGCACCCCGCCTGCCTCGGGACGTTTTTGCTGCAATAACGCGCTATTCGGTCAGCGTTGCGGCTCCAGAGGTGGGCATTCACCCTGCGAGACAACCACGGGCGGCTCTACCTGCTCTTCGGGCTATTTTTTCAGGTTTTTGGGGGAGAAGAAGCGCAGCACCCGCTCACGCTCGGGAGGAAGGCGTGCGGCCTCGCCCGGGCCGGCCTCGCTCGCGGGCTGCGCCTCCACCAGCTCCGGCAGCCTCGCAGGGAGTGGTGCGAGGAATCATTTCCAGATGCCTCCCCCCGTTCCCCGGCCCTTCTCCGGGCTGACGCGGCCGCGGCAGCCAAAGCAGCTCCTCCTGGGCAGCGCGCGGGATTATCATTCCAGGCGCTGCAGGAAAACAAGCGCTTGGAAGCGATTAACTCATGATCTCTCGTTTAATTAAACAAAGGGAAAAATGATGTATTTGCTTTTCAGCTCCGAGGTCCTGCTTCTGCGCATGCTGGAGGTCTGGGCGTGCTCAGCCTGTGAAAGGCAGGGCCAAAGCCGGGCCATCAGCCCTCCAGCCCAGGGCTGGTTTGTTTGCACCCATGGGGACATCCCAGGTTGCTCTGAAGGCAGAGCACGACCTCCTTGCAAGCCTCCAGCTTTGGATCTTACACGTGTCCCCAGGGGGGGGCAGCCCCATGAAGACCCTCGCTGGCACGGCAAGGTCTTTGCTCTCCCAGCCATCTCCAGCCCTGCCCCTGGGGAGCCAGCGCAACCAAACGCTGCTCCCCGAAACAAAGAGCACGGCGTGTGGTCAGACAGCACCCGGCACCTCTTCCACCAGGGCTCTGCGTTCACATTCCTCCTCTCTTCCCTTTCTTTGAGCTTTCTTAGGTTCTCTGGAGCAGGGCCTGCGGCTTTCTCATCTGTCCTTGCGACACCCGGCGCATCAGAAGAGCTGCTGACAACTGCTGAACAGATTAGAGAGGCCAAGCCGGGGATGAAAGACAGACCCACAGCCCGAGAAGTCCTCTTACAGCGGAGAGGAGCAGCACCGGGAAACAGAGATCAGCCTTTCCTTGCAGGGATGTTTCGCACCCTTCACTGAAGCTCGCAGCGAACGGAGCAACAGGCAGGTCTTATCCAGAGCCCCTGCTCCCAAGGGCCTGCTGCTTTCCATTAGCAATAGATCGGGGGGCGATAGAGGTGCTCGAAGAGCATCTGGAAAACCAGACCAGAGGCCCGTCCTCACACAGACACGCTCCAGCTGAAACAAGAGCCCGCAAGTGGGTGAGAAGGGCTGCGCAGACACCAGCATCCTACAGCTGGGAGCCAGCTTATTTTGGTTTAGTTTAATCAAGAGATTAAATCCTTAATCTGAAATAACTGCCTAAGCACTGATTTTTATTTTTTCTCTAATATCATTGGCATAGCTAACCACGCAATTAATTAACAAAGCTGTAATCAGCGCGATGCAAAGCCTTGGGTGCTTCCAAAACACCCTTCCCAGCAACAGACTCACGCTGGAGGAGCGTAAGGGCTCGGTGGCTTCACCCAGCTCATGGTTTCACCCAAGGGCTCATGGTTTCACCCAGCCATGGCTGCGTTTGTGTTTGTCCTCGAGGTCCCCAGGACAGCGCTGGCTCCCCCGGCTCACGCAGGAAGCAGCTCCCTGCGCCCTGCTCCCCGTTCCTGCCACGGACTCGGACACCAGGGCAGGATAAGGCTTGCTAAATCCTGTCGGATATCGCAGGCCGAGCCAAGAATTTCCACTTCTACATAAGGACAAAGGCGCATTACGACAGACTTACAACAGACTCCCTTTCTTACTGGGCTCTTCTCGCAAACGCTCTAAAAGTCCTTCTCTGCGCCACCCAACAGAAATTGCTTGAGCTCATTCGTCTGACCCGTTACAATATTTGCTCCGCTCTCAGCTTCAGGGGTTGGCATCGGTTTGGCAAACCGACCTGAGCAGCAGTGTCCCTGCCGTGTCCCTCTCCTACCCAATATCTGCTGTAGGCAGAATGGAAGATTTGATTATAGAGCCACAAAGCCCACCGAGCAAGCTCTCAGCCAAACAGGTCACCTCGCTTCGACACCTTTCAGGCAGGGGCACGAGACCACAACCAACACCCCGTGTTCAGACGCCCATCTGGGAGCATCTCACAACAGATGGGCAGCCTCCTGCGCTCCAAGAGAAAATGATAATCCTTCAGGAGGACAGCTGATGAGTGCCAGAAATGATCTTCACAGGGTCTCCATTTAAGTTATTGCTTCTCTGCCAGCCTTGCAAATGCTCTGAGCGCGAGGCCGCAGCCAGATCCCATTATTCGGATCCCAGCCCTCCTCAGCACGGTGCACGAGCTGCCGGGGCGGGCTCCCAAGGGCAGATTTTCCACCTCTTGCAACCTCCGTACCTGAGGGTGGATGCCCCCAAGAAAAGAACACGTTGCAGGCAAACAAGAGCTCCCAGACTCAACGTGGGAGCTAGATAACGCTCTATGGCCCCAGCACCCCCTAACAGATGAGCCGCAGCTCCTTCTGGCTTTGAACAGCCTGTGTGACCATGCGCGCACAAAACCTGAGTCCTGCTACATCGAGGGGGAAAGGAAAGCGCCCCGAAGCCAGAGCAGTGATTCCAGGAGGGGCTGGCTCTTTCTAGGAGAAAACGGTAAGCGTGCGAGGGCTTTTCCTTGGAGGAGTGAATCCCTGCGTGCCCTTGACGTGAGGAAGCAGCCGGCAGACCAGACGCCGGCTCAGGTGCCCTCAGCTCTGAGGAAGGAGCAGGCAGAAGGACAGGCAGGCTGCCCACCCAGGTGGCCGTGGCAGCTCTGCCCCGGGCACCGCAAGGAGCAGCGCTCCATGCCCTGCATGGATAAAACTGCTCCGAGACTCTCAGAACTGGCTGGGGAAAGGACACAGGCACTCGGTTGCGCGCTGAAGCCCTCCTGCCTCCGAGCAGCCAAGCCCGGGGCTTAGAGCTGGGTGAAAACATTTCCCCTGTATTCAGATAAAGCCCTAAACGAGCGCCTCCCGGAGAGCTAAGTACATCAGTCATAAATTCAGCGCACTGCTCCTACTGAACTCCTGAGTTAGAAAGGAGTAAACACAGGCCTTTTAAGCTACTCCCTTTATAGCTCTTTTTTTTTTTTTTTTCCAAACAGAAAACAGTCTCACGTGTCCCATTATTTCCATACATATCAAAGGAGGGTGGAGATTTAACTAGAGATTTCTAAAAGACATCTTTGTGCACAGAAGGGATGTATGCCAAAACGTGGGTGGTTATAAGCCCAAACACAAAGGAGAATACATCCACAGGCATTTTTCCCCTTGATCCATTAACGGGTCTGCATACCAGCCTCCTGAGCGTATGAGAGGGACCTTGTTCAAAAGGTAAATGTATTCAGAAAGATGACAACAGGCGGCAAATAATCCACATCCTTTAACCACGTCTGAGGCTCGGCAGCGCTCGGGTTTTGTTGGGAGATTCGACAGGCAGCCTCGGGGAAGGAAGGGATCCTCCTGGAGGAGCCTGTGAAGGAAACCTCATAAATCAGGCTCCTGCGAGCGCCGCCACACCTAGCGCGGGCTGTGAAGCTCGAGGTGGACACCTAGCTCAGAGCACCAGAACTCCGTCGGCTTTTCCTCCCCACGCCAAACGAGCCGCCCACAGCACCTCGCCCTGCTGGGGCTGACCACAAGGTCCCACGGAGGTTTTCCAGGAGGAGCACGTGCGGCAGTCCTCGGCTGCTCCCCGTTTCTCCTCGGCTGGGCCATTTGATCCCGTCAGGTCGGTGGCTGGCTGCCCCAGCAGCATCCTGGGCATCCCAGCCCATGGGAAATTTGAGCAGCGGGAAGATTTTCAGATTCACCCTGTGATGCTTTGATCTTAATGTTTCAGCTTGGCGTCCAGTGATGAAAAAAACAAAACAACAACAACAACAAAAAAACAAGTGGGATATGCACGAAACCTGCCAGGAGCACCCACCACAAGAACGGCCCAATGTTTTCTTCTTTTTTTTAAGTGAAAGGCCAAACTAGCCAACAGGGACGGGGCACTGCACGTGGCAGAGAGACCTGGGCAGGGCCAAACCTTCAGAGCCTTCAATTCACTGCCCTGAGCTGCAGGCCAGGTAGCACACATGGTGTGGAAGCACAGCCCAGAGCATCCCACCAGCACAAGCAGGGAGCTCACCCTCGCAGGCTGTCCTTGCTTTTATTGTTTTTATCATTTCAATCAGCAACGCATCCAATCCTGGTTCTGCCACTTGCTTTTTCCAAACCTGGCTCCATGGAGCTCTGTGCTCTAGCATCTAGGAGCTGGCTGGCAAACTTTTCTGAAGCAACCAGCAGGGAGATGCTCACGAGGCCCTTCCCTGCATCATGCTCACACTTCATGCCCAGGAGCGGGGCACTCTTGGTGCTGACAGCACCCTCGGGTGGGTGCTTCACAAGCACGGCTGGGGTGCATTTCCAAGGGGTCTCTGTAGATGATGACCATGATGACTTTATTCCTCCAAACCCGAAGGCCCAGGCTGCAGGGAACTCTACAGAAAGGGCCCACCACGGGATCCGGGTCCCCCTCCACCCGTCGCCCCCACCATCCCGTTTCACACACTGGTGGCTCCTCTCCACTGCCCGGCAGGAGAGGACTCCCAGCAGGCAGCAGCTTCACCTCAAGGACTTCTTCCTCTTCAACACCCTACCTGTTGCTGAAGCAGCCACTGTTCCACTGCCATTTCTTTTCAATCCCAGGAGGAGGCCATTTTCAGCAGTGGTCTTTTCTTTATACAATCACAGAGAAGATTTACAGCGCAAGATAGCGGCGACAAAGGCAGCGCTATTCACACACGTGGCTCCTGAGCCTGCATCTCCCAGGGGGCTATCTGGAAAGCCAGCACCTCCAGCACACACAGCCTGCAGCTACCAAGCACTCCTGCCTTCGTGGCGTACTACAGCCCACAAGGGACAGCTTAGGCAGAAGCCAGGAGGGCTTCCCCCCCGTGATGCCCCACCTTGAGCCAGATAAACCTCCAGCATCAAACATGGCCATGGCCAGAGGCAGGTTGTTGCAGGATGCTGATTTCCAGGAAGTGCTGGCACTCCCTGGAAACCTGCAGCATCTCACCATAAGCACTTGCTGTCTTGCATCCCCACTTTATAAGATAGCTGCATATGTGGCTGCAGCTGGCCCGTCACCTGCATTCAGCCCTTGTTTCCACTGGTGCAAGGAACAGCGTGTTCACCTTCCCGGGGGGGTGGAAAGAAGGTGGGCATCACACACAAGCTGTCACCCTGGAGAAGATGCTTTCAAACCACTTCCACGTGCTCAGGATTACATCTCCGGGCCTTGTGCTCCAAAATCGTGCTCATTGCTTTGGCACAGAAATAAAGAAAGAAGATCCCCAGTGCTTAAAGTTCTTTGTGATTCCCAGATTCATTTCCTTCCCACCCCAGGAAAAGACTTAACTGGCTGATTAAAGAAAGGCTCTCTTCTGCTGAAACCCATCCTGCCTGCATAGCGGTGCCACCTGAACTTGTCTGCAGGACGACGCCAGCATTTGCACGAGCTGTGAAACACCCAGGCCTTGCCCTACACATGGAGGCTTGGAGAATGCCACCTGAAAAGTTCACGGGGCACAGCTGTGGGAGCCTCACTGAGCTCACGTGCTGGGTCCACAGTGCCCCTGCTGCCATCGAAGGGCAGCAGCAATCGTCCTGGGAAGGGTGGAAGAGCAGCTTCCAGGGAGGAAGCCAGCCCTCAGCCTGGGGACGTCACCGCGGCGCAGCAGGGCTCTCGCCTGCTCTGCCTCCAGCCCTACGTACCATGCACACGGAGGCCAGCACCCGCAGCCCAGTCTGTTCTCTCCCCACGGGCAGCCTGGCCTCTCGTCCCTGCTCCTTGCAGCTGCCAGGCCTGAAGGCAGCACCCGAGGGGCGCAGGGTCCCCTCAGAGCCCTCCCCGATCCCCTCACAGCTGGTGCCTGCAGGCCCACCTCAGCACCCGGCCTGGCCACGGCACCGCTCTGCACAAAGGCCCCTGCTTCAGGCAGCTCACTCTAGAACAAGGGGCAGGACTGGGGATGAAGATCTGGAGGATCAAAGGCAGCTCCAGCTTGCAGAAGCACAGCTGAGAGGAAGGTGAGGTGAGAAGTCAAGGTGAGACCCTGCAGCAGGCCAGGAGAGGACAGCAGGCCACGGCTCCGACGCAGGCACACGAGGGTGCAGAGAGGCAGGGCGGCAAAGGGAAGGGACAGGCCCACAAGGAGCCGGGCGTTGGGCACCTCATCTCACAGAAAGCCGAGCTTCTCCGAGCCCAGAAGCTGGACATTTAGGAGAGAGGAATCACTGCCAAGCAGCGATGCGAGCTGCTCGCCCCCATCAAAGACTTTGTTCCTGTGTCTCTCTCGCAGGGAGGCAGAGTGTGGGGCGACCACAGCGGGACACATCCAGGAGATTTGGGGCTGTCAGGCCCCAGGTCTCAGCCTGCCCCAGGAACAAAGCATCAGGAGCCAGCCTGGCCCGTAGCAGGACCTCACCTGGGCACCTCTGTGTGCGCGGCACAGCCAGGCTCAGGACTGCCCTGCAGCCCCCCGGGGAAATGGGGTGCTCTGCTGCCCGGCCGGGCTCTCAGGGCTTTCTCCAACCCCCCAGCACCAACCCTGGGCAGAAGAAAAGAAGCTCTGCCCTTCGCCAGGCCCTGCGTGGGGGCAGTGCCCATGCAGGACACCCATTTCCAGCCCCCGGGCAGGGCTGGCAGGGGCCGGGGCGGGAGGAGAGCCCAGCACCCAGTCTGTGCCTCCTGCTCTGCGACATCCCAGCGCCTCGCTGCAGGGCTGCAGCCCCGAGAGGCACCCAACAGGAGCCCTGTGGCCCTGCAGCCACCCTCAGAGGCTGGCACCCAAGGGTGCGGCGTGCCAGCCGAGTAACGGGAAGCGCGAGAGCAGCTGTTTCCCACCTCCCGGCAGCTCCATCCCACACCGCCCCGCTCCAGAGCCCTCCGCGGCGATTTCCTTACCATCTTCCCGGCCTCCTTTATCCCCCCTCACTTCCAAAAGCGGCGTTTTTTCTCTTTTTCCTCCATGTGTGCGACGGGGCGTCTCTCCTCTCCCCTCCGACGTGAACTACCGAAGCACTTTGAGTCCCGGACTGTAATCCAAGCCCTCGCCGCCCCCAGCACAGCTCCAACTAATCTAACTCATGACACTACCGAGCAGGGGACCTCGAAGGTTTCTCTGACAGCCAACCCCAGCGCTCGGCGGTGGAGGGACATAACGCGGGGTGCCGTGCTCCCCAGCCCCGCGGGGACCTCAGGGACACGGGCAGAGCCAGCGGATGGCTGCTCCTTACGGCATCGCCGCACCCGGAGCTGCTCAGCGAGGATGCTCCGTGGCAGGGAGATGCTTTCGCCCCGGCAGGTCTGAGAAGCTGCTGGAGGAGAACGAGCCCACCGCAGACATCCCAAGAAGATCTCCAGCGTTGTGGGGAGGTTTCTTCCAGCAAAAAACGCTCCCCCCTTCCTCTCGGCTTTGCTTTTCTCCGAGTTCAGGGAAGTTTTTCCGCTCTGCGAGATCTCGGGGAAGCGCTACGGGTTAGGCAAAAACGCTGAGAAATAGCGAAGAGCAGCGAGAAGTACTGTTTTTGTAACTTCTGGAAGGAAAACAAGAGAGGCAGTGACCGCTTCAGGCAGCGGCAACAAACTGCATTGGTATCAGGCGAGATGGAGACCTCGCCCCCTCCCAAAGGAGGAAGTAATTTAACATGGCAAGTTTCTCCACCCCTCCATTAATTGTTTAAGATGGCCAGAGGCCAAAATACTGCCCGGGAGCGGGGAAGGTCACCGCGCAGGCAGGCAACGGCCTCCAGAAGTGACAACGGGAAAGGGCAGAACCACCGAGGCGGGGAGGGAGGGAGGGAGAGGCAGGTGCCGCCGGGCACCCCGGGGTCTGCAGGCGTGCAGCGGGAGGTGACACCGGGAGAAGCCCTGGGGAGGAGGCCAGGCTTGGGACCATGGGGCCTCGGCACGGACCAGCCTCCAGGCAGGAAGCCGTGGTGCCAGCACCCTCCCGGTGGCAGTCACACAAAGCAGCCCATGCCAAGACGAAGGGTGGCTCAGGCAGGACGTGAGGACACACGGCAGGAGGGAAGATTCCCCTGCAGGGACAGACTCCGTAGGCTGGGCAGGAGCAACCGCTGCTGGGCACCTCTGCGGCAGAGGAGCCGGCGTGTGCTGCTCCAGCCAGGGCCAGCTGCAGATACTCCTCTCTTGGGGAGGACAACGTCCAGTTGGCCCTAAAACCCGTTGGACATGTCGGCCTCGTGGCATGTTTTCAGACAAACAGCGGGTTCGAGCAGTCCTGAGCTGACAGTTCAACGCCACCAGCCCTTTGATGCGCTGCCGCCCTTCCTACGAGCAGCGAGGACGGATGATCAGCAAGGATGGGTGATCGTCCCTGCAGGAGCGCAGCTTGCTTTCCTTCAGCAAAAAGAGACGTCCTCCTCAACGGGATGCGACACTGACAGCGGATCAGAGCACTGCATCACTGTTTGCACTTTTACACGCTCCTCGCTTGCAGAGCCTTCCCCACGGCCTTCTCCCTGCAGCAGCTCCCCAGCACAGCCGTGACGACCTCCAGCCCACGTCAGGTGAGATCAGAGCATCCCTGCAGGTGCAGAGGGTATCGCAGCTACCCAGTTGTCACCCCCAACACCCACAAAGGAAATTGTGATTTTGTCTGTGTGTGTAGAAGATTCTTTCTTTCCCTGTTAAATTCGCAACACAAGGGCGAGGAACCTGGCACACTCCCGTAGCAGAGCCTGTGAGCACAGATTTGCCTGCACAAGGCTACATTTGCAAAGCAGCTTTGCCCTTCATTTATTCCCCAAAACGCATCTCGTATCCCAAAGATGTGGCTACGCCTTTGCAACGTCCCCCTGCAGGTGCTGGCAGCCTCCCTAAGGGCTGTCCCTGTTCCGAGAAGGGCAGCACAGACAGCGATGTCCCCCCGGTGCGCACGCGGCACGCAGCTGGCTGGCAAACCTCCTGCTAGCAGAGGTGCTGAGCTGTCTGCCGCAAAGTCAAAGGAGGCAGAACAGCTCCATCACACCTCTCACGACCAGATGGAGATGTCCTTGCTGTTCTTTCACCTGCAGCATGATGTGCAGGATTCCCTTCAGGAGGCCAGGGCCTTCAGAAACAGACAATTGCTCCCCTTGGAGCATGACCAGGGCAGACCCAGCTGGGCATGGAGCAGGGAACCTGCTCACACACCGCCGCCGAACTGCCTGGGTGTCCTGCTCCCAGACCTCCGGCAGCAGCGCCAGGAGAGCAGCTTTCAGCTCTCCTCACCCCTCTGGGAGCTTGCACAGGGCTGGGAGCACAAGGTTGTCTTCTCCTCTAGCTCCGGGTTAGCTGCAGGGTAAAACATTACCAAGCCACATTAATTCCAGCTCTCCGAGAGCCAGAAAAAGAAGGATGGAACCTTTGGGGGCTGGTGCAGGAGTCTGCAGCATAAACACAGACGAGGAGGGCACCATGCAAGCATGTACACACAGCCCCAGTCTGGTTTCCATCACATTTTTCACCTCCGTGACCAGGGACAGAGCCAGGTGCTCCCTGAACAGCCAGCCAACACTTGCTCCCCAGGTGCTGCTCATCCTGGGCAACCATTAGCACATGGATTTTGAAGTGCAGTCATGGACGCGACAACCAAAAGCCCTCCACAAGCTCCCAAGCCAACAACACACAGGGCAACACCGGCAATTCGGTGGCTGTAGGGATTCCCGTACACAGAGAGGGAAGGGGCTGGCTAACAGGGGTAAATCTCAGACCCAGCTTTGCGCCTCCTCCCTGTCCCACGCCACGCTCAGAGCTCAGCAGCGTCTTCCCCCACGCGGGGCTCCCAGGCCGAAGAGCTGAGCTCACCTCGCCCCATCGCAGCCGGAGGCGGTGACGTGATTTCCTGTGCCATGGCACAGCGCTACGGGGAACATCGCGGCGCTGTTTACTCATGGCTGGATCCTAATATAGATTTCATTTTTTTTTTAACTGCAAAGTGGCCTTTCCCTCGTCTGCTGCATTGTAGATGTTTCCTACACCAGCACATGGCAGACAGCTGCAGCCAGCACTCCAGTGGGTGTTAAACAGCCCCTCTCGGCTGCGGCTGACAACAATGCCGCGCTTGTTCCCGACACAGTCTCGCACTGTCTCCTCGCAGGAGCAGCTCCTCACTCTTGCGCGAGCCCTGCGGTTTCCTCGGGTTCAGCTTTAATTGCTGAAGCCGGTGCAAAAGGCTGCTGTCAGCCGGGAAGGGGCAAGGCAGGGGCCACGGCAGATGGGAGCAGCACACAAGGAGAGCTCCTGGCACCGGGGCGCGTGCCCAGAGCGATGGCTTTGCTGGCCAAGCAGACCCAGGTCCTTTGCATGGACCGACGGGCAATTTTACTCTGGGGGGACCACTTCGGCAGCAGATGAGTTCTGCTCCCTGCTTCCTTTTGCTGGGCCCGTGTCCTGGAGCTGCAGAGCTTCCCAAGTGCCTGCTGAAGCAGCATCGCGGTCAAGAGCCCCGCGTGAGCTGGGGGAGCGCAGGCAGGGCCCTGTGGCTTTGAGTCCCTGCTGGCAGAGCTCTGCTTCTTTTCAGTTGTGCAGAGCAGGGAAAGCTCAGTACGTTTACCAAGAGGACTCAGCTGTGCTGGAAGAGACACAGGAGGGAGATGTTTTGGATGCCGGATAAGGCATCTTCTGACCTAGGGGAAGTTGTGCAATAGGCACGCTAGCTAGACGATTTCCCTACAGACGTCCCACGGATTAAGCTGTGCCCTCAAAGTACAGCTTCGTTACGTTACGATCCCACCAAGCCACCCTCTGTGAGCCCCATCAGCCTGTAGGGACGTGGGAAGCCACCAAGAAGCAGCATCAGACCCCCCCTGGCACAAGCAGGCGCCTTAAGACCAGTGACGGATGCTTGCTTGAAACAGGTTTAGCAACAGGAAAACAACTGGCGCTGCGAGCAGCCCTCTGCACCACCACCACCACGTCAGGAGAGAGCTACTCCTGTCCCCGTTAGGGACACAAGAGTGGGTGTTACGTGGTTTAGTAATATTTAAACCTTTATTTCAGTTCACAAGCAAAGCAGGCCTCAGCTTCACAAAAGCGCCTCTTGGTTTAACTAATTAATTTGATAATCCTCTATTTGCAATCCTCAAGAGACATTCGGCTTTGAAAGCAAGTAATTACCTCTAAGTGGCAACGTCTTTGTGAGGCCCAGCCTGATCAGGAAAAAAAAATGTCTTAAGCCAGAAATATAATCGTGGTGTGATTTCCCAGAAGGTCTGTATGAGAAACTACATAACAACAGCTGGTCACGCTCAGTCTGAAGACACAGGAGCCACTCAATCACCAGGTCTCCAGTTTACACTCCAAGATGTTGCCCTGTGCAAACCTGCTGTGCAGGCAACCACCGGGAAGCTTTACAGGAGATGTTTTATAGGTACAGAAGTCAGGAAGGTCCCACTTAAAGTTCTCAGATAGCCACATGTGCCACAGGGGAGAAAATATGTTTTTAAAAAGTCACGTATCTAGGTTTCTGTAGCACACATGCAACCCCCCCAAGCACAACTGCAGCATACAATCCCACAGGGAAGCGACCCAAGCGGGGAATGCCATCATCAGAGCCTCTCTGCAGGAGCATGAAGGCACACCTTGATGACACACAGCACTTCTCCAGACGAGAAGAGATGTGGAGCTGATCTAACGCCCGCCCCAGGCATCCCCAGGTGCCCGGGGTCTGCATCCAGCCCAGCGTGAGCACCAGTCACTGCCGGAGCCCAGAGGGTGGAACAGCTCAGCTGAAAGGGACCTGCCAGTCGAGTCCAACATCCTGAGAGCTTCAGGGCTAACCAAAGGGAAAACATTACTGAGGGCATTGTCCAGACATCTCTCGAACACTGACAGGTGCGGGGCAGCAACCACCTCTACAGGAAGCTTGTGCCAGTGTTTGGCCACCCTCATGGTAAAGACCACCATCACCAAGTCCTCACCCAACACACTTACCATACGGCCAAGACACTTGTTTCAGGTTGAGCAGCTTTGGGCTTCTTTAACTTTTCCTTTAGGCTCTGCACAAGTGCACCCACCTCCTGCTACGGACGTACCGCTGGGCATGCTGGAGACAGGAGCTGCTCCTGCTGCAGGATGCTCATGCAGAGCAGGATTGCTTCAGCCACACTGGAAGGTGTAAGCCTTGCAAAGTGACCATGCTGCATGCTGCTCTGGGGTTAACACCGCTACGGCTCCAAGCCTGTCCCTGCGGCTCTGCATCTGAGACCCCAGCGAACCCTGCAAGCAGCTATCTCCTGACCCAGCAGGTTTCTCCTCTTGCTGAGTCTGCAGCCCAAGAGTATGACAAATCCCACTGGCTGGGGCATGATACCAACCCTGGAGCCTGCTGGATTCGGGGAGGATGAGGCATTCTCCAGAGACTTTTCCTAGCATGGAAGTCATGAACACACCCAGTGCAGGTAGGAGCAGCCAGCCTGAGAAGACCCCAGGCCCCCTGGCAGCCTGGAGCAGGACACAAAACCTCTGTGCACACAGATGCAGCTAGGAGAGCTGAAATCCTGGAAGAACTGCTTGTTTGTCTCCATGGAGCTGGGGCTCTGCCTCCCTTTCCTGAGGACAAAACACTCAGAAGTCCAGCTGTGGCTTCTGGATGGCTGCTTCAAAACTCACCACCATCTCTGGTTAGATAAGGGCAGATTGGCTGTCTCGGAAGAGCAGCCTAAAACTGATCCATCTCTCTCCAGATGCCATGTATTTAACAGCATGAAACAGTCATCTGTTTACCTCCCCACGCTAACCAACCCTGCTGGCAGTGGTGCTGCATGCTGTTTAATCCCAACAGCACATGCTTACTGTACTCTGAGACAGCACGCTCACCTCCAAGCCAGACGTGCCCATGGGCACCTCCACCCTTCCTGCTCCAGCCCAGCCGCCACCTCCAGCCCCTGCCCCACAGACACGGGGTTTGGGGTCTCACAGCTTCTTCAAATCCCATCCTCAGTCACGGATGCCAGGGCCTGCTCCTCTTTCCAGGTGAGGGTTGGAAGGCTGGACTCCCCAGCACGACTCCGTGCCATCAGGAGACTGGCCAGCTCATGTCAATGCTCTGTGCCCAGCTCACATGAGCACCCAGCACCCAGATACCCACCTAGCCTCCACCGGGAGAGGCAGATACAGTCCCCACAGAGGTGCTGAGCAACAACAGAAACACAGGACATGTTTCTGGGCAGGGCACCTGCCCCTTCTCATCCCAAAATTGATCCAAATGCAACCGTGCCTAGATAGGAGGGAGGGCTTCTGACCACCAGGCTCCAGCAAGGAGGGACCCACCATCAAGCACTGCCCACCATAGCTTGGGCACTCAGTGGGGCCAGCACCCAGGTCCTACCCAGTACTCCAGTGGCACAGGACCACAGCACCTCCATCAACCTGCTCCTGGAGCTCTAGCCCCAGGATTACCATCCCTATGGGTGAACACCCTGCTGAATCCCCAGTCCCCAGCCCCTCACAAAGCCCACACTTACAGCCAGCGCTTGCAGAGCAGCCTGCACCCAGCAGATCCCAGCAGATCCTGCAAACCATTCTCCCATGGCAGATCCTCTCTGGAGAGTAGGAAAGCTCTCACCTGCCCACCGTCTGCTCCGCCAGAGCAGGCAGAGAAGCAGCTGGGTTAGATCTGCACTCACTTGGGGCAGAGCAACAGCCCCGAGGTGCAGCTCCAGCTGTGGGCATGTAATCAGCGCCTTACGGAGCCGCGTGGGTGTTCCCTGGGACCAGCTTATTTTGCCTGCATGCAGCTGGGCTGAGTGCTGCCCACTAAACTTGGGTGAGTTCCACTCTTGGTCCTCCAGGTGCTTCCCAAGTGCTTTGAATCCTGCTGGTATTCCTAGCAGAAGAATGGCAGCCTGGTGAGACGTGGCCTTCTTCCAGCCTTGCCAGTTGGTAGTGAAGGGGAAGAATCCAGTTCCTCCATCTCTGTCTCAACTGAGCAGCTCCGCAAGGCTTCAGGCTGAATTTGAAGCCACTTAGCAGCAGGCAAACAGCAGTTTGGGGTCAGGGTCCTCTCCCCAGGGGAGCTGAGCTCCACCTCTGCTAGCTGAAGCTCCAGAGCCAAGGTGATGGGGAGCACCTTGTGCTCTCTGGGTATGACCTACTGGACAGGGATAGGGCTGCTCTGGGATGCACGTAGCTGGCAAGTAGAGGAGCAAAGTTTGGGGAATGCCGGCAAAGGGAAAAATTGCAACAAGGCAGGGACCCAGAGCAGGTGGGATGTGGGGCACGGTGGGTTCCTGGAGGATATCGTGTGGCGGGTCCTACACCAGAGGCCCTTCATTCCCCACGTGTCTGGGGGAGAGGACCATGCACTGGGGATGAGCAGGCACCAGGGCTAGAGAACACTACTGAATTAGTAATTAAACCTAGAGAGCATTAGTAAATAAGCCTTGAGACAAGTGAAGGGAGAGGACTTGCGTGTCTCCCTCTCCTCCTTGCCATCCGTCTCTCCCACTTTCCTCTCATTCGCCCTTCTTCCATCAGCACTGCCGTTCCCCTCCTCCAGGAGAACTCTGCTCCCACACCAAGGCAGGGTACGGAGCAGGCACAGGAGGGGACCGGGAGGCACCAGCACCGACTGGGCAAAGCGAGCACCTCAGATGACAGCCATCCCACACGCCCTCCACAACCCCTGAGTGCCTGTAAACCCACAGGGACCTGGGCCAGGATGGCCCCATCCTCCCCTCACGCTCCACACAGGATTCCACACGGATATATATTCATTCCCCCCTAAAACTGCTCTCCCCGCAAAAGCGCGCCCCGCTGACTGGGACTGCCAGGAGCGCGGCCGCCATCTTATCCCCGGCTGCCCCCGGCGCGGGCGGGCCGGAGCCCCGGGCTCTCGGGGCGGGCGGCGGCCGGGGCCAGGCCGCGGTGCGGGGCGACACCTGCCGGCCACGCCGGGGCCGGGACCCGGGCCCTTCCCTTCGGTCCCCGGCCCGGAGCTCCCCGGGGAGCCCCGGCCCCTCTGCTGCGTCCCCCCCGCAGCACCCGGGCTGCGTTGAGGCTGCCCACGCCTCCCTGCAGGCGCGGTGCTGCGGCGGCTCGCCCGCGGGGCTGTGCGCGGAGGCAGGCTGATTAGGCTGGTGGGTGTTAATTATCATCCCAATTAGGTGGCCCAGACGGAGGCAGCCAAGCTGACCTAGGGCCTAGGGCGCCGTGCGGGGCAGTCTCTTGGAAAGCAGCGCAGCCAGGGGCTCATCTATAATTAAATAGTGAATGGCAACTAGTCTATTAGCTGCTGACCTTATGCATGGCAGAGGAAGGTCCCTGTCCCTCCTGCCAGCACCTCACGCGTGAGGTCTCTGCTTCCTTCTGCTGCAAGGCTCTGGTGCGAATAAACAGGCAGGTCGGTGGGGCAGGTCGACCTGGGCGCTCTGCCCTCCACTCGGTTTCCTGGCCGGGATTTGGCACCCCACGGGTCCCCATTTCTGGCCGGGTACAGCAGTGGGAGTAGTGCCTCAGAGGGTTTCGGCCACGTGAGGGTTTGGGGCGGTTTAGTCGCCTTTGGTAAAGTGGAGCTGGATTTGTAGACAAATCCAAGCTCAGTGAGGTAGCTGGTCGACTTTCTTTGCTCTTTATTGCACACTGTAATTTCCTGTTTGCTTCAAAAGCTATTTTTGCTAAGGAGAAAAAAGAAAATCAAACATTTATAACAATTCTGTCTGTTCCTTAGCAGAAGAAAACAAAGATCAGAGCGAGCCTTTCAGAGGTCACCAGCTAATTCTGTTATTTAGCCAACGTGCCCTCCTCAGACAATGCAACCCTCCTGCAGCAGGCCGGCTAATCTGCTTACTCAGCCGGTCCTTTCAGTCCAGGAAAACAAAAGCTCCTGTTCCTTGAGTGGTCAGCTCCCGGGAGCCAGCCCCCACATCACAGCATGTGAAAACATAGCGCTTTCTGAGCCTGGTTATTTGCTTTCTTCTTTTTTCCCCACCTTTCTGGGGGTACCTTTCCAAAGCTTTTGCTAGCTTTCTCCATAAGCAGGAGATACCCACTGAAAATGTCTGCACATGCCGTCTGTACGTGGTAGGTGAGAAGGAATATCCTGACCCTGCGAGCTGGGGGGGGTCTAAAAAGGCAGGCAGGACCACAAGTGTCCAGGAGAAATGTGGAGGGGGTGACCTCTGCACAGTGCTGCTTGCCAGAGCATGCCTAGCGGAGGTTTTTCAGGGCACTGCGTGGGCAGCTCTCAGCCCTGTGTTCACCAGGCTGCCTGCGAGAGTCTCAGAGCAGCAGAACTGCCAGAGACCTACTCACAGCCAGGCATGCACAGCACAGAAGCCAGCCCCCCTCCCAGCTAGCCAGGGAGCCAAAGCAAAGCTCTAACAGGCTCTCTGCCTTCAACAGCGAGGGCTCCAGGGGGATGAAGCTCGTGCACGGGCAGTGACAGCACAAACACAGCAGACCTGTCTGCAGAACCACATTTCTGCCAGGATCCCATGGCAAGAGGAAAGGGCACACTGGCCTTCCCAAGCCCTTCTTCATGGCCCGTCTCCCAAGCCCAGCCCACAGGCTCGGGACTATCTGTAGGCTGCTACCACCTCCCCAGAGCATCCTCATCTCCCTACCTCTCCAGCTAACCCAATGCAGCTTTCATTTATTTACCTTCAGGGCAGCCTGGCTGTGTGGCACTGGATGCCAGGAGAAAGTGAGGTAATAGGAGCCTTTGTGGCTTCTTCAGGGATCTTTGCCTTCTCTGCAGCTGCGAGGAGTAGCTCTGTGAGGAAGGTCACAACTGTAGGATCCGGAGTTCTCGTGAAATCAAAGCCCCCACGTGTCGGCATCCATCCTGGCTGTTTTTCAAGAGTCTCCAGGAGCAGCAGCCCGGCCACGCAGTCCTCCCAGGCAGGGAGTCCCCCAGTCCTGTCTGCTCCTCCAGGCAAAAGCAGAGAAATCTGAACCACGAAGAAGGGTGTGGATCACCCCACCCAGCTCCTGCTGGCTTGAAGATCCCAATGATCTTGCCTGTCCTCAGCCTGTCCACACTGCAGCTCTCTCCCCCGCAGACCTGGGATGCGGTCGCGGCCTCCTGGCCAGCCCAGCGAGTGACAGAGCCACTGAAGAGGGAAGTTCGCTGCCCGCAGACGGCAAGGAGACACGGGCGAGCTGAGGAGCTGGCCTGACACGCGCCGGAGGGGTGCAGTGCGAAGCACAAAGGCAGCAGCTCTCCCGTCCTGGCCGCTCTGCCCTGGAACGCAGCATGGGAACCACTGCCCAGCACAAATCTGTTCCTCATTATCCTCCCCGGCTGCTGACTGATGCCGGCTCAGTCACCAACAACGCGCCTTGCGGCCCCGGATGGCTCACGTCCATCAGCTGAGCGACTGCACGGGGCAGACTGGGGCCGGGACTCACATCCACCCCTCTGGAGGTAATTCGGGAGTGACAATGAATCGTTGCCTTCAACAGGCTTCCAGGAATGTCAGAGAGCAGGGGTGGCTGCAGGGGAAAGGGGATGCAGTGGTGGCACTGGAGCAGCAGGATGCCCCGGTAGTGCTGGTGGCCACCGAGTGATGGTGAGTTGCCACGGTGCTGTCCCCCATCAGGTCATTCCCAGGTTTGTGCACCAGGAGCTTGGTGGGTCTATATGGTGAGAGATCTGACACTGAAGCCTGTCTGCTGTAGGTCCTTGGATGGACATGGGAAGCTCAAAAGGATTGGGATGAGCTCCTCATGGAGGGCTAGCTTCTCCTTCGCACCCTTTGCCCCTCCTAAACTGGCCTCCAAACCGTGGGGATCTGCAGGGTCATGCTGGACCTACTGCTTGGCCTGAAGAGCAGACAGGAGCTGGATGCCTGGACACATGGACAGGAGCAGAAAAGAGCAGTGTCTCCAGAATGTGTGTGCCCAGGTACAATCAGACTGAACACCTCTCCTGAATGCCTGCTGTTCTCACGTCTGCATGGCCAAAGCCTCTGCCATGATTTGTGCTTGCTGGAAAGCCAAGGGCAAAGTGGGAGGGGAGAAGCTGGACACCCAGCAGCTTCCCACCATCATGCAAACATCACACCAGGAGTCAGAAGTGCTCCCGAGACAGAGCAGGATGAAGAAGCTCGCAAGGTGGTGTGAGTCAACAGCACCCTTGCCGCAATGGAGAACGTGAAGTTGGCAGCTCAAGGAGTGATTATTCCCCTCGATTTGGTGCCTGTGAGACAGCTGGATGCTAGCTGCCATTTGGGGCTCCCCAGTACAAGCTATGTATCTGCTCTGGCTGTATGTAAAACTTGCCTGATGCTCCAACACACATTGTGAGATGGCAAAGCTGTGATTCTGAGATGACTGCACAAAGCTGCTGCTCGGCTGACTTGGGAGATGGCCACGGCCAGCCCATCGCCCACAGCCTGGCTCTTCCGTCCCGCTGGGGCCCCATTTCCAGCGCTGCTTTCCATCCTCTGCTGACTTCACAAGTACCACGGAGAAACTGGAGGAGCCGAGCACTGGAGAAAGTAAATCACTGTGGAAAAAATGTGCAGATCTAATGGCAGAGCAACGAGAAGCCTGTGTGCAAAATGGTCTGCAATAGTCAGACAGCTCCAGGATGGGGTTGCTTATAATAACAGTCGGAGGGTTGTGTGTGCTGGGTTACAGTCTGACAGGCAGCTAATTTGTTGTGCCTTACTCTGTCCTGGAGAAGCAGAGGTTTGGGCACATGTGCTCGTGGTTTGGCCTGGTTCTCGTGTTTTTCCACTGAAGAGCTTTGGTATTTTTAGGCTGGAAGAGACGGATCTGTGCTGCGCTGGGAGGCGCAGAGCAGCCCTGTGCAGGCAGGAGAGGGAAATACAGAGATAGGAGCATGAGAACAAATACTGACAAAACCCCGCGGGTGCAGTAGGAGCCACCATCCCTGGAAGGCGACTGAGTGGCCACAGCGTGGCTGGGGTTGAAGGTGGAAAGAGAGGGCTCTGAGCTCATGGGCTGCTGGCCTTTCCTTTGGACGTGTAGCCAGCAGATGGAGGGAGGACGGAAGCCAGCACACGCAGCTCAGGCTGGGCTGGAGGAAAGGGATCTCAGAGCTGCATGTGAGGCACTGATCCAAGCTTGAGAGGTTCCTGAGACTCAGAATACCCTGAAAAGGGAAGCCAGCTGGGCATACTGAATCTGCGAGGTGGGCTGGAACGGCAGAGAGCACAGGGATGTGGTGATGAGAACCCAACCAGGAGCTGCAGGGGGCGAGATGTGCAGAGGTTCCCAGACAGCAGTGAGTCCAGACCGTGGCACCTGCTCCAACTCTGATTTATTGAACATTACAAAATACTCTGCATATATTTTCACATTAAAACAATATTCTTGCAAATAAGATATTAAGTCTCGAGTCGTTTGTGGTGCCCATGGCTACATAAAACACTGACCCAGCTAGAGATTTAGTATGGCCCAATATCAGAAATCAAAACCGGAATAAGGCATACAAGAAATGCAAAACTATATAAAATCCTTTTAAAAACCTCATGCTCCAGCTGGTAGGACGGGTACTGAGCAGAACGGCCTTTGCTGAGCCTTGCTAGCAGTACCCGAGCTACACCATCTTGCCCGCCCTACGCTGGGCTCATTCACCCAGTGCATCTAAACATCCCCTTGGCACCTGCTGTCTCAGCACCCCAGGTAGATGATCACACAGTTATTTGCTTGCTTTTGGCTTTTAACAGCCCAAAGCACCATTCTGCCCTGAGGAGCATCCCCAGCCCTCCCACACTGCCTGGACCATGAGGTCTTCTGTGCCTGGCTGCCTCGCTGAGCTCCGAGCAGTTCTCGGGGACTGATTCTTGTCCCTTGGTGTCACAGCAGGAATGGATCGCTGCATGGGACACCCGATCCCACCTCCATCGCAGGAGGGACCCGGGGTGGCTGGGAGGCAGGTGGTGGGGACAGACCTTTGAAGATGCACTCAGCTTTCGCCCATCTTCCTAGAGACACCCGCTGCTCACCCCTTGTGCCATGACCAGCCCCAGGCAAGTGGAGGGACTGGGATGCAGGCAGGATGAACACCAAGGATGCTGTGCAGGGCCGCTGCCTCCCCACAAAGCCAGAAAGCTGAACACGGCAGCTACGGGGAGCACATCCAGACAAGAGGTGTGAGGCTGGCACAGCCGGTGGGGTGCTAGAATAGTTCCTGTGCGTACGCAGCCTGGCTCCCGGTAGAGCCAAACCCCAGGAGCGCTGCTCCTAGTCCTGAGAAAGTCATGGCTTTGCCTCCACGGTGCCTCCAAAACCCAGGGGAGACACAGCTGCCCTGGAAAGGATTCGGTCTCTGGTCTCCCAGCTGAGGTCCGTGCATGCTCTGAGCAATCGGCCGCTCGGTGCTGGGTATGGGTGGGCTGTCGTGCACCAGCCTCCTGCACAGAGCCAGGCTCAGGCACTCGCACCCACGAGCAGCCCCCCAGCCAGGACCCCCACACCTCCAGGTGGTACAGCCACAACGGCATCAAGTCCGGCTGGGATCCCACCTCTGGGAGGAACATCTCTGGCCTCCCAGCACTGCGAAGCTGCGAGAGGAAGACCAGAGAGGAAGAGCGAGGTCTGGGGATCTGTGCCTCCCTGGGAGGATGAGGCTGGTACCTGCTACGGCAGCATCGAGCCCATTTCTCTACCGTCAGTAGGTGAGTGCAGCTCCAGGAGCACTGGGGCTCTCCAGCCGCTCCTGGAGTTGGAGGAGACACACACAAGCTTGACGAAGCGAGATGGCAGAGCGGTCGGTGGGTCGCAGCCTGCCTCCAGCCCCTGCCCCGTCCGTGGCACGGCTCAGATGTGGCTGGCTCTGCTGAACATGAGCCGCCGGGGCTCGGCGGGGAGCTGCGCCCTGCCCTGCTCCTCCGAGGCCATCAAAGGCTGCAGCTCCTGCTGCTCCACGCCGTCCGGGCTGCTGTCGCTCAGCGACCTGCCGCTCTTAGAGACGTGGCTGGGGAACTGGAAGCAGGAGATCTGCTCCGGCATCGCCTGGCTCGCCGACTGGGGCTGCTCCTCCAGCACAGGGCAGGCGAATCGCCTGTGCTGCGGTCCCGTCTCAATGCCCGGTGGGGAGGCGATGCTCTCCAGGGAGGAGATGCTTTGGTTCCACGCTTTCTGCATATCCACTGGCACGATTTTGGTGGTCTCCGAGGAGACGTAAACAGCCAGGTCAGCCTGGTCTCCTTTCCACGGCAGCTCCTTCTCTGCCAAGGTGGGCGATGGCGGGATGATGCAGGGGCTGGGGCAGACGTCCAGGCTGCCTGGGGACACAGAAGGAAGTACAGAGGGGGATATTGCGTAGTTCCTGCCCTCTCCCTGAGCCCTGCAAGCAATGACTGCCACCAAATGGGAGCCTTCCCAGCTGGCCCAGGGGTGCAAGAGCCACCAAGGAGGCTCTGCTGTACCTCCTTGGATGAGCTAGCCAAGCAGCTGCCCTGCTGGGTGCAGGAATGCCGGTGCCTACCAGGGGTGGCCTTTCCCTGCAGGACCTCATCGGTGGCTCGAGCGATGAACACGATCCCTTCGTCGTCCTCTCTCTCTGTCTCTGAGCTATCGCTCTCCTCCTCCTCGGAGCTGACCATCACCAGCACAGGAGCTGCAGCCAGACGGGGGGGGTGCATGGGGACCGGGCACCCTGCAAGCTGACCCCATGCACCGATGGGAGAAGGGCCTGGTGCCAGCACAATCCCAGTGCTGCCGTGCCTCCGAGCTGGCAGGGGGCAGGCACAGCACACTGCTGCCATCCCACCCCAGCAGGACTCCCTGCAGGACCCGGGGACCTCGCCTGCCACCAGCCTTACCTGCCTCCTGCCAGGGGACACTTCTGTGTGTCCTCCCATTGGGTGCGTCGCTGGTCAGAGAGATGTCCTTCTGCAGAGCGAGAGGGACCTGGCTGGGACCTGCCCTGTGCAGACCCCAACACTGTCCCCAGGTGGCCCTCAGTGTGCTTGGAAAAGAAACTTTCAGTGCCTCCAGGGCTCAGAACCACATGGGGCAGCTCTGGCGTGATGGGGACATGGGGACATGCAGCACCCATGAAGGTCCCATGCCATCTGGGCACCCATGCAGGATGGAGATGAAGTGCTGGGGGTGACTTCCCACTGTCCCCATGGGCTCTGGAGATGCCGAAGCCCTGCAGTCCCTCATCCCCCCCCTGCAGGACCTCTCTGTCCGCAGCCTCAGGGAGGCCAAATCTCACAGCTAGTAGGGGAGCAGCAGTTTGGGGACCGCTTGCCTTCTTCCTGCCCTTTTCCTTCATCCTGGCTTTGCTCTTGGAGGAGCAGATGTTGTGCTTGGTGGACTTGAAGGTCTCCAGGCGCCTCTTCATGTTCTGCCGGAAGATTTCTTTATCTTGGCGCTCTTGTTTATCTGGAGAGATGAAGTGACGGCTGTAGCTGGCCTTGTACTGGCCGAGGGAGAGGCAAAGAGACACAGGATGAGCAGCTGGCCCCACGCAGCATCCTCCATCCCCTCTCCTGCTGCGGGCGCCGTGGCCGGGGAACGCTCACCCGCCTGCGGGGCTTGTAGAGGCTCCCTCGCAGCACGTGGTGCATCGCGGCGTCCTCCTTGTCCCGCCGGCTGCGCACCGTGTCGATCACCTGCAGGTCCAGGCACGCGCCGCTCCCGCTCTCCCTCCTAGGGCAGACGGAGCATCCCGATGGATAGAGCCCTCTCCGGCGAAGGGGAGGCTGCAGGGGTCCTGCAAGCGCTGCCCGGGGCTGGGGCTCGGAGGGGTGCTCGTACTCACAGCAGGTTTGTGACCGACGACTCTGACATGGACGTGCGGCTGGGCATGGAGGGCAGCGCCAGCTTGGCAGCCGACAGCACGTGGCCACCCTGGGGGGGACAGAGCCAGGCTGGGGGGCTGCCCACTGCCACGGGCAGCCCGTGGGGACCGCCACGGTGACAGCCCCCTGCCCAGCTCCCGCCGCGTGCCCCCACCTGGTCCACGAAGCTGATGGCATCGCGGATGTTCAGCTTGTAGTAGACATCCCAGATCTCGTCCCGTAGCCTGTAGGCAGATTTCCTCATCAGGAGCTGGCTCAGGTACTTCTTGTCGAACTGTTCCCACCTGGAGCGAGACGGAGACACGGGCGGTTGAGCACCCACAGGGGACAGATGGGTTCGATGGCCAGGGGACTTCTGCCCATGCAAGGCCAAGAGCGTCCAAAGTGTGGTGAGAGCAGGCTGGGCACGCAGGAGACAGCTATGCCCAGGGACACACAGCCAGGGGAGGGTAGGAGGGGACAGGACATGCTGCCACTTTGTCCCCAGGCCAAGGGGAAGCCAGAGACCAGTTGGGAGCAGGGCAGGAGCTGGTGCAGCTGCCCAGCTGGAGCTTCCCCTGCAGGAAGCAGGCTTTCTGCATCCTTTTCCTGTTGTGACGCTGCAGATAAACACTAACAGGGTTTAACAGTTCCCTCCTCAGTGTCCTCCATCCATGGGGAGGCACAGTGCCATTGTGGCCACCATGGTCTCACAGCAGCTCCGGCATGGACAAGCAATGCCAGCTCCTGCAGCAGCCAGGCTGCCCCGGCCACATCTGCCCAACCTCTGCCTGGGATACTTTTGGAGCATCGGTCTGCTGTGCAAAAGCAGCACCATTGCCAGACTGTCCCCTTCCAGATGGACAGACAGACACCTTCCTGGTCCTGCTGCCCACCCGCAGCGGGGCTGTCCTCCCAGGGTGTCCACTCCATCCACCTGATGGCCAGCGGAGCAAGACACTCACTTGTCCCGCCAGTAATGGTAGCCATGGTGTCCCACGATGTCCTCCACCGCCGCCAGGATGTGGTCAAAGGCCTTGAGGGAGGAGAAGAGGGTGAGAGCAGTGCGGAGGGACCCAGGGCTGAGCACACCCGGCCAAGCTGAGGCCACACAGTGTGGGAAGCACCTACATGCTCGTGCAGCTCCTCGTTCAGCGTGGGCTTGTGGTGGTCACTGCGCTTCACCTTCAGCCATGTCACCAGGGGTTTGATGGTGAGGCCCTGGAATGGCAGGAGAGGGCAAGGGAAAGACTGGGAGGGCGAGAGGGTGCACGGCTGGGGCACGGGAGCAGAAGCAGCATGAAGTGACCGGGGACAGTGGCTGCGACAGCCGCGTGCACCACAACCAACCCAACCTGCTGTGCTCTGCACCTGGCTAATGGCCACCCTGGGGACCTGACACCTGGAGGCTACATCCCATGACGTGCCCTCCAGACCCCCAGCCCCAGGCTCACATCTATCCATCCACGGTGCAGCTCCCCGCAGGCAGGGTGCCCATCCTCACCTGCACGATGACCGTGAAGAACACCACCACGATGGTCGTTGCCACAAAGTAGTCCTTGGCTTTCACCTTGTCCCTGTCCAGCAGGATGACCAGGGCGAAGGCGACGGCTCCACGGAGGCCACCGTATGACATGACCACCTGGTCAATCTTGTCCAGGGGGATGAGGCGGAAGCGGTTGAGCACATAGGTCTGGAGGACAACACCTGGGGAAGAAGCAGGACATGAGCCTGGGACACAGGCAGAGCCCTGCCTGCTCCTGGAGATGGGGCAAAGCCCAGACTAGGAGCCATTCCTGAGGGCTACCACTCTTTGGGATGAAAAGGGCTGGCCCAGCAGGACTGACTGACCCACAGCTCTGAAGAGCAGGATAAATAACAGCGTGCCCAGCACCAGTGCCGTGTCCCACGCCCACTTGGAAGTGTCCACAGCCGACATGCCCAGAAACATGAAGATGATGGTCTCTGAGCTGCTGGCCAGCGTCTTCATGGTGTACTTGACCGTGGTGCGGGACTTCTGGGAGATGTTGGCTTCCACGTACTTCTTGCAGCAGATCCCACAGAAGGTGACTCTGCAGAGGGGCAGAAGGAGTTGTCAAGACCCTATGGTGGGATGAGGAGTGGGTCTGCTCCCTGCTCAGCACTTCAGCCTTGTTCTCCCAGCCCCCTGGTACTCACGCCAGGATGGCGGAGAGCGAGACCATCTCAGCAGCCAGGTACGCGACGTAGGCCAGGAGGAAGACGAAGAGCGGCTCGATGATGCGCACGCGCTTGGTGAACCGTGTGATCAGGGCCAGGAGGAAGGCGAAGAGCAGCCCCACGGCCGTGCCCCCCAGGCTCACCAGGAAGAAGGAGGCTGGGGGGAAGAGGCTGGATTGCACCCCTGGGGCAGGCCGCAAGGAGCCAGCCTGCGCCCCGCAGGAGCCGACCTGCATCCCCACCAGAGCATCCCGTGAGGATGGCCCACGCCGGATGATGGCTGGGACGGGCTCAGCACCGGCCCAAAGTACGACAGCGCCTGTGCTCATCCCTGTGCCTCTATGCCAGAGGAAGAGGTGGAGGGGCTGGTGGGGCTCATACTCACCTACCCCCTTCACGTAGTCCGTGGCATGGATGTGCGCTGGGCCCAGCTCCACGAAAGAGTTGAAGACCTTGTACAGCACCTGCAGGGAACGCAACGTCCTTTGGGGATGGCAGGGCACCACCCTACCATGAGAGGGGCAGCACGGGTGGGCCCTACTGGAGGTGTCACCCGCATCCTCTGGCCAGCCTGGGGTATTCCAGTGGGCAGGGACATCTTTCATTACACCAGGTTGCACAAAGCCACGTCCAACCCAACACTAAACCCCTCCAGGGATGGGGCACCCACAGCTTCGCCAGGCAGACTGTGCTGGTGCCTCACCACCCTCATCGTCTTCAGGACGTTTGGGTCCCCGTGGCTCCAACTCACCACAGTGACGGCATCGTTCAGGAGGGACTCGCCGAACACGATGATGAAGAGGGTTTCATTCACATGGACCTCCTCAAAAACAGCCAGCACTGCCACCGGGTCCACAGCCGAGATGAGACTGCCGAAGAGCAGGAAATCCATCAGCCCGGCTTCGACACCTGGATCTGCTGGGACAGACAGATCGAGATGAGGCAGAGCACCCTCCCCAGAGCCCCTCTCAGCGGACGACGTAAGGGACAGGCCTGTCCCTTGTCCGCTCCTGGTGCCTTGTCTGCCTCCCTGAGCTCTGAGGCCTCCCCAAGGGGCTGTGGGGCTTGGCTCGTGAGGTGAGCAGGGCCTGGCCATCCCCTGTGGTGGTTCCTGTGGGCTCAGAAGGGCTCAGAGGATGGCCTGGGCCAGCCAGGGCCAGCAGCTCCACCCGAGGACAGAGAACACGGCAGTGAGCCAGCAAAGCTAGCCAAGGTCGGCGACAAAAATAGCAAAGACATGAGTCAGCCCAGTGCTGAGCAGGTCCCATTTGTCCTCCATGCTTGCTGGTCCTGCCAGAACATCACTCCCAAGTCCTGGGATCACTGGGATCCACGCCAGGGCTGGGCAATGGACTGTAAATTCGGGGGTGCCTTGCATCCTCCCACCTGACTTTTGGGGATGTGGCCCACGGCAGGCAGCCCTCAGCACCCACCCATGAGCCCGGCCTGGTGCAGCCCCCAGAGTGCGGTGCCAGTGGTGAAGGAGTTCCAGAGTGTGCCCACCACCGCGTAGGTGAGGATGGCACCGATGTTGTCGAAGAACAGCCGGCTGGGCATGAAGTAGCCCGAGTCGAGGACGATGGGGGGCAGGAGGAAGAGGAAGAACATGTTGGGCTCCAGCTGGTACTTGGCTTTCTTGGCCACGGCCAACACGATGCCCCCCAGGCCCAGCCCCAGCAGGATGAGGAGGCAGCTCTCCGGGACGATGGACGTCACCTTCCTGGACAGGTGGAAAACTAAAAGGAAAGGAAGAATGCAAACATCAGCCAAAGGGGCACACGGACAGAGCATCCTGGACCTACCGGCTCCACAAAAGGGTTGGCTGATGCATGAGGGACCCCAGGGTGGGGGCAACAGAGCACCTAAGAATGCTTTGTGGCCATGTGTGAGCAGAAGACCTTCTCATTAGCTGGCCATAGGAAACTCCCAGGTCAGCATTGCACGTCCCTGGCTCCCTCTGGTCCCAAGCCACTGCCAAACAAGCCAAGCAGCTGTGTATCTTGCTTTTTTGGCCTCTGGTATCTGTGCTTAAAGGAGAACGGCATCACTGAGCATGCTCACGGTGTCGCAAGCAGCGCTGGCTGCTGCTCAGGCGAGGCTTCCTGGTCACAGGGACGCGTTACCCCTCTCAGAGATGGGGATGTTCAGCCTGGTGACGGGGTGACCTTGTTTGCAGCCGGCTGAGCACACAAGCGGAGCAGCACGCAAACCCCCGCAGCCTCCTTGCCAGAACACCGGCTAACCTGCCTGCATGCAAAAACGAGGCGCGTGAAAGCTGCGCCGTCAGAGCCGCTTCCAGTAATCAGCTTATTCCATCTGAGGTTCGGAGCAGACCTTAAACTGCCACAAAATGGGAAGTGTTTTTTGGAGCAAACAGATCACGCCTTCGTATTCACATATCAGCTCCGCAGCAATGAGCCTGACGGCAGGCACAACCAGCGGGATGTCACACCACACAGCAGAGGGGACCTGCCCCGCAGGGCAGCCTTGTCCCCACAGGCATCCTGGGTAAACCCAAATTGTTCCAGCTTCTTGGCAGCTCCAGGACCACCCCCCACCCGTGCATATTTCTCCTCCCTAGCACAGGGTGCTGTGTTCTGTATGTTGCAGAGGTTTTGTGCCTCACCACTGAGCTCGTGCAGGCAGCCCTGCCACCAGCTCCGGTGTCCCGGTGCTGTAGAACAACTTGAAGGAAACCTCCTGTAGAGTGGGCTCCTGTCAGCACTTCTGGGGCCACCTCTCAGCACCTTGTCCTGGGGCACCCAGCAGGTATATGGGACATTAGAGCCTCCAAACCACCACTCAGCTGCATGCCCAGCCCTGCTGCCACCCCAGACCCCAGACCCCAGACCCTAAAGCTCTTTGGCTGGCTGAGAGGTGCACATGGCTTGTGCCAAGTCACCCACTAGAAGGAAAGCTGTGTTGTGGTCCCACACCAACCCTACAACACTCAGCTCCTCTCCTTGGGAATGCCCATGGACGGTCCATAGGTCTACCTAGCCCAGGGTCCTGTCTCTAGTGGTGTAAACCTGAAGGAGCTCAGCTTCCATGTCTCTACAGCTCATGCCTTCTGCTCTGAATGCCTCCCAGTCCTGCTCCATCCTGCCTGGGACCAGTCCCAGTGTCCCTGAGATGCCCTGAGCACCGAGGTCAGGGCCTCCTGATGCTCCTTACTCCTTCCCTAACACCTCCTGGTGAATTTACATTCCTTCACTGCAGCCGGGCCCTGAATTAGATGAGATATTTCAACACCCAAGATTTACTTCCTAAGCAGAAACAACAGCTCGGAGCCCACTGCCAGCCATGCAGGACGAGGGCCATGGAAATGCTGGAGACTTCACAGCATTGCCCTCCACAACCCTGCCTGCACAGCCAGGGCACGGAAATGCTGGAGGCTTCATTCGCTCTGCACGCTGCCGCCCTCACAAGCGAATCCCAGCACACGAGCTCCTCTGCAGCACGGGGACGGGTGGCAGGAGCTCTAATTTTACACCCGCTAGTCAAGAATTTCAGCATTAACGTTCCCACAGCAACGGTAACTTAGCCACATGTGAATTAACTTCAGAGCCATAATCCGCGCTGCTCGAGAAATCCACAGCACGGGATGTGCCAGCGGGAGGACTCGGGGACAAGCCCTGCTCCATCCCTGCAGTGCCCGGGATGCCAGCGGGGACGGAGAGGAAACAAGTGAGAGATGCTTATGCTGGAAGCACTGGGGCCAGGGGACCACGTGCTGCAAGGAGAGGAGGTGGTGACCTGCAGGAATGCTGCTGGGTGGAAAAATGCCCATTTGCTGTCAACCCTTAGGGGCCCAGCAGCACCTTCCATGGGTGCAGAGCGGTTTGGGGGCAATGCTTATCATCATTTCCTCCTTTCGCTCTTTCCCCATAGCAAGCAGAGCAAGAGAGGCTGCAAAGCCCGGATGACGCCTCGCTGTGCAGGAAGGCAACACCCAAAGCAGTTTTCTCCGCCCCGGGCATTTGCTCTCTGCTGGCTCGGGGCACCCCAGCATCGTGACGGCTTCTAAGAACAAGAGCCTCCAGTGTCACTTCCCCACCACACGGAGCCGGGGCCGCTTCCTCCCCTGCAGTCACAGGGCTGTGAGCTGGCAGCCCAGCGCCGCAGCAGCTCTTCCGCACCACCCTGCACCCAGCACCCGGCACCCAGGGGACCCTCGTCCCCACGTCCCCCACCTCCTCCAGGGCCCACCAAGGCACTCTGGGGACAGCAGGTGCCACCTCGGGGGGCTGGTGGCCCTCTTTGGGTGGGGATGTGGCAGCCTGGGGCCGTGGGACACCTGGCTGGTATGCCACCACGGCCACCAAGCAGGGTATGGCAGTGCCCACTGAGGCTGCATATGGGGCAGAAGCAGCTTGGCCCATTGCATGGGGAGGGGAAGGCATCAAGGGAAGCCCAAAGAGAGCTTCTTATCAGATGTCTAAAAACAAGAAGCAGAGCGAGGACTGCTTTCTCTGCTCTTCTGCAGGAGAGGCGCGCTCGGCAGCTGGAGGTGGCACAGCCGCCGGCAGAGGGTTGTATTTTTAAGCTCATGGCGTGCCTTAATTTATTCCTTGTGGAGCTTTAGCTCTTCCCTGCAAGAAGGCCGCAGGAGGAGAGGAGTGCGAGGTCGAAACCCGTGGTTTTGGTGATGCTGGGGGCAGGCAGAGGCCGGCTGGCAGTGACAGCTACAGTCTGCCCTGTGTCCTGGGAGCTCCCAGTGGTGCCCAGCTGCCCAGAGACCTCCATGCCCAGCTCCCAGCCCACATTTCCTCCTGATGCTGGAGCCGGCACCAAACTCAGAGCGTGCTCACTCCCCGTGCCCGCTCCCGCAGCTGTGCCCCGAGGAGGACACCAGTGCCCAAGGTCACCGCTTTGCCCCTTGAGCCCACTCTGCGCCCACCAAGCCCGCGTGGCTCAGGATTGACCCAGCACCACCAACCCCACCCCGGTGCTGGGGCCACGGCCTCGCTCCCAGCCCCTCCGGCAGCCTCAGATCCCCACCTCATCTCCTGCCCGGTAGCTCCCCGTTGCTGTGAGACCCGCTCCGTCCCCCATCATCACATCCCTCCTTAGGCCACCACCGTGCCCCGTGCAGGGTGACGAGCATCCCCCCTGTCCCCGCTGCCCCCCGCGACCACCCCCGCTCGCCCCGGGGCTGGGACCCCCGGAGCCGCCTCCCTCTGCGCGCAGCCGGTGAGCGGGGCTCGGGGCTCCGGGGCCGGGACTCACCGATCTTGGCCAGGCTGGCCACCAGGATCCAGGCGGCCACCAGGCACGGCACCTGCACCTCCTGCCACTGCCACCGCAGCAGCTCGGCCCCCGCCGGGGGGACGGCGGGGCCGGGGGAGGCCGCGGGGCCGGCCGGGGGATGCATGGCCCCGGCGCTCCGCCGCTCCGCCGCGCTGCCGGCCCCGCCGCGACGTCACCGGCAACGGGGGGGGACAGAGCCCGCCCCCCCGCCGCCCCCGGGACCGCCCAGCCCCGCCTCGGTGCCGCCCCCCCTGCCCCGATCCCCCCCTCGCACCCCTCGGTGCCCCCGCTCTGCCCGGGTCCCTCCAGCCGGTCCCCTCCGGCGGCACCCCGATGGATGCCGGGGATCGGGGAGAAGCCTGGGGGCACCCAGCTGGGGGTCCCCGGGGGCACCAGGGCCACCCGGAGCCAGCACGGCCACTGGGTGCATCAGGCAGAGGGGTGCCAGTGGGTGGGGGTGCCCCTGCACACCCAACTGGGTGCTGGGCCCAGCACTGGGCTCGCCAGGACAGGGTGGGCGTGGGTGCCCCAGGGAACCCAGGGAAGGGGCGCAAGGTTCTGCAGGGCCCGAAGCCTGCCTGCCTTTAGGGAGGGGAGGCCAAGAGCTGTGCCCCTCGGGGGGGACATAGCAGCCAGGGGGACCCCATCCGTGGCTGCGTGCGGGCAAGGGGCAGCAAGCACCAAATGGAGCACGGGAGGTTCCCCCCGCACATCAGGAAGTGTTTCTGCCCATGGCTGAGCGCAGGCACAGGTCACCCAGAGGGTCTGTGGGGTCTCCATCATCAGAGGTCTCCAAACCCACCTGGGCTTGGTGCTGGGCACCAGCGCTGGGTGGCCGTGCTGGAGCAGGGTGGCACCGGGTGCACCAGCCGCACCTCCTCCGTGTGGCCCAGCGCAAGCGGCAGCAGCTGCAGGAGGCTGCAGCAAGCAGCCTGCTGCTGCCACCCTCCTGCCAGCAGCTTCCTTCCAGGGACAGCTGCTCAGCCTCGTCCTGCCAGGGGCTGGATCTTGTCACCCGGCCTGTGCCAATGCCCCAACATCTCCGCTGGACTCTGTCCAGTCCTTCTTGTACTGGGAGCCCACTCTGGCACTGGTGGCTGGACCCGCTCTCGCGCTCTCTGCCCTCACCCCACCACCCCAGCTCTTGCCCAGGGCCGTCGCTGCACGGCCGGGCTGTGAAAAGGAAAGCAGCATCACTCAGCTCTGTGCTGCGGGCTCGTCCCCGGTGGCAGCGGTGAGGCAGGTCTAGGTGCCACAAGATCTTCCCCTGTCCCTCGTCCTGTCCCCTGCACAGTCACAGCCTGCAGTTCCAGCAAGTCGCCCCAAATTGCCTGTCACCTTCCTTCCTGCTGCCAGAGCAGAGGGTGCAGCACTGCCACCCACCCGTGTCTCTGTCCTGGGTGAGGATATTCCCAGAACATCCTGGGGCACCCCGAGATCTCGGAGAGCTGCACACTCCAAGCATCCCATAGCACTCAGAGCATCCCAAGTGTCCGTGTGCACCCCAAGCATCATGGAGTACCCTGAGCATCCTTGACAACCCAAGCATCTCAGGGCACCTGGAACAGCCCTGTGTACCCAGTGCAGGCTTACATTGGCATCCACTGGGGCACCCTGAGCATCCTGGAGCACCTTGAGCATCCTCGGGGACACCCCAAGCATCCCAGGGTACCCTGAGCATCCCTGCATGCCCCAAGCATCTTGAGACACCCGGAGTACCCGAGGGTACCCAGAGCATCCCTGTGCACCCAGAGCATCTGGGAGCACCCTGAGCATCTCCTGGGGCACCCTGAGCATCTCCTGGGGCACCCTGAGCATCCTGGAGTACCCGGAGCATCCCTGCACACCCCAAACATCTTGCCACACCTGGAGCATCCCAGGGTACTCAGAGTATCCCCGTGCACTTGGAGCATCCCTGTGCACTCTGGGTATGCTCTGGGGTACCTGGAGCATCCCTGTGCACCCGGAGCATCCCAGAGCACCCTGAGCATCCCCTGGAGCACCCCAAGCATCTGGGGTTTCCAGAGCATCCCAGATCACCCTGAGCATCCCCAGGGGCACCCAAGCATCCCAGAGTATCCTGAGCATCCCTGCACACCCCAAGCATCTTGGCACACCCGGAGTACCCCAGGGTACCCAGAGCATCCCTGTGCACTCCGGGTATGCTCTGGGGTACCTGGAGCATCCTTGTGCACCCGGAGCATCCGAGAGCACCCTGAGTATCCCCTGGGGCACCCCAAGCATCTCAAGGTACCCGGAGCATCCCTGCACACCCAGAGCATCCCAGGGTACCCAGAGCATCCTTATGCACCTGGAGCATCCCGGAGCACCCTAAGCATCCTCTGGGGCACCCCGAGCATCTCAAGGTACCCTGAGCATCCCTGCATACCCCAAGCATCTTGCCACACCCGGAGCACCCCAGGGTACCCAGAGCATCCCCGCGCACCCGGAGCACGACGGCACACCCCGCTCATCCCCGCGCACCGGTACCCACCAGAAACCCCTTACGATCCCCTCGTGCACCCGCGGAGGGCGCCCGAGCGCGGGGCGGTCCCCGATAACGGGGGCGGCCCCGGGGCGGTGCCGGGGTCGCTGCCTCCCGTCCCCCCCCCGGAGCTTCGGGCGCGGGGCGGCGGCAGCGGCGGTGCCGCCATGGTGGAGGCGGCGGTGCAGTGCCGGGTCCAGTACCTGGAGGATGCCGACCCCTTCGGCTGCGGCAGCTTCCCGGAGCCGCGCCGAGCCCCGGTTTACGCCGTGGAGGAGGCGCTGGCCCTGGGCGCGCAGCTGCCCGCGCTGCACCGGCTGCTCGGAGCGCCGCTGCCGGTAACGGGGGGGGCGGCGGCGGCGGCGAGCCGGGGAGGGGGGCACCGTGCGGAGCGGGGCTGCCGGGACCCTGCTGAGCATCCCCGGGCAGCGCTTCGTGGGTGGGGAGCTCGCGGGGATGGGGGCTCCCCGGTGCCCGGTTGTTTTGGGATCCGGAGAGGAGTCGGGAGGGGATGGAGGAGCCTGTGGTTGTGTGCCTGGGAGGCTCGGGGAAATGAAAGGGGAGAGCAAGCAAAGCCACGGCTCCATTCCTGCAAGGGGCAAGTGTTTCTGTGTCTGTGCGTCCGTGCGGTGCCATGGGGACGCGGCGGCTGCCTGGGGTGACCCGGGCGCAGGCGGTGCCACCGCGCGTCCCCAGGCTGCTTGGAGAGAGCCCCGGGGCCCGCAGGAGCCGTGGCCCTCGCTCCCGCCTGAGTCACGGCGGAATTGGCGAGCCCCACCGGTGGGTGATGCCATTTCTCATCCGGCCCCTCGTGAGTCGTCTCAGAGGAAGTGGCTGCGCTTGTTCAGGCGGTTTCCCATCCGACAGCTACCCGGGCATGGCCCGGCAGCTGCCTTCGTGTGCCAGGGACGCGGGGTAGCGGCAGCACCGCTGCTGGGGAGCGCGCTCCCGTGCCACGCTGTAAGGGAGCGGAGCTGAGCCTCCGGCTGCCCAACACCACGGGCGGGATCCGGGCGGCCTCGCCACAGCACACGGAGCCGCAGGGCCGCCAGCCCCCGTCCCGCTGCTTTTGTTTGTACGGCAGGGCTGGAAAGCTGTGCGGAAACGCGTGCGCTCCACGAAACGTGCTGAGCGACTTCCTCCGGCGTGTCGTGGGCAGCGGAGGACACGGGCTCCATGTGGAGGCCGGGAGGAGGCTGGAGCACGGCGCTGTGCCCTGCTGCGGGTCCTGGAGGTCTGAGGCTGGGCCGGTGTACTGCCCCTGACCTGATCCGGGCTGGGAGAGAGGGAATGGGGAACCTGGAGCCTCCTCTCCCCAGGGACCTTCCCACACAGGAGTCTTCTGTTAGCGTGATGCTTTCAGTGCATCCTCTATGGTCACCTCCCGCTGGGGACAGGCTGGTTTTCTGCCTTTTGAACACAGCCCCAGGGGCTTGGGACCTAGCAGCACCTCACCGATGGCCGAGCATCTCCCTCCTGCAGCCTGTGGCACCGCAGGAGCAAAGGCAGGGGAGGCAGGGACAGGGGCATGGGAAGGGGGTTGCTCTGAGCTCTTTCCCTGAGCCAAACAACCTCCTTTCATCCCCACTTTCATTTTTCTTGGAGCAGAGCAGCAGCATCTCATGTTGTCACCGTCATGGGATTTTTAGGCGGTGACTAAACGGGGTCTGTTTGGGAACAAACAGCCCGAGACATGACGAATGGAGCGAACTCAAATTTCAGGCATGCGTCCTCCTCCCCGGGCAGGAGCTGCCTGTAACGGGATCGGAGTCCCGGGGTGCCACCACGGGCATGGGGATGCTCGCCGGGGCTCATGCGTGCCGGTGCCTCTGCTGCCAGCCTCCTGCCCTGCAGAGAGCAGCCTCTCTCCAATCCCACGGGCTGGGTCTGAATCAGGAGCTGGCACCCCGGGGCAGCCTTGTCCTGGCACGACATCTCCCGTCGTTCGGACGTGCCCGCCGTGCCAGGTGCTGCTCTCCGCTCCATTACTCACCGAGCTAAAATTAGTAAATGAGCAGACAGATTTTTTTATTAGTAATATTTTGTTCCCCCTATAAATCTGCTGTAAAAGCTCAGCTGGGGAGGCCGCTCAGCAGCACGCTCCCGGGGAGACCAGGAGGGAGCAGGGCCGGGTCCTTGCACGTCCTCGGAGAACCGAGCAGTCTCCTCAGGACAACCTGCCCCAGGGACCGACCGGATCCCGTACAGGATTTGCCCTCCCTGCCTTTTGCTGGGGCAGATGGTTTCTCACCCTGGCATCTCTGCGTGTCCCTGTCGAACAGCCCGTCCTGCCCTGCGACACCCTCGGCGCTTCCTCTCCCTGCAGCTGATGACTTTTTCATGTTTTCCGGAAAGCGTGTTTGTGCCTGAAATACCTTCCCGCTTTGTTTTCCCCAGCCGTATTGTTCTGCCTCGAGCTGATGCTATCTCGTCTTCGCTTCCAGCAGTTCTGCAGCTCCGCTGGGTGATGCTCCCTCTGGGCGCGGGTGTGTTTCTAAACCCCTCCGAGTGTTTTTCTGCAAAATCCGTGTTTTCTACAACAGCATGTGACCGCTGCAACAGAGATCCCTCTGTGAACCAGCCTGCTGAGCACAGCCAGCACGGGGCTGGGGCTGCAGAAACGGATTGCGGAGGGTGGCAGCGAGGCCGTCTCTGTGCCACCCCTGGGAGCTGCCTTGGCGAGGTGTCCCCTCGCTCTCCAGAGGCCACCATGCTCCCTTGACCCGTGCCCCACACCAGCACTGTCTCATCCCCAAGTCCAGGGATTTTCCAAACAGTTACAAAACCAAACTGACCAGAGCCACGCTATCCCACTCCTCGCCAGGAAAAATGCAGAAGAGGAAAAAACTGCTGCGTCAACACAGTGGGTTGTGGTCCGAGTGCCCAAAGCTCTGGATTTTGGTGGATCTGGGGGGTTATTGAGCCATGGGTGCTGAGATGAAGGAGCTCAGACCTGTGTGGAGAGGGCAGCATGTGAGCAGGTGTACAGTTCTGGGCCAGCTCGGGGCTGGGTGACCTCCAGAGCCCTCCTGCCTTTTTTTTCCTGCCCTTATGGGCAGTGCTCCCATCCATGTGCTGCCATCCGTCAGGCAGGAAAGGGTAGGAGGCAGCAACCGAGCGCCCTGGTGACAAACACCCCCAGCAGCCCCAGAGCGAACCCAGGTGCCCGAAGCACGGTGCGTGCCCTTGGCTGCGTGGTGGGGCTGCTCCTGCGCGGGGAGAGCTGCCCACAGCCCCGTCCACCTCCTCCGCCGTCACCTCCAGGTGTGAGAAGAGTTCAGAAGAGAAGCTGCAGACATCTACAGACGTTATAGGAAGTATTTCGGAGAGTGAGCTGCGCTGGGTCTGCTGGCACAAGAGATTCGCCTGAGTTTGAAGTGCACGGAGGTGGCAGCCCCAGGCGTGGGGTTGGTGGTTGAAGGATGCCGTGCCATGCAGATGCTGCAGATGTTGCTACAGCAGCTGCCAGGTCCTGCTTTGTGCTGTGTGAAATTCATCCTGAGCCTTGTGTTCAACTGCTGCCTCGCGTCTGAGCCCCAGCTGGAACAAACAGTGCCGGTTTCAGCAAATTCCCCTTCCCAGAAGAGCTGCGTGGGGCGCCCCGTGGTGCGGCTCTCTCTGGTTCGCAATCCATGCGTTGCTCTGGCTCTGCCCCAACACCAGCCTCTAGCAGGGGTTTTAAGGCATCTTCGGGTTTCTCCTTACCCAGCTGGGGCTGGTTTGGGTTCCGGGTCCATCCCGAGGCCAGCACAAGGAGGCAAGGACCTTGTCCCATGTTGCCACCAAGGAGTTTCTTTAAATGTGCTCTCTTAGAGCCGCCCAGAGCGTTACGCAGCGCGATGAAGTTGGGAAATTGTGGTTGCCAAAAAGAAGAAAGTGTTAGAGACGGGGGGAAGTGTTTCTGCAGCTGGCAGATAAGGAGGATGCCACGTCCTCCTGCAGCCCAGGGGAGGCCAGGGGCGATGCTCCAGCTTGCTTATGGATTTCTGGGGAAGGGGTAGGAGCTCAGGACAGGTTGCACCTCTGAGCAGTGCCAGGCTGCTGCACCCAGGGTGGGTTGTCTTGGTCCTGAGCGTGATGGATTCTGCCCCGTAGGCTACATCAAACCTGGGGAGCTTCCCTGAGTTAATGGTATGCCTGCTGGCCCTGCGGACATATGGGAGCCGCGTGCCGGAGGTGCGAGCGTGGGACGCTCTCCTCCTTCCCCCTGCTCCACTTTGTCCCCAGGCTCACTGGGACCCTGCGCTACTTTAAAACCCTTTCCCATGCCGGAGGCAGATGGATCAAAGCTTCCTGCTGACACCAGGGCTTGGAGCAGGGACACAGCCCTGCACTGGGAGCTGTTGTCACCCTGTGGCCCAACCGTGCTGTCCCCAGCAGCGTGACCGCAAGGCTCGGATCTTTTAAAACCTTGTCCAGGGGTGCAGGAGCAAGCCCAGCCATGAGGTCCAGCATGGAAATGCCAAGCTGGGAGGCTTGGCAGGGCATTCCCGGCGTGGGACGGCCTGTCCCTGTCCCCATCCCCAGGGGATGGCATTTGCAGGGCAGGAGCATCCCTTGGGCTCAGAGCATATCTCATGGGGAGCACGGCCAAGCTCGCACGGGAAGCGCACGGCCGCCAGCTGGGACATGTCACCGGCCCTGATAGGAGCTGCGGATGTTATCTCCGGCTTGCAGGGCTCTGGCAACCGAGCGGAGGCAAATTTTTTCCTTCGGGAGCTGCTTTTTGCTGTGTTTGATTGCACCCGGGTGCTGGTGCATCCTGCTGTGCCTGGGAGGGTGCAGAGGAGCCCAGGAGAAGCCTCGGAGCAGGATTCGAAGCCTTTCCCCTGCAGGCAAGCCCTGAGACAGTGTTTGGTTGTGTTGCCATGGCTAAGTGGAGTGGGATCCAAACAGCACAACGACTGCGCCTAGCCCGACAGAGCTGCCCTGCCAAATTGCCACTTTTCTGGAGGCTTGGTCAGACGCCAGGCTGTTATTCCAACACGAGTGGCACGGTGCTGTTCTGACTCCTGGTTTTGAAGCCGTGCTGGCGGCGAAGTCAGACGTGCAAAAGTTTTCACAGGCTTGTGACTCAATGGAGAGAAAGCACAGGGCGACACAGGGGCCGGATCCGGAGCTGGTGGTGCTCTGCCAGCCCCTCCAGCACATCACCAGCTCTCCCTGCCCTTGGGAAGCAGCAGGGATGCCGGTGGAGCCGTGACATTAATAACAGGGATTTATCCCTGTTGCAGCAAGGGTTGCGGGATGGCACGGCAGGCACGCTGGGATGCGGACGATGTGTTAGGAGCAGGAGCAGCTCTGGGTTTGGTGCTTCCCCACCCCGCCACGTGGCCGGGTGCGAGGCTGAGTCATACGGGGCAGGTCAGGCACCCACAGCCGCTGGGAAACCCGCGCAGGGCTCGCTGTGTTTGTGTACTGCTGCGGGGGTGAGGGAGGAAACCAGCCCTGCCCCAACTGCTCCCCGCTGCGGGACACGCTGGCAGCATCAGGCTGGGTCCCCCACCCCAGGGACCGTCGATGGCACGGGTGCCGCCCTTGCTCTGTGTTTTTTCCTGGTGTGGGGCTTTGTGTTTCTCCCTCAGTCTGGTGCTGGTCCCCTGGGCTTTCCCTGCGGTGTGCTGGGAGGGAGGACACGTCCCCGTGGGGATGGCGCTGTGGGGGGGACAAGGTGGTCCTGCAGGACCAGCTTGGGGACGTGGGTTCATGCAGCTGGGAGGGACGCGAGGTGGGCACGGTGGCTCGTGTCTCATCCTGGCTGTCTGCGTCCCCAGCTGGAGGACTGCACGCTGCAGGTCTCCCCATCCGGCCACTACCTGGACCTCGACCTGTCCCTGCTGGAGCAGAAGGATGACCTGGAGGGTTTCTACGAGGAGGTCAGGTGAGGCACACAGGGCACCGGGGACACGGGGATGCCGCGTGAGCAAGCGCCAGCGCTCACCCTCCTTCCCCCTCACCCCAGGAAGGGCCGGCGGCCGACGCTGATCCTGCGCACCCAGCTCTCCGTCCGCGTCCACGCCATCATCGGTGAGCCGGGCTGGGTGGTGGTGGCCGTGGTGGTGGCCTCGTGGTGCCACGAGGCTGCCGGGGTCCTCCCCCTGCTGCAGGTCGGGGCTTCTGCTTCTCAGGCTGGGAACGCACCGCGCGCTGCGGGTATTTTGGGTCATCCAGGCGAGACCTAAATATAGCCATGGAGAATGCAAACAAACGGCTTACACGGGGACAAGAGCGCTCGGACAGCTCGAGTCTTTCCATCCGGAGCAGGGGGAAGAGCCAGCGCGGAGCGGAGCGGTGCTGGGAGGGGAGGGCAGGGACCGGGGCTGGGGTCGGGGTCGCGCTCCCCGCTCGCGGTTCCCAGGCTCCAGGCTGCTCCGTGCCCCGGCCCCGTCAGCCCAGCAGCGCGGCTGGGAGGATGCCGGGAGCTGGGGTTTGGCAGGGCGCTCGCTGGCCTGGCTGGGAAGCAGCGTGGGCAGCTGGCCTGGGGCTCGTTACAGCTCCGAACCTGACCCGGGGAACTCGGGATGCTCGGATAATGCAATTTGGAGTTCAGAGCGGGCAAGCGGGAGGAAACCAGAAACGCAGCTATTTTTAAAGAAGCAATAAATAGAAAAGCAGCAAAACAGAGAAAAATGGGTTTGGTGAGCTGTGGGCCTCCTTTGAGGGCTGCCAGCCACGGGACAGGGACAAAAAGGGGTGGCAGAGCGGGTGTAACGATGCCCAGTGCCCCGTGGTGGGTGATCCCGGCAGGGTGGGATGCTTCCCAAGATACCCCCAAATCTCACACAGGGTCGGCGCTGCCCGGAGGCTGCTGCTCCCACACGGTGGGGAGGAATGGCTAAAAGTGGCTGTGCCTCCTGCCCGTGTTCCTGTTTCGGTTCTGCGCAGGAAACCGGAGGGGATATTTATGTCTATGCAGAAAAATTAAAAAAAAAAAAAAAGAGAGAGAGAGAGAAAATAGGAAGGTGGCAGCACTGAAATATGCAGCTGTGGGGGAGCTGCTGCTGTTCCACCCTGTGTGACCACATGCCCCGGAGAGTTCATGCTGGCACTGGGAGCATTTAGGAGCTCCTGGCCAGGCCATCACTTCACATCTCCTGTTTCATAGAATTATAGAAACACCCAGGTTGGAAAAGGCCTTCAGGATCGCCAAGCCCAACCACCTGACCTTCCCAGTCCCACCACTAAACCATGTCCTTTAGTGCCACGTCCACACGTCTCTGAAACACGTCAGGGATGGGGACGCCACCACTGCCCTGGGCAGCCTGTTCCAACCCTTTTCCTTGCAGAGAAGCTGTACAACTCGCAGGGGCCGGAGCTGCGGCGTTCCCTCTTCTCTCTCAAGCAGCTCTTCCAGGTAGGTGGCCCCGGGTCTGTGTCCCCAGCCTGGGGCTGGCCACGTCCCTGCCACCTGCGCTGGGACAACGCCTGGGCTTCTCCCTGCAGGAGGACAAGGACCTGGTGCCCGAGTTTGTGAACCTGGATGGGCTGACGTGCCTGATCAAAGTGGGGGCAGAGGCTGACCAGAACTACCAGAACTACATCCTCCGTGGTCGGTATTTGGTCCAGGGGGTGGTGGAGGGCTGGGGGTGTCCCTCTTGCAGGGTGGAGAAGGCTCTGCTCAGGGTGGCCACCATCCCCTGACCTTGCCTTGCAGCCCTGAGCCAGATCATGCTCTTTGTGGACGGGATGCAGGGTGTCATCAACCACAACGAGACCATCCAGTGGTTGTACACGCTGTCGGGAAGCCTGGTAAGCGGTAGTGATCCCTCTCTGTGGCTGTCCCCATGCGCTGTCCCTTGGGGGGTTCACCCCACACCTCGCCTTCAGGATGGGCTTGGTGCCTTCCTACCCTCAGGCTCGTTGGGTGCTGCTCACAGAAGTCACCCAGCGTCCCCAGACAAGTGCGACATGCTCCTGGGCACAGAGGTTGAACATAAGGGGGGGGTCCCACCCCAGGCCCCTTCCCAGTGCCCATAGGACATCAGGACCCTGGCCCCACCGCACCGTGACCTATCCCCAGAGCTGCTGGTGAAGCCACCAGCCCTGGGGCACGGGCGCAGCCACCCCATGCTGGCAGCGCCCTGCCACGGCCACTGTCCCTCGTCCCAGTTCCGCCTGGTGGTGAAGATGGCACTGAAGCTGCTGCTGGTGTTCGTGGAGTACACGGAGCCCAACGCCCTGCTCCTCATCCGCGCCGTCAACACCGTGGACCAGGCAAGAGGTGAGTGCAGCCCAGCTGCCAGCGATTGGGGATGGTTTGACACAGAGGACACATTGCCTGTCCCACAACAACCCTCCATGTGATGGCCACGGCCCATGGGAGCCCACCAAGAGGGCCCAGCAGGGATGGGAATGGGGGATATGTTTGGGGTGCAGCCTGCTGTGTCCCAAACCCACCCCAGCTGCAGCCCTGGTGTCACCTGCACCCATCACTTGTCCCAGGCGTGTGTCCGTGGTCCAACCTGATGGCCATCCTGCAACAGCGCAACGGGGCTGACACAGAGCTGCTGGTGTTCGCAATGACGCTCATCAACAAGGTCAGTGCCGGGGATGGCCATGCCGTGCCATGGGGTCACCGTGTCCCCATCACACTGATCCTAGCCCTGTCCCTCTGCTCCTGGCCAGACGCTGGCTGCCCTCCCGGACCAGGACTCCTTCTACGACGTGACGGACTGCCTGGAGCAGCAGGGCATGGAGAGGGTGGTGCAGCAGTACCTGAGCAGCAAGGGCACCGACCTCGACCTCAAGCAGCAGTTCGTGCTCTATGAAGTGAGCGGGTCACCCTGGGGCGATGTCCACGTCCATCTCCCTGGGGAGGGTGGGTGTGTGGGGTGGGAGCAGTGCCCAGGGGGCTCACCAGGCATCCCTGTCCCCTCTGCAGAGTGCACTCAAGCTGGAGGATGGAGTGGAGGAGCCATCGCCGGGTGGGCGCAAGGAGAGGAGGAAGACAGACGAGGGCCGGCGTGGGTGGCGTGCTCAGGGCAGCTGTGCCGAGCCCAGCCCCGACACCCAGCCCGTGCCAGGGACCCCCAGCACCCCAAAGGAGCCCCCCGTTGAGGACAGCCCCGAGCCGAGCATCCCAGCAGAGTAAGTATGGGATGTGAGGATGCCGGGATGTGGCATGGGGGGTGTCCCCCAGGTCTCCATCCGTGCCACCTCTTTCTCCAGGCCATGCCCAAAGAGCACCTACAACAGCACCTCCAGCCTGCGGCTGTCTCTGCCGTGCACCTCGCCCGAGAAGGAGCAGCCCCCGGGCTCCGGGGAGAGGAGCGTGTACAAGTAAGCAGCCAGGTGGGGATGGTGCCCTGGGGATTAAGGCGAGGAGGATCCCACCACCATGTCCCTGCTGGGGGACACCCGTCCCAAGGGAGCACTGGGGATGCAGCGGGGTCTGGGCAGGCACCGGGACCAGCAAGATGCATAAGCCAGGAGAGGGCAGTCCAAGGTGGACCAGCCAGGGCTTTCACAGCACCCTTTGGCCCCACTGGGGCACACGCCTCTTCTCCAGCTCCATGTCTTCCCCCTTGCTTTTCTTCTCTGCCCACGCTGATTCTCTCCTCTGCCCACTCTTTCTATCTTTCCTTTTGCAGGCTGCACCAACCTGCCCCTGTCTGGTAAGTGCCCAGGCTTTGCACGTGTGTGATGCCTCCCGGCGCGCCCCGCTTGCTGTTCCCAGCCCTTGCATCTCCTCTGCTTGTGTCCTGGCTGGATGGCCGGGACCCCGTGCCACTGGGGTCCCACTTGGGGTGTCAGTGCCCTCCAAACTCCATTAATTGTGCTCCTCGGTGGCACAGCCCTGGAGCTGGCATCGTCCACAAGAACCTTCCTGGTGGCTCTGATGATGGGGACGGTGCCCCCACGTCGCCAACACCATGCAGCACCCAGGCAAGGGGAGTTCTTGATGGGGGTCCCCAGGCCATGCCTTGGGGCTGGGGGGTGGGTGCAGGAGACCCCCGTTAGCAGGGGCTAACCCCTGTTTTCCCTCAGGCGGGAGGATGCCCCCTCCTCGCATGGGGACAAGCCTATTCTGAGGAGGTTTGAGTAAGTAGAGGCATGCGTGTGTCTCCAGGCATGCGCTTCCTCAGGCCGGAGGTATCTGGCCTTGGCGGGCCAAGGAGCAGGAGGAAGGTCCTCATGTGTCCCACACCCTGGTGCCCTCCTGGGAGCTCGGTCTCGCAGCTTGAGGGTCATGGTGAACACCAGCTTGGGACCAAAGAGCGATGGTGGTAGAGGTGGTGGTGGAGTCTCCATCCTTGGAGATGCTCAGAAGCCACCACTGTGGCATCCCTGTCCCCGAGCCATGGTGGCATCACCCATCTCTCTGAAGGGCTTGGAGGCAGCTGGGGGCATGGATGGACCCTGCTGTGGTGTGACTGGTGCCGGGGGTTTTGGTGCAGGACCCGGCCCACGCGGTGCTTGCTGTGTGGTGCCATGTGGTGTGGTTTGCCCGTCCCCACCTCCCCTGCCCCCTGCTGCCCCCAGCTGATGGCTGCCCCTGTCTCGCAGAGCTCGCTTCCTGGAGAACCTGGCTGCTGCCCAGAAGGAGAAGATCTCTGCCATGGCCAAGGGACGGCTCGACATCCTCAGCGATGTTGCTCCGGAGCATCTTGTCGCTTGGGATGGGGACAGCGGCACCCCTGAGCTCGGGACAGAGCCACCTGGCATGAGTACGTGCAGGAATGGGGTTGGAGCATGTCCCCTCTGGACCCACCAGGATCCGTGGGTGGGTGGCAGTGGTCCCTCTTGCCCCAGTGATGCTGGGTGCCACGGAGGTGCCAGCATCATCCCGCTCCAAATACCAGTGTCTGAGCATGCTCCTACCAGGGAAAGGTTCCCAAACTCGACGTGCAGCCCGGCAGCACCCTCCCCTCTGCCAGGCTGTCTCACTCACCCCCTCCTCATCTCCTTTCAGGGTCCCACACAGGCCGTCAGGACACCACCGACTCCTGCAGTGCCATCTCCTCTGACACCAAGTTCATGCTGGACATGCTCTATGCTAAGGGCTCCTCGGAGATGGGGAGGCAGAAGGTCTTCCCCGATGGGCTGTCGTCCTCCCCGTACCAGGGCAAGGAGGAGACGGGCACCAGGCAGGGCTGCGCTGAGGGACACGTTGGTCGGGAGCAGGAGAGCACCTGGCTCCATGGCAGGGCTCCGGACGGGCCGGTGGCCAGCGCCCATGCCAAGCTGGCACGTGCCACGTCCAACATCGACGCTGAGACCCACACGCAGAAGCTGGAGAAAACCATGATGATGCCCATGAAGAAGGACACAGAGCTGTCGTGGGAGCACCTTCAGGCCAGCCCCGTGCAGCTGAAGATCAAGGACCTGGACTTCACCGACCTGGGGGAGGAGGAAGACTTTGACATCTTGGACACGGGGCCCATAGCCAATGGCTCCCTCCTTCCTCCCGGCATCCAGGCAACAAGTGCTGGAGTTCTCATGGTTCCCCCTCCACCTCCCATGGACCCCAACTGTCCACCGCCTCCCCCCCCACCTCCTATGATCCCTGGCTGCCCACCACCTCCCCCTCCACCTCCTATGGTTCCCGGCTGCCCACCACCTCCACCTCCACCTCCTATGGTCCTCGGCTGCCCACCCCCTCCAGGGCTCCCAGGCCCTTCGGCCACTGATGGCCCTTCCCAAGCCAAGAAGAAGAGGACAGTGAAGCTCTTCTGGAAGGAGCTGAAGCAGCTGGATGGCTCTGTGGGGCCGGGCAGGTTCGGGCAGGCGACACTCTGGGCGTCCCTGCAGAGTGTTGAGGTCAACACTGCCAAACTGGAGCATCTCTTCGAGTCCCGGGCAAAGGAGGTGCCAGCTGCCAAGGTATCAGCAGGCTGGCACCATCAGCTGGGGGGACTCTGGGGCACTGTTGGTTCACCTGGGGCTCCTGGGCATGCACCATCACCCCAACACTGTGCTGATGGGCACCCGCAGCCCTGAGGCTCAGCGGGGAGGTTGGGGCAGGGCGGATGGTTGGTGCGTGGGTTTGCTCGCCTCCGGCTCATGTCCATGGTGCTCTCATGAAGGTGAGCCCTCTGCCTGGCTGCCAGCCTCCGCCCTGTCCTCCCTGCAGAAAGCTACTGATGGGAAGAAGGTGGTGGTGGTGCTGGACCCCAAGAGGAGCAACGCCATCAACATCGGCCTCACGGTGCTGCCGCCCGTCCACATCATCAAGACAGCCGTGCTTAACTTCGATGAGTTTGCGGTCAATAAGGAAGGGATCGAGGTGAGAAGCTGGTTCCTTGTGTGGGTCCTTTCCCCCAGCCAGGAGGTCTCCATGCCCATGCTGCCACTGTGGCACAATGTAGATGGCCTTGGGGTGACACGTCACATCTCCCACCAGCATGGGGAGCGGTGACGTGGCTGGAGTCTGACGCATCCCCTTGCCTGCTTTAGAAAATCCTGACCATGGTCCCAACTGAGGAGGAGAAGCAGAAGATCCAGGAGGCCCAGCTGGCCAACCCCGACGTGCCCTTGGGCTCTGCGGAGCAGTTCCTGCTTTCCCTGTCCTCCATCAGCGACCTCACGGCCAGGCTCCAGCTCTGGGCCTTCAAGCTGGACTACGAGAGCCTGGAGCAGGTACGGGGCCACCTACCCCATCTCCCCCCACCACCGCCAGCCCCAGCGGGGTCCCCGGGACCAGCCACATGTGTTCCTGGTGGGACGTGGCCATGTCTGAGTACGGGAGGTGTCCTTCTGGTTGGGGACAGGCTGCAGGTCCCTAAGGCAAGCATGAGGTGGTTCTGCTCATGTTTGAGGGCAAATGCTGAAGTCCCCGAGGGAGGTGACACCCAAGGGGTCTGACCTGCCCCTGTCTTCATCCAGGAGATTGCAGAGCCGCTGTTTGATCTGAAAGTGGGCATGGAGCAGCTGGCCAAAAATCACACCTTCAAGTGCATCCTGGCCACGCTGCTGGCCATGGGCAACTTCTTGAATGGCTCCCAGGTGAGGAACGGGGTGTGGGGGGACGCAGCCAGTCCTGGGTGCTGCGAGGATGAAGGGACCGACCATGGCATGTGGGTACCCGAAAGGGACCCCGTGATGCTGGGAAAGGTGCCTGAGGCTGGGTGGTATGGGTGCTGGTGGTGGTCCACATGGCCTGCTGGAGGGTGGGAGGATGGAGGGGCCCTGCTGAGTCTGTTGGGGTTTCAGAGCAGAGGCTTTGAGCTGGGCTATCTGGAGAAGGTCTCAGAAGTGAAGGACACGGTGCACCGGCAGTCCCTGCTCCACCACCTCTGCCAGATGGTGGTGGAGAAGTTCCCAGAAACCACGGACCTCTACTCGGAGATCGCCTCCATCACGCGCTCTGCCAAGGTGAGGCCAGGCCCAGAGCCCACACCTCCACCCCACCACCACCACCACCACCACCCCAAGGGCTGACACCTCCCTCCTCCAGATCGACTTTGATGAGCTGGCCAACAGCCTGGTGCAGCTGGAGCGGCGCTGCCGGGCCTCCTGGGACAACCTGAAGGTGATCGCCAAGCACGAGACCAAGCCGGTGCTGAAGAGCAAGCTGACAGACTTCCTCAAGGACAGCACCCAACGCATCGTCGTCCTGAAGGTGGTCCACAGGCGTGTCCTCAACAGGTGGGCGGCTCTCTGTGGGCAGACCCCCAACCCCATGGTCCACGCATGGTAGGAAGGCCCTGCGGTGACTGGCATCCCTGCAGGTTTCACTCCTTCCTGCTGTACCTGGGGTACCCGGCCAGCGCCGTGCGGGACGTGAAGGTGATGCCCATCTGCAAGCTGCTGCGGGAGTTCGCCCTGGAGTACCGCACCTGCCGGGAGCGCGTCCTGCAGCAGCAGAAGAAGCGTGCTGCCCACCGGGAGCGCAACAAGACCCGCGGGCGGCTCATCACCGAGGTACGGGGCCACCCCGCTGGCTGTGTCCCCCCAGCGCCCCGAGGCCCCCCCATGTCCCCAACGGCCACCTCTTGCCCACCTGCAGACCGAGAAGTTCTCTGGCATTGCCGAGGCCACTGCACCGCCTGCTGTGGTGTCGGCCAGCCCTGAGCAGCAGGAGCAGGCGGAGGAGGGCCATGAGAGCATGAAGAGCGTCCTGAGCTTGCCCACGGATGTCCCTGCCCGCCGCAGCCGGGCCAGCCGGGGTAGGAGCAGGCTGGGGACAGGACAGTGGAGCGGGGCAGCCCATGGGGACACCCGGCTGATGCCAGCATCCTCATACCCCCACACAGGGACAGGGCATGTCACCCCAAACCAAGGCTCCCCGGCCCAGGAGGATGTCCCCAGCTCGCCTGACGACGCCTCGGATGAGATCATGGACCGCCTGGTGAAGTCGGTGACGCAGAGCGCCAACCCCCGGCCCTGCCCCAACAAGGAGCGCAGGAGGTCCCGTGGCAACAGGAAGTCCTGTGAGTCCCTGCTGCCACTGTCCCCGCACCCTGTCCCACCTCTATGTCCCTGCCACCGTGCACTGTCCCCTCTCTGTCCCCGTGCCCTTTTTCCTATCCTTGTGTCCCACCCCCATCTCTATGTCCCTGTCCCCACGCCACCCCATGTCCTGTCCCCATCCCCATGCCCTGTCTCCATCCCCACTGATCACTCCAGACACCCCCAGTTGAACCCATGCAGCCCCAGCCACAGGGCACAGGACCTACCCAGGGACCCAACCATGCCACCGGGACCCCTTGTCCCCCACCCCAGGGCCACCTCCCCAGCACACGGTGCCCCAGCAGCCGCTCTCCTCTCCCCGCAGTGCGACGGACGCTGAAGAGCGGGCTGAGCGAGGACCTAGTGCAGGCGCTGGGCCTGGGCCGGGCGCCGGGCATGGAGGTGTGACCTGACCGCCCCTGCAACCCAGGGGGGCCCTGCCACCCGCACCCCATAGGGAAGGACACGGGAAGGACACTGGCATGCTCAGCACCTTGGTCTGGCCTCCAGCTCCGGAACAGGATGGGAGCGATGCCATGAGGCTGCTCCATGGGGGCCAGGATGGAGGACGAGGAGAGTGAGTCGTGGAGGGCTCCGAGCAGTATGAGGCGAGAGGGCCCCGGCCCCAGCCCCAGCCCAGATCCCCTCTGGGATGGCCAGTGGCCGCTGCGGCAATAAAGTGTTGTGACGTGCTGGTGGCATTGTCCCTTGTCCCTGCTCCTGGACTGGGGTGCTGGAGGGTCTCAGGGCTGGGGTGATGCTCTGTGCAGCAGCCCTGGGGCAGCCAGCACCCCGACGCTGAGCAGGGTGGGCTCGGGCTGTGGAGGTGGAGCCCGTGCAGAACCCCACTCAGGAGGGCAGGGACCCCACAGCTCACAGGCTGGGGGCAGCCTTACACCCTGTCCCGGGATACCCAGGGGACCCTGCCAGAAAGAGGACTGCTGCCAGTGCCGGGCCAGACTCAAGGCTGCACGCTCAAGGGCAGGATGGAGCACAAGGCCATGTGTGGTAAATACAGACCAGGCAGCGCTGCAACGCCCCGATCCAAACCTCACATCTCCCTCGTAGCCCTCTCCTGGGGCATTTTAGGTGGACCAGGGACGTGTACATGCCCCAGCCAGCCTGGCCGAGCTGGAAGCCTCACAACCATCTCCAGGCGCTTGGCAGAGGCAGGCTAGCTTTGCAAGGACAGCCTCTCCCTGTCCCCGTGTGCATGCCACGTCCTGGGCATGAATTAAACCCCAAGCCAGGAGCCGGTGGGTACCATTTCTGAACATCCTGCTGTGGCAGGAGATGTCTCACCACTTTTCACAGCAGAGGTCACCATGCTTGGGGCGCCATCACCCATGGTGAAGGCATTTGGGAAGGGTGTCAGGTCATCCATCACCACAGCTCCGCTGCCCCGGCGCTGCCGCCGGCCCCAAATCCAGCACAGCAGGTCTCTGCGGCTTTCAAAGAATGAAGAAAAACTCCACCGGGCAGGGCAGCTTCTTCCTCGCCTTCACCACCACGTGGGGTCTTCCCCCACCACCAGACCCTCGTGACGTTGGACTCGCCGGTGGCCTCGGCCACCAGCCCCTGTGCCTGTGATGGCCCCAAAGTCAGCCGGGTGCCAAGAGCTGTGGGTGTCCAAGAGGTGCTGTAGGACGTGGCGTGGTGCTCGGGTCGGTCCCCAGATGGAGGACAAGAGGTGCCCAGGGACACCAAGCAGCTGCCAGGGGGTGGGCACGCGGCGATGCACAACGGGGTGCGAGAGCCCCTGCAGCAGGGGACAGAAATGACATTGTGTGCATCACCTCGGATACCATGTGGCACGTGTCACAGGCTCACGGGGTGGGTAAACTGAGGCAATGCCACCCCCCAGAGGCCATGTCCTACTGAAGGCCTCTGCCAGCCTCTTTGTTTATTTTCCAGCTGTTTTTCTGGCTTTGCAGCCTTGGGGATGTTTCCAAGATTCCCTGCCCGGCCCCCGGCACGCGCTGCCCTTGAGAGGCGCCTGAAGTGCTTGGCTTGGCTGCGGCACAAGAGCCTGGTGCCAAAAAAGCCATCAGGCAAGCGTGCCACCCCCACCCCCACCCCGGAATGGAGCGGGACGTCAGGATGCAGGAGCAGAGGCAGGTTCGTGGGTCCCCACGGGGCTGCGTGGGGCTCCTTGGGGACACGGAGCACATGTAGCCCCAGGTGCCACGAGCAGCACTGCATTTGGGATGCCCCAGGGCGCTGCACTCCCAGCAGTGTGCTGGAGGATGCCACTGGTGACATCTCCAGTCCTTCTCCTGGTCCCCATCCGCGTGGCGACCCACCAGCGTGCCGCTGTCCCCGGGCCACCCGCTGTCCCGGCTGTGTCCTGCTGCCACGAGGGGGCACGGCGGCCACGCGCACGGCACCACGCCGAGGCCGTGTCCCCACAGCGCCTGTCCCGGCACCCCGTGTCCCGTGGGTCCCCGGGGAGTCACCTGGGGGCCTTTGGCTCGCTCTCCTCGCCTCTGATGCACAGGGGGTGGGCATGTTCCCCCCCACACACACACACAGCTGCTATCCCCTGCGAGATGTCCTGCAGCTGGGCGATCACTGTCACAGGAGGTGACAGCCACATCCTTGGTCCTGGATGTTCATCCACCTGGTTGGGACCTGCTCCTCTCTTCCCACACTCTGCCACCTCTCCGGGTCTCGCCCCCAACCCCCACCAAGACCTGGCCCTGCCCCAGGAAGCAGAGGCAAGCAGAGGACAGTGGGGATGAGTCCAGCAGGACTTGGTGCCGTATCTGCTACTTCCTGCAGCAATTTGTCTCGTCACCGTTAGGGTGCGAAGAACTACAGCAGGAGCCTGTCCCTACTGCTCCAAGACATCCACTGCCTCCTCCGCCCCTCCCTAAATTCGTGCTCAGGCACCACAGACATCATAACCTCACATTTGTTCCTGGGCTAGAGACATCAAGAGAACTACTTGCAAGACCTGGTGAGCCCTGGCCACCTGCCAGGTGCCTCCCCCAAATTCCTCCTGCCGTCTCCGCTGCAGGACTCATCCTTTGCCTCTTGAGCAACCCTGGGCTGGTGACACACTCGGCTCCGTGCCTGCCCTTCCCGGCAGCACGGAGCACAGAGGTGGAGGGCAGGATCCAGGTCACCGCGGCTGTGACCTACTGCCCTGGTCCCTCAGGGCGGAGGAGGCAGGATGTCACCTGGGGATGCTCCTGGACCGGTCTCGTGGCCAAGAGGAAGCCGCATTTGCTTCATCACCCTCATACCGAGCCTCAGGACCTGCGGCAACCGCAGGGAAGGGAGATGAGCGGTGATGTTGGGTCGATGTGATGGAGAAATGGGCTCAGCCCTGAGCTGCTCTAGGGATGAAGATGCTGGAGATGCCAGCCAGCTTCCCTCCCTCTTCTGGCACAGCCTGGCATGGGTACCATGCTGGGAAGGGGTGCAGAGCCCAGGTACCCCTGCCTGTGACAGCATCTGAATGTCACCAAAGCTTCCCAGCCCTGGCAAGAGGTCCCCGTGGTGCTAATCCAGCTCTTGGCAGCATGTCTGGGGAGCTCAGCCCCGGGGACACCACGGAGCAGGAAGCCCAGTCGCAAGGAGGCTGCCAGGGCTGGGTGGGGATGGTGACAAACGATCTTCATCCAGGCAGAAACGCTCGGGGTCACATCGGGGGACGGCTTTCCAGAAGGTGAAACCTCTCCCGAAGCCATGAATACGGATGGAAGTGGGGACGTGTTTTGTAAACACATGGAGCTCCTGCACAACCTGAACCAACAGGTCAGAGCCTGGGATTTTCCGAAAAGGGGATTTAGAACAAGAAAGATCTGGGCTGGGTACATGGCTGGGTGCTAAGCACCTGCCAGAAGCTTTCCTGGGGAGCACCCTATGCAGGAGGCTTGCTGGCCGCAGGGCACATGCTTGGGGCTGCTCCAGGAGCAGCAAGGTCCATCCAGCCCCACCAGGAGCTGCAAACCCCCACAGATGTGGGTCAAAGCCCGGGGCTAAGGCTGAAGACATCGACTGGGATGCACAGGATGACAGGTGCAAAAAAATACACTGCAAATTGTGAGAAAAAAAGCAAAATGCCCCTGGACTGTCCCCAGCCTGAGGTGCCACCAGGATGGAGCAGGATGGGACCCACAGCCACCTGCCCACGAGCGATGGCCAAGGGGGTCGCAGCGCCAGAAAGACCAAAGTGCCCTGCTGGGTGCTCACCTGGGAGGTGCTTCCTGCAGAGATAACAGCGGTGGAAGAAGGCCCTGCTGTTTTGGAGAAGATGAAGTACCTGTGGGAGCAGTGCAGGATGAATCACATCACTCACGGGCCTCGAGCCCCTGGAAATGGCTTGTGGCATTTCGAAAACAATGTAATGAATCTTCTGCGGATGAGATTAGGGAGGGGAACAATTATCTCAAAACCTGTTAGTCATGGGAGGCTCCGCCGAGCCGTAGGAACAGCCTAGGGCGAGGGGAGCAGGAGGAAGCCGCGATCCCCCATGGGGACCTGAGCCGCGGCCCCGGGAAGGGCGCAGGAGGTGGCTGCCACCCGCCCGGCCCCGCTTCCAGCGCAGGAGGTGAGCTGCAATTAGCCAAATGGGCACGGGAGACGTCAAGTAGGTCAAAAGGTAATGGGGATCTCGGCGGCGTTTCCCAACAGCGCGGGGCGGTGGGGAGGCACCCTGCGGTGTTGAGCAATGGGGAGAGGAACAAGGCCGGGCATTGTCTCCAAAGGAGCAGCCACCAAGGCCACCCCCACCGCGCGCCAGCCCCTGCCTTCACGGGGAGAGGTGGGCCAGGACACACCAAGGATGCTGGAAGGGATGGAGGGACGGATGGGCTGGCAGACAGACTGACAGTCAGTCCAGCTCTGGAGGAGGTGGATGAATTTGGAAGGGTCATGTCTGAAACACCGCAATCACTACGGGCACATCAGGAGGCAGAACCACCTGGGGACGAGCTACTCCCTGCTTTCCAGCACCACAACCCCAAAGCCCCAGCTCCACAGTTAGCTCTGTAAGGATCAACATTTGTGGCCAACACCACGATGGCCACAGCAGGTAGACATGGTGGCACTCATCTAACCTTAACTCACAAGCGCTGCTTTGTGGGTAAATCCTTTCTCTTAGAGGTTCAGCGTGGGGGACACAAAGCTTCAGCATCTCCAAGCAGGATAGCATCCAAACAAGCTGGGGCGCTGGAAGCTGCTGAAAGCCTCGAGTGATGCTGCATTTCTTGTAAAGAGCCGTCTGCTGAGTTAGCCGAATGAGTGGGAATTGGTCAAAAAATGCCATTCTGCTCTTTGGAAAACCACCTTTGTTCAATGAGGTTTTTCAATGCCCAGTGATGGTAAGATCTGGGAAGAGAGAGGACCGGCTGGGCTGGCAGTGCCCACACCACAACACAGGAAAAAGGAGAATGGGCAAGGCATAAATCAGTTCTGCACATGGTGATCTTCAATTTTACAACTTAAAAAAATAGTTCATAGTGTTTTAAAATGTCCCCAGCATGGCTTTATAGTGTGAGAGATGTGGCTGGTGGCATCTGAAGGTGGTGAAGAACCCAGGTGATACTGAGCAGCCCAGGTTCAGGTCCCTCCTGCACAGCACAACAAGGCAGGAGGGAAGAAGATGCCCTGGGGCCTCACCTTGCATCTACCACAACCACCAAGGGCTGTGTGGCTTTGGGGAAGCAGCGATACCTCCATGGGCGTCCGGCTGTGTGCAGCATTCTGCACCTCACCCCCATGGCCGGTCCATTGTGCCACCCGGACCACGTTCCTCCATGCCCTGTCCCCTGCTGCAGTCCCTGTGCACCCTGCTCGGAAATCTCCTTGGGAAAGGAGCCCGAGGAGCAGGAGGGCTGCCGGCCATTAAGCCACAGCCAGGGGAGGGCAGAGGTGGCAGGACCCCTGCCCCTCATCCCAGCGCGTTACAGCACCGTGGTGACAAAGGAGCAGATTCCTGGGGGAGAGCCCGCGGCCCTTCAGTTGGGGACATCCCTCCTCCTCCTCTACCTTGCCGGCATTCCCTGCATTCCCCTGCCTGGAAGAGCAGGGCTGCGAACCCAGCCGGGTCCCACCACCACGCCCCGGAAAAACCACCCCAGCCTGTTTGCTGCTGCCCTTCTGCAGAGCTGCGGCTGCTGAAACGTGGTTTTTCTGATGGGACCAAGGGGGTTGTGTCCATATCACGGCAGGTTTTCTTGAAACAGGATGGCGCAGGCATCCTCCATCCTGTCCCCCACAGCACTGCTCTGTGGCAAAGCTCGCGGGACCAGAGCCCGGTGGCAATCTGCGGAGGGCACCGCGGGTCAGGCCTGCGGCTGGCATCGGTGATGCTCCATGGCAAGGGAGCGCAAAGGATCACCGAGCACGGAGGGTTGGTGAAATATTAAAGCAGGAGCTTAATAAACTGCGCCTGGCGGAGGCAATTACCCTGAGTAATAAAAATGGAAACGAGAGGACTTTGCCCCATCGGCCGGCACCGGCTGTACACGGCAGGGCCATGATGCGGGTGGTGGCACCTGGGTGGCAGGAGGTGCTGAGAAATCCTTTGGGATCACCCGTGTTCCTTAGCTCCAAATCCCAGGGAGCCTGGAGAGACCCTGGGCCGCGATTCACACCTCCCCTGCCTGGGCCGGGTGCCGAAATGCGCCTGAGTGGGATGGGTGGAGGGTGGCCCTCATCTCCTTTGGGGCTCCCTTGGCAGCTGAGCGGGTCCCGGGGTGCCACGGGGGTGGCAGCTGGGGGGTTTCTGTGGTGGAGCGCAGCAGCCAGTGCTCCAACTGGCCCAGATGGATGTGGGCACTGGTGGCACCGTGTGCTGGAGGTGCCCGTTGAGGGGACAGGGTGGTGACATGGACAGGCAGTGGGTTGGCACCACGGGTGCCTCTGTCTGCTGCGACACGGACACCGAGCCGTGCCGTGCTGAGCCGAGCCAAGCCGAGCAGTGCAGTGCAGAAGCGAGCCGTGCCGTGCTGAAGTGAGCCAAGCTGAGCTGCACCTGCGGCGTGCCAAGCTGAGCCGAAGCGAGCTAAACCGTACCGTGCTGCGATGGGACGAGATGGGACGAGATGGGACGGGACGAGATGGGACGGGATGGGACCGGCCGGACCGAGCTGGGGCGCGCAGAAGCGAGCCGAGCAGCGCAGAACCCAACCCGATCCCATCCGAGCCGAGCCGAGCCGAGCCCCGCCGTCCCCCCCGGTGTCCCCGCGCCGTCCCGGCCAACTTCTCCCATTGGCGAGGCGGCGGCGGCTCCGCCCCGCTCCGGGCGCTTATAACCGGCGGGGCGGCGGCCGCACGCGGCCGGGCGGCGCTCCCGGTGCCGGTGCCGGTGCTCGGGGGGCTGCCGGCGGCTGGGCGGGGGGCTGGATGGAGCGAGCGGAGCGCTGGGCGTACGGCGCGCTGTGGGCGGCGCTGGGCGGCAGCCTGGCGCTGCGGGCGGCCCGGCGGGACGTGGTGCTGGGCCGGGCGCTGCTGGTGCCGCTGGCGCTGCTGGCAGCCCTGCAGAGCCTGTGCCGAGCCTGCCTGCCCCTGCCCCTGGGGCTCGCCCTGGCCGCCGCCGCCGCCTGCCTGCTGCTCCGCCGGGCCCCGCCGCGCAGGTTGCTGCCGGTGGCGGGCAGAGCCGTGCTGGTGACAGGTGAGTGAGTGCCGGGGGGTCCCCCCGAAAAGCCGCGCGGTGTTGGGGCTGACGGCGCTTCCTCCTCCTCTTCCTCCCCGGGGGAGCCGCTCGCACCGCGTCCGGCACAGCCGGGGTCTCCCTTCCCCTCCTCTGCCCTCTCCGGGAGCTGCTGGGGGTGGCCGAGGCCGTGTCCCCCTCTCTGCAGTTTCCATGTCCTCAGGATGTGCTGCTCAGCCCCTGCACTCCTCCTCGGACGTGGAGATGCCGTGTGCTCCCAGTCCGGTGTCCCCGTACACAACCACCTCGCATCCCTCTCCTTCCTCCTGGCCATGTGCCTGGGGCAGCGAGGGCAGCCGGAGCCCCGTGGGATGCAGAGGGGTGCAGGTGGGCACCCCCGTGGTGGTGCTGGGCTCAGAGAGCCCTCAGCTCACACCGGGAGCTGCAGAAGGGGACAAGCATCCCTGCCTTGCGATGGGGAGCTTGTGAGGGGCTCCGATGGCAGGTGGAAAGAGGAGCAGCTCGTGGGAGCACGGGGAGGCCTCCGAGGAGCGGGGCAGCGGATGAATGAATGATTGAATGAGTGCAAGGCAGGGCTGCCCGGGGAGGATGCGTGCGTGACGGCCACGTGCAGCAGTCCCCGCTGGCTGGTGCCCCGTGGCTCACCTGGCTGCTGGCAGACCGGGTCAAGCCAGCCCCGGGCCTGGCATCGCCTGTGTAATGGGTGAGTCAGTGGCTGGAACAAGGTGTTCTTGCCCCGGTGTGCTGAAGTGACACCTCTGCAGCTCCGCCGTGTTTGCTCTCGGCTGTAAATACTTTGTGGTTTTACAGGTTGGAGGCGCAGCTGGCCGGGTCGGCGTTTCCTTGCCGCTGCTCCGGCAGGTGCCTGCGATGGTGCAGATGTGAAGGGCTGGGGCAACATCAGCCCCCCAAGTATTTGCATGCCGATTAGCCTGATGCTTTCGGAGGGTTAATCTCGCTCCTCCAGGCAGGCTGGGCTGTGAGAACGGCAGTCTGTCTGTCCACCTCCTGCCTATGGGAAGCAAAACCCCTCGGAGGAAAGCAGAGCCGGGTGCCCGGGGGTGCTGGGCAGAGGCAGCAGCTGCTCTTTGTTCCCTGTGCCACTTGAAAATGGAGCGGGACCTTCCTGGGGCAGGCTGGGAGTCAGCATCCGATGCTCTGGCTCCACATAACTGCCATGGAGATGAACATCCATGGTTTGGCCTCTCCGGGTCCAGCACCTGAGCAGGGTGAGCTGCAGCACAACTCCAAGTAAGGGCCCACACTCCCTCTACCTGGCTTGACTCAGTTGTGAGCCTAGATCATCCTTTTGTTCCTCCTGGCCCTAGGGGGTGTCTGAAATTCAGGGATTCTGTTAAAGCAGCCCAAGAAAAGTGGATTTCAGTGTTTAGAGTTGTGCAGCAAAGTGTCTGTCGATCCTCACACTCGGATGAGGAGTTGAAAGGAGTGAATCTCTGCTCAGATTGTGATGAAGTCAACAGCTCCAAAATAATACAGATCACTCAGCTGCTGGCTGGGGGCGTCACTTGGTTATTTGGGTGGTTTGGGCCCCTTGCATCCCTGCTCCTCCCTGGTGCCCACCAGCTTGCAGGGCCAGGACTGCCCTGGCAAAGCACCTGGGTGAGCAGGGGCAGCCAGCGGGCTGACGGAGCGCGCCGCAGGTCTGGGTCGGAAGCATCGTTCCTCCTCCTTCCCCGCTGCACGGGAAACTCGTTTTTCCTGGTGAGGCTCTCTGGTTACAATCGCATGCCCCATTAACAATCTGAAATGGGTCAGAGCTTCAGATCGTATTCAAGGTTAGCAGCGGTTTTGCAACTTGATCGTAGTCGAGCGGCGCTTCGGCGTTTCCCATGGACTCAACAGATGTTGAAGCATCTGGTGAGTGCGGCAGGACGGAGTGATTCAATCCAGATGTCCGGGCTCTCGCTGCTCGGCTGTGAAGGTGAACCGCTGTCCTTGTGAGAGCAGCAGCATCGCTCCCACCCCGGCCCCCTGCGCTCTGGGTGCTGCCCCAGACCCGTTTCTCCTTCTGTGGGTGACGCGGTGAAGACTTTGGAGCTGTTCAGCGCTTTGTGCACGTGCCTGGGAACAGTCGCTGGAGCTGGGTCCCTGGGCACCTTCTGGGCTTGCCCTGCTCTGCCAGCTGCTGGGGGTGCATTCTTGCCCGCTGGCTCTGCAGGGCAGCATGTGCTGGTGCTGAGCACCCAGCACCGTGGGGATAATTGGGTTAAATGGGGGTGTCCCAGCAGCAGGTTGTTCCATGCCTCCAGCTCATGCTTTCCACTGCTCCCAACTGCTGGACGCAGCACGTCCAGCCCCCAGAAGTGTCCAGGACGCAGTGAGCATTGTGTCAAGGCTGGCGGCGAGATGAGCAAAGCTCCGTCCCAGGCTGCACCGAGCCTCCTGCAGCTCCTGCAGGCTGCGGTGGCTGTGCCAGCCCCTGGGTGTCCGGGGTCCCCGTAGGCAGCCAGCTGCAAATCAGATCACTCCCTGCAATGGCCCTGCTTTTCCAGGCTCTATTAAAAATTAACAGCCCGGACAGCTATTCCTGAGAGCTGGGAGGGGACAGGACCCAAACCAAACACCCTAGCCCTGGTGCACGAGCAATCCTTGGCATTAAAAAAAATAATAATAAAATAAAAAATAAAAGCAGCACTTAACTCTGGTCAGCAGTAGTAGCATCAGGTTGTTTTGCTGGGAGCGGAGCAGGAAACCTGCTTTTTCTGCTTCTCTTTGCAGCTCTGAAGCTCTCACCTCACTCTGTCAGCAGTTCTCCAAGGCTTTAGGATTCTTCTTCCCCTTGGTAAGCTTCAAAACCAGCGATCGTCCCCAGCCCACCACACACATTTTGATGTAATCGCTCAGCTTTTTCTCACCGATCTATTAAATTAGCCTTCTCAAAGCCCTCTAATGACACAGACCTGTTGGGCACCATGTGTGTGTCACCAAAAAGCGATGAGCACAGCTAATTAGGAGGAAAAGCACCGCAAAGCTGCACGCTGTAGGAGGACGGAGTTGGTGGCGAGACCCAGGCAGGCTTGCTCAGCGCTCAGGGTTACGCCGGGACATGAGAGCAGCAAGGCAGAGACTTCTCTGCAGAAATGAGAATGTCAGATGGTGCCGAGCGCCTCGGAAGCGGGGAACTGTAGGCAGTTGCTGCCCTCTAGGCCAACGAGCAGCACATCTGCGGCGAGGCCCCGTCTTGTGTTACCCGCTGGCAAGCCTGGTGAGCCCGGTGCCGCGATCTGCTTACAGGGCTGCCCCCGCGGGACTCGCCTCCCGCTCGGTGGGGTGATGCTGCAGGCTGCACAGCCCAGGCAAACCATTTGCCTTCTCATAATCTCCTGTGCTGGAGGGCTGCAGGGCTTTCGCCCCTTGCGCTCTCCCCCTCTTCACCTCCCGATCGCAATCTGAGATCCTGCGGGGTGGGAAGCGTCAGGGACCTCTGTGGCCATGCTGTAGGTACCATTTGGGGCTGCTCTTCCTGACTCTTGCCAGAAGTGTACCTGCTGTCTCCTTCTCCGTTTCTCCCCACCTGCTGCAGCCTGCAGCCCCCGTTCTTCTCCCCCAGCCCATGCATGCCTCCACGTGCATCGCCTCCCTCCTGCTTCCCTGTTCCCTGGAGAGCTGCCAAGCCTCAGCTTTTTATCAACTTTCTTGGTCGGAGCTGGCTTTCCTGTCGCACATGGTGCCGTCCCTGGATTTGGCTGTAATCTTGAGAAGCACTTTTCGGCTTTACAGGCTTTGCTGCCACGCGGCCCCTCGCTGCGCTGCTGACCCCCCGGAGCCAGATGGTGGGAGCTGCCCGGGCAGCTGGGGATGCCGAGGAGGGATGGGCTGCTGGCTGCCCGGGGAAGAGGTGCCAGCCCCAGCGGCTTCTTTCTTTGTTTCTTCTGCTGGTGGCGATTTTTCCAAGCCACGTCTCTGCTTCTGCCTCAAACACCTTTGAGCAGACCTGTGGTCCCTCCCTGATTTTGCCTCTCCAGTGCTGAGACTTTGCTTTCACATGACATGCATGCTTCTCCCATCCTTTCCCAAAGTCCCTGTGACCTGTGGTTGCTCCCTCCCCAGTCCCTGTTACCAGGTGGGGACAAGCCCTATAACCTGGTGAGTGGCTGTCCCATGGTGACTTGTCCCCACGTCAGCTGGGGTGCTGGGCTCTGCCTTTAGCAGATGTGTATGAGGGATGCTGCCCTGTGCACCATCCTTCAGCGTGACCATGTCCAGCTGTGTCAGCTCAGAGGCACTCTCCATGTGTTTTGGGGACAAGGCACCAAAATAGGATTGTGGTACTTGAGCTCTGCCTCTGACGAGCTGCTGGGAGATGCTCCCTACAGAATGTCATTACCAAGACACCCCAACTCCGACAAAACTCCACCAAAACCAGCGTGGCTTTACTGTACTGTCATGAGCAATGTCAGCTCTGAGCTGCTTAAAGCCATCTGCTGTGCTGGCTCTGGAGCATCTGCTTTGGCCAACACTGTCCCCAGTGTGGCTTGTCCCACGTCCCCCAGGGATGTGTCCCTGCCTGCTGTGTGTGTTTGGCCCCACGGTGGTGGCACTGCTGTGCTGGGTGGCAGTCCAGCCCCAGGGGCTCCTCCGTGGCTGACCTGGCCCACCACAAGGAGCCACAGCACGGTTGGCTTGGGAGGGACCTCAGAGCCCACCCAGTGCCACCCCCTGCCATGAGCAGGGACATCCCCATCCGAGCAGGCTGCCCAAATCCCCATCCAGTGAGCACCACCAGGGTTGGGGCGTCCCCAGCTTCTTCAGGCAGCCTGCACCGGGGCCTCGCCGCCCTCAGAGCGGAGGATTTTCTCCTAACATCTAATCTAAATCCCCCCTCTTTTAGTTCAAAGCTTTCGTTTAGCACGGCCATGGCTCTAGTTTATTGTGGTCATGGCTGGTGGAGATTCCTGGCTCTCCAGCCTGGATCCCACCCCGTGTCCTGCCCTCCCGTGGCCTCCCGGTGCTGTGGGGGGCTGGGTTGCCTTGGGTGCGGGTTCTGCTGTCCCTCGGCGTGTCCCTGCTGCTGGCCCTGCGTCCTTCCCAGCGACAGCTCCCGCTGATGGATCGCCCTCATGTCTCGTCAGCGCCGCGTTCCTGGTTCACCGTGTTCCGCCCGAAGGTGATTTTTCACCCGCTTATCGCCGAGGCTCTTCACAACTTCCTCTTCTTGGGGGGGACATAAATTCCACATTAGCTTTGAAAGGAACAGGCTGTGCCATCGCCCGGGCGGTGTTTGCGCTCGGATCTGTCACCACGTCGCTCATCCCCGCCTGGTTCCTGCAGCAGTTGCGGGGACCGGGCAGGGGGGGTGCACAAATCCTGGGCCGTGGGGTGCCGGTGCCTCTCAGGGGGATGGCAGCCCCCTGCCGAAAGCTCTGGTCCAGCCCCAGCTCATGCAGCGGTGATGTGCCGCTTCTAGGAAATTCTCGGCACACGCTTTCTGTGAAACCCCAACTCTCTGCAGTAGCTCCTGCTCAGAAGAGGCACTTCCTCCGCCGCCGTGGTTTGCTGAGCCTCCCTTCAGCCCCGTGCAGCAACAGAGCACTGAGGTCTGGCCTTGGCGCTGGTGGCACAAACCCCCCTGGTCCCTTGCTGGTCCTCCCCAGCAGCAGCCCATGGTGCCAGGTTGGGTTGTCTCCTGGGATGTCCTACACCCGTTGCTCCTGCCTCTGAGGAAGACTGGTGTTATTGCACAAGCATCTGCTGAGCCCGTTGGTGCAAGATTTGGGCTGAGCTCGGCAGATCTGGGTGTCAAGCAAGCTTGAAGCCTGCTGTGAGGCTCTGTGCAAGCGGCCGGGTGAACCCAGTCCCTGAGCATCGCACCAAGTGCTGATCTCCTTCAGCACACGGTGCTCGGGCTCGTCCCTGTCCTGGCTGCTCTGCTGTAAGTGGAGCTCGTCGCTCCATCTCCCCTCGTTTGCAACCCACGGTGCCCAGATTTTGGGGACAGGCAGCTGGTGGCTTTTTAGTGACTGATGTCTCCCCACACTGATGTATCTCACGCCTGCTCCGGTGACGCTGAGCCCCCAGTACTGACGCACTGGGGCTGGTACCTGCTCCTGCAAAATGGGCTTTAATTCGGGAACCCTGCTCGCACATCCTCCAGGGCTCCTCTCCATCTTCACCACCGTGCCCGACTGCCGCTGGTTGTCAAGGCAGAAAATCAGATTTTCCCCCGCTTCTCTTTGGTTTGTTAAGTGAAACATATCCTCCCGGGCGGAGGTTACGGCACATAATGCTCCATAAACACTCGGCTGATCCTTTGTAATTCATACCATCTGGTTGCTCCAGCCCTGCCGCAGCCAGCAGCCTTGTTCCCCAGCCCCTGCTCGGGGGCAACAGGTCCCAAAGAGCCCCTTGGGGCTCTTTTTTTGTTCCCTTGTGGCTTTTTGGGGGGAATGTATGGCTGGTGTGTCCCGTGGATAATGTGTCACACGGATGGTGCGTCCCATGGATAATACAACGCATGAATGGTGCATCCCATGGATGGTGTGTCCCACTGATGCTTTGTCCCATGAGAACCAAGAGCAGCCAGCCAACAGCATCCTTTTCCTGTAAGGGCTGCGATCGGGGCAAACGTGAGCCAGGGTCCAATTTCAAATTAATCCTATTAAAACCCAGACATTTCGTTTAAAGAATCTTTGTGGTCAGACTTAAAAAGGAAAAGACAGACGGGGCCATGGGGCTGCTCCCCCAGCTCCTCCATGAGCCCCACCATGGGCTCAGGGTCTGCCTGGTCCCAGTAGGGGACAAACCACTGCAGATGTGGCAGGGACACCCACCCATGCATGGGGGAGTATCACTTGCTGTCCCACTCACATCCCCTCACCAGGAATTTGGGGCTGGGACACTGGTCACCCCGAAAGACCTCTCCCAGGGCATTCCTTGCATCCCCAACCCACGCCCTGGGGACAAGCAGTGTGGGCTGGGCTGCTGCCACCTTCCACCACTTCCCACCACCTCCTGCCACCCGGGGGGGCTGCTCCCGGGGGAGCCCAAGGCACGAGGCCGCCCGGGGCGCGGTTTCCTGTTGATGGTGACGGGGAAGGGGATGGAGAGGCCGTGGCGGCTGCAGCAGCTCAGCTGCTGCGGGCACAGGTGCCACTCCAGACCCCTCCCTCGACGTGGCCCTGCCAAGAATTTGTTCCCTCTCAGCACGGGCTGACATCACCCGTTTATCGCTCCTCTCTCCAAACGCGCTCGGCATCCGGGAGGTGTTGGCCGCGGGGCCCTGCCCCAGACACACGGGCTTTTGTGTTTGGTGCTTCCTCCTGCCCACCCCGTGTGCCCCTCGGGGTGCCCGTGTCCCCTGCCCGGGATGGTGGGGACGTTCGGCTCCTCTGTCTTTGTGTCCTGGGTGTTCCCCACCTGTGATGCTGTTTCTTGCTGCGCTCTCCCTCCTCCTCCTCCCCGTCCCTCGGGGCACGATCCCGGGTCCCTCTGCTGAGCAATGTGTCCCTTGAGACCCTCGAGGACAAGCTCAGTGTGACCCCCCCCCCAGCCCTTTGCCACTGACACCTGTGCTCTGCCTGCATCTGTCCAGCATCACCACCCACAGCACCCATCCCCTCCGTGCCACCTCCATGTCCTGCTCTGGCTGCGGGGTTTCCTCCTCTGCAAGGTTATTTTTGGGGCAGGGGAAGGTCACCGCTTTGGCTGGGACCGGGGGCTTCCTTCCATCCCCGTGCCAGGATCAGCCCCGGCAGCGTACGGAGCACCTACGAGCAAAATGTCAGCCTTGTTTAGCTTGGCATCCCAGGCAGGATTTGCGCTTGAGCCTCTGGAAACAAGCAGCTCAGCGCGCTAATCCGCTTGGCCGCGGCGCCCGGCTCCCCTCCGGCTGATGGTGTCCTTGGGGCCGGCACCGTCCTCGCCCCGGGCTTTGCTCGCACGAGACTCCGCAACCACAGGGCGCAGGAGGAGCTTTTGCTTTGCACCCTCTGGGATTTTCCAACTCTTCCAGCGTGGAAGGGGTCCAGGCACTGTGGGAACAGGGCTGGTCCTTCGGGGGATGATCAGCCCTGGGGCATCCACTCCCCAGTGGGGTCCCTGGGGACGCTGTGGGGTGGCTGTGGGGCAAGCAGGACCCACGCACGCCCCTGGGCTCTGAGATGTGACCCCGTGGGGATGAGGACAAGCGGCTGGGGGGAAGCCACCCCCACACCAGCAGCCCTGCGTCACGTCCCGTGCTGGCGGTGGGCACCCGGGGGTTGTGGTTTGACAGCTACCGGCTGGTAGCCGCCTTGTCTCCCTCAGATCTGCTCAGCAAAACTGTGGCAGGCGCCTTGAGCACGTGTCCAGCCTCAGTTCCGGCTGCGGGAGGAGACCTGAGACAGTAAAACGTGAGCACTCTGCATAGCCTGGTTAAGCATCCCCCCGAAAAAATGTGCCTGGACCAAAGCAGGTGAGCGGTGCCCACCGTGGCTGGGAGCTCAGCACCTGCAGAGTCTTCGCTTGTGCTGGTGAGGAGCAGCCCTGGGGCTGGGCAGAGGCGATGCGAGGAGCACGCCGTGCACTGAGCATGCAGCGTGATGAGCATGCACTGCACCGAGCCTGAAATGCGCTGAGTAGGCAAACGTGAAGAGCCTGCGATGTGGGGAACATGCAACACAATGAGCACAAAACATGACGAGCCCAAAATCCAAGCACACAAAACATGACGAGCGGGCCATGCGAGGAGCATGCAGTGTGATGAGCACGCACAGCGACGAGCACGCCGAGTGACGAGCGTGCAGTGCGACGCGCATGCGAGGTGGTGAGCGCGCAGCGCCATGTGAGGAGCGCGCAGAGCGACGAGTATGCAGCACAACGTGCGTGCCATGCTCGTCTCCCTCGTCATCCTCTTCGCCGCCCCCCAGAGCTGATGCTCGGTGCCCACATGTGCCGCAGGATCCGGCCGAACCTCCTGCAGAGCTCACGGGGTAGGCTCTCGTCCCTGTTTGCAGCCTGATTTTGCAACCCGGGCTTCGTCTCCGCTCGGCCCCTGCTCCGAGGCAGGCACTGGATTGCCGCTGGCTCGGGGCCGCAGCGTGGGAGGGCCGGGGGGGAGCGGCTCCGCCGGCAGCCCCTCGCCGCTCGAAGCAAAACCATTTGGCAGAGCCGGGGCTGGGACGGGGGAGAGCTGGCTTCTGCGGCCTCCTCGTGATGCAGCATCCTCCAAAGGACGCGTGCCCAGCGCCTCGGCTCAGACTGGCCGGCTCCAGCGCTCCCCGGAGGGCCGCAGCGGCTGCAGGCCCAGGGTTTGCTCCTTGCTCCGTGCCCAGCCCCGTGCTCGGGGGCATCGTGGGGTGTGCGGGTGCTGGGCACAGGTCGGGCAGCAGCACCGTTGCTTTTGGGGGTGAGTTTGGCACCCCACTTTCTTTGCTCCCAAAGGAGGCTGTCCCGGCAGCCTCCCTCCCCCGGTCTGGCCTTTACTTGCCTTTTCTCACGCTGAATTTTTGCCACGGCTGAGTTTTCCCATGTCTCCCCTCCCAGGAAGCCCGGCAGCGCGTTAACCTCCTCGGCCGGCCACCGCCTGAGACCTTAAATAACACCAGAGCATCGTCGCCCTCCTCCCGCCAGCCCCGAGCAGCCTTGGTGTACGTGTGAGAGAGGGAGAATAAATTAAAACTTCTGAAACCAGCCTCTGAGGCACCACAAACCCTCCCTGCATTCACTCCCAGCGCTGCCCGGCCACACTTTCTCTCTTCTCAGCAGCCTGGGCCAAAACAAGCCCTGTTCCCGCTTGCCAGCCTTTGGGGATTTATTTATTTATTTGGTCTCCCTGGGATTTCTGGGGTGTTTCCAGGTGTTTTCAGGATCCGGCGTGCAGCCGAGGGGGGTGCCGCTTTGTGCTGGGACCGGGAGCTTTCGTGTCCCGGGGAAGGCAGCGGGGAGCCCTGGGGACACGGCTGCGTGCGCTTTTATTTTCCAGCTTTATCTTTATTGCGGTTTTCTCCTGCCCTGTTGGGCAAGGCGAAACGCACCTCCGGCCCCTTCCCACCCGCCGAGCACTGCAGCGGCCGGCTCCGGGGCGTGTTATCGTGCTGGCGGCCAGCCAGGATCTTTTATGGGTTTATGACGCAGCAATAAAATCGATCGGAGATGGGGACCCGGCCGTGGACACCGAGCCCAGCACGGCTTATCGGGCTGCCCCGGCGCTGGAGCAGGCAGCGCCCTGTTCCTGGCTGGGGGTGATGCCACTGCACACTGGCTCCAGGTGCAGGATACACCTGGACACAGCCCTGTGCATTTTATTTTTTATTTTATTTTTTTAATTTTTAATGTAAAATCAGGGCTGGCTGCGTTAACCCCGCTCGCTCCCCCCTCGCGCAGCTCCCCAGCTCTCCCTTCGTCCTGCCCCGTGCAGGTCACAGGTGCCCCCAGGGAGCACCCAAGGGTGCCAGGGCACCCTGTGGGGCCCAGCGGGAGGGTGCAGGCGATGGGGCTGGCCTGGCAGCGCTCCCCTGTTAATGGTTAATGCGGCCAGGCAGCTGGGGCGGCGCGGGGAGCTATCAGCGCTGCCATCAGCCCCGGGAACACGCTGTACCGGGCCGGCTGTTTGTTCCCATCCCCGCGGCACCCATCTCCCCGCCGGCAGCGCAGCCCTGGAGCTGTGGCTCTGCAGTCGCCTGCTCCGGCCGAGGACACGAAGGGACAACCCATGGGAATGCTCCCCCGGGGCTTGAAGGTGGCAGGAGTGGAGCAGAACTGCTTTTTGTCCTCCCTTCCCCGCCAGGTGCTGGTTTTGGCCACCATTTTCAGGAGGCTGAAGGTGTTCGGGGAACTGCAGCATCTCCCACCTGGGCTTGTGCTGGCATCTAAGGGTGGCTGGCGGAGGGGTCCTTGGGATGCTGGACCCAGAGGGGGACGTTCGGGGGCCCCTTGGCACCCTGAGGGGCTCTGTTCTGGCTGGGACGTGCACCGGTTCCGGTTCAGAGCCCACCAGGCCTGTGCCTCGCTGTGCCTGCGGGTGCCGAGCCTGCCCTCAGCGGTTTTATCTGCTCCTCGCATCAGCGGCGCTCTCAGGGTGATGGGTTTGCCGATAAGGGAGTGTTTTCTTCCTCCCATGAGAGATAGAAAACAGCAGCTCCGTGACCTGCGGGTGCCCCAGGACAAGGTCACGTCCCCGGCGGGTGCTGGGGACCCTGGGGCTGAGGAGGCAGAACTGGGGCGTCGGGGACAGGGGGCACGCGTCCGGGGGCTGTCGCTGGCCACCACCAGGCTCCTGTTGGCTCTTGCAGGCTGTGACTCCGGCTTCGGGCAGGCGACGGCGCGACACCTGGACGCTTTGGGCTTCCGCGTGTTCGCCAGCGTGCTGGACCCGCGGGGCCCCGGCGCCCAGGAGCTGCAGAAGAGCTGCTCGCCCAGGCTGACGCTGCTGCAGATGGACCTGACCAAGCCCGAGGACATCCAGCGCGTCCTGCAGCACATCCAGGCTCACACCAACAGCTCAGGTGGGAGCCCGCGGCACACCTGGTACTGCATACAGCCCCCCTGGGACCTGGTGTTTCCCACCATGGGCTGTACCCTTGGCTGCAGCCACGCTGAAGGCTCTGTCCCGAGGCACCCCATGGCTCCCTGGGCAGGGTCCCCCTGGGTGGGGAAGCAGCCCCAGCGTGGCGCTGTCCCACCTGGGCGGCTTTTTGGAGCATCTGCCTTCCCCCAGGTCTCTGGGGTTTGGTGAACAACGCCGGCTTCAACGACATCATCGCGGACGCAGAGCTCTCGCCGCTGGGCAACTTCCGCACCTGCATGGAGGTGAACTTCTTCGGCTCGCTGGAGCTCACCAAGGGGCTGCTGCCCCTGCTCCGCTCCGCCGGCGGCCGCATCGTCACCGTCAGCAGCCCGGCGGGTGAGCATCCCTGGAGCCATGGGGACATGGGGACGGGTCGGGGTGCCCTGGAGGGATGCGCCAGGCGTGGGTGCACGGCGAGCATCCCCGGCTGGCCTTTTGGTAGCCCAAACCTTGCCCAGAGGGTGGGTGTGCAGCCAGAAAACACCCCCGGGGGCTCACCCTGGCCACACGTGGAGCCGTGTGGGAGCCGTGGGCTTGTGCTTTCTCCCCTCCAAGGTGACCTGCCGTTCCCCTGCCTGGCAGCCTACGGGGCATCGAAGGCTGCCCTCAGCCTGCTCATGGACACCTTCCGCAGCGAGCTCCAGCCCTGGGGCGTCAAAGTCAGCCTCATCCTGCCCGGGTACTTCAAAACAGGTGAGAGACACCCAGCAGGCGGACCCGGAGCCCTGGGGAGCAGCAGCTGCAGGGTGCAGCTGTGAGCACAGGGAATATCTCCGGCCACCACCCTGGGGACCATGGCCAGATGGGTTCAGAGCAGAGTCCTCTGTGGTCTGTGGGTGGTGGTACCTGTGGGAGGCTTGGTCAGGATCAGGCCCTGCTGCCTGCTCCTTTACCTCTGGGATGGCTGGACTGGGTGAGCACCATCTCCAGCCACCACCTCTCCATGGTCTTTGAGCTGGCCATGCTCTGGCCACCATGGAGGTCCCCAAGTTGCAGGCAGTTTCCAAAACCTGCATTTCGGTCCCACTTGGGACTCGGGGTTTTGGAGCGACCACGGCCCTCCAGCAGCTGCTCCCTCCCCTTCCCAAGGGACATCGCCGTACGAGCTCAGGCACCGCGGGGCAGGGCAGGACTGGGGTGCCCAGCTCACGGTGCGGGGGTCACATCCTTGCAGGAACGTGCGACCCTGCCTTCTGGAACCTGCAGAAGCAGCAGCTGGTGGCCCGCCTGCCCCAGGAGCTGCTGCAGGCCTACGGCGAGGACTACGTGGAAGAGATCAACCGGCAGTTCATCCAGTTCATGAAGGTGGCTGTGGAGGACCTCAGCGCGGTGGTGAACAGCATCACGGACGGGCTCCTGGCTGCCAACCCCGCCGTGCGCTACTACCCAGGGCAGGGCCTTGGGCTGATGTATTTCATACACCGCTACCTGCCCTACTTCGTCCGAGACTTGTTCTTGAAAGGATTATTCATCAACCCCAAGCTGCCCCGGGCGCTGCGGCCGGAGCAACACACTGAGGCGAAGGAGGCCTGACCTCGGCCTGCATGCGGTCGCGGGGCAGGAGGGAGCCTTCTCCTGGGATTTCCAGGCACAGCAGCCCCCGAGCGTGTGCGCAGCCGCCGGCATCGTCGCCCTCGTGCACCACGGGGGAACAATCAGCACTAGACCTAAAACCAAATCGCTTTCCCAAATCAGGCAGATGCAGATCTATTTTCTATCATGCGAGAATCAACGTTTTTCTAGAGACTTTGTTTTTTGTTGTGTTGTTTTTTTTTTGTATTTTTTCTAACCGTGCATCCTGCAACGGGGCCACTCTTGCCTGACTCTGCATCTCCGCACCAGGCGCTGGGACGTACCTGGGGCACTTCTCAGCTCTATGACGGCTCCACCGACCGCTGCTGGAGCTGCATCCGTCTCCACCGCCTCGCAGCTGGGTGCTGCGGATGCTGCCGTGCCAGCCCTGCCTCCCCGCGGTCCGTTACACACTCCACGAGCTCCCAGCAGGAGCAGGAGCCGAGGCCAGGCTGCGGGCACTGCAGAGCTCTTCACCAGATGAACTACGTGATTGTCACTTTTTAAATAAACCTCTTCTTGATAAGCCACTGGGCTCTCGCAGTCTCCTTCTGCGTTTGGGGGTGCCCTGCCTGCAGGCAGAGCCCTGCCCAGAAGGGGCACCCCGAGTCAGCCCCGGGGCAGCCAGAAGCACGCCGCCAGCGCGGGGCCCCAGGGATGTGCAAGCAGGCGCCGGAGAAAGCAGGGAGAGCGCGGTGCAGTAGGCAGATATTTATTGGTGTGGAGAGGAGGGGGGTGATGGGGTAACAAACACTGCAGAGGTGACCACGGCACAAGCTGGGACAGAGCCGCTGCTGCCAGGCAGGACGGACGGGGAGCACCGGGAACTCCCCATCAGCGAAGCCGCTCCGCTGCCGCACCGCAGCCAGGGGGTTGCTCTGCCCCGGGACCAGGCGTGCCGTACGGCCACGCAGCCACCCAGAGCAGGGCAGGGGCTCTCCCGTGTCACAGCACCATCCGCAGAGCCCAGACCCTTGCACGTTGTGATAAGCACAGCTCCAAGCTATGGGGTTCGCAGGGGAGGAAGGAGCTCAGGCGGCTTACGGAGCCCTTTCAAGCTCCAGCGACCGCAGAGAGCAGCTTTAGAGGCAGGCACTAGTGCAGATGCTGCTGGAGCGGGGAGGAGCGCGCTCCACACATGCTCTGGCTCTGCCCTCACGTTCCCACAGGCTCCGTCCCAGTCCTGGCCAGGGCTGCTCAGTCTGTCCCATAACGGGGTTTGCTACAAGGGATGCGGGGATTACACAGCAGCATTGGCTACGCTACAAATCACACTCAGACTAAATCTCACGGGGACAACGCTGAGGAGGAGGCGTGCTCGGAGCTCTGACAGCGAGCACTCCTGGCCGTGGCAGACCTGACGCGCTCCTCCGCAGCGGTGGGAACCACTTGGAGGCAGCAAGCCCCGGCTGGTGCTCGCTCTGTGAGCACAAGCGCATACAGCAGGTTAGTACAGCAACACGGGTACTATTAGATACACGACAGGAGGCGTCCCTCCCGCTGCACAGGGCCAAGCCTGTGCCACCGGCCCCTCTGGACCCCTCACTGCACACACAACTCAAGCTTCAGCTTGTGAATAATTTAACTAGCAACTGTACAGTTTCCCCATCCGAGCCAGTTCGACAGGTGGGACATCCCTGGAGTCTGGGCAAGGGATAACTCAGGGAGCACGTAGAAGATAGACAGGGGTCCCGCTGGACTCCAGGGGTGGGAGGGTCGGACAGGAGCAGGGCGGGGTTAGAAGATGGGAATGTAGTTGTCGATCTTGGTCCTGTGCCGCTGCGCGATGCACTCTGCGATCCACACGATGTTGCGGCACTCCTGCTCCTTCAGCTTCACAAAGGCGTAGAAGACTCCGAAGTGGAACTGGTTGAGGAACGCCAGCTTGTTCAGCTTCACCTGGGGAAAGCCCGGAGGAGGACGTCACTTGTCCACCTCTGCTAGGCTGTCCTCCGATGGAGGAGGCAGCCCAGGCAAGGATGGAGCAACTCGGAGGTCCTGAGACTTCCCCAGCAGGCTTGGGAGTCATGGCTCAGAGAGGACAGGCTCTGCCATGTTAAGGGGGAAGGACTTACACCTTCATGTGCTGCGAGAATCCTCCTTTCCCACATAATTACTCTGCTCTTGCTCTCGGTGGACCAAACATCCATCAGCAGCCCCACACCTGCCTCCCACACTGCTCTAAGCTGTCTGGGTGACAACGTGGACTGAGCACCAGGCTGGGCCCCCACAGCCATCAGTACTGAGCACAATTCCCTCACCAGAGCACAGGGATAGCACCCTCCTCCTTCCCCAGATTCTGCTTATCTGCAGCACTGATGCTTGGGAGCATCGGGCAGACAAGCCCTGAGCTTTGCAGGAGGCACAGGCCGACACAGTCATCAAGCGGTGCCTCAGGGCTCACTCACCTCGTGCTCAAAGAACCTGTCTTCAAGGGTCTTGTCTCCAGGGTTGCTGCCAGCCCCTTCAAACAACAGCTTGTACTCCTGCAGGAAGACATTGCAAGAGGATGTACCCAGACTCCAGTACCCCCAGCAGCGCGCCACCGCAGCCGCTATGTCAGGTCAGCAGAGGACAGAGAAGCCACAAGCTGTCTGCCCCGTGAGCACACAGGATGCTGTGAGGCTGCACTGCACACACACCACCTGGGGACCCGCTGAAGACAAAGCCCAGAAGGGCAGGGAAAGCCCTTCTTTCGTCTGTGAGCATCACTGATCCAGCCAGGGATCCTGCCCCTCCTCTGAAAGGTTCAGTGCTCGAAGCCGCATCGTGGTGTGGTGCCTGCAGGCAGGATGCACCAGGCACGTCCCCTCCACGTACAGACCAGCATGGTTGGGCCTTGCACCCACAAACACTGGCACATGCTGCTTCAGCAAGGGACACGGAGCTCTCCGACCCCAAACAGCAGAGGCCAGGCAGCCCCTCCCCAGGCTGTCCACCCACACGCTCCCCCAGGCCCCTGAGAAGCTCTGAGGCAGAGCAGGTCCTTGCACCAGTCCCCCAGAGCACTCACGGGGTAGTAGTCAGCAACGTTTTTGACTTGTTCGTAGTCATCTGCTCTGGCCAGCTGGGCCAGCCCCTCGGGGTAGAGCTTGCCGCAGTGCGGGAACAGCTTCGCCCGGTCCTCCTTGGACAGCTCGGTGCCGAACGAGTTGATGGTGATAATGAAGGCCCTCCGGTCAGCCTCAAACTGCGGGAGAAGAGAGTTTCACCTCGGGCTGCAGGGGATTTGCCAGAGGCTGGCAGGTAACGGTGCTGCTCTGAACGGAGCTGCATCAGAGGGCAGCAAGAGCAAGCCCAGCTCGGTGCCTGGGACACACACCGCTCGCCTGTGCTCATCCAGCGACATGTGGGGGCCACCTGCACGGCCACGAGCTGATGCCTGGGGACTAGTCAGGTGAGGAAATCCCCACCTCAGGCACAAGCCAAGGCACTGAGCAGAACCCTGCCCAGCCCCAGGAGTGGTTCCCTGCTGCCCCTGAGCCCTGCACATCCAACAGTCAGCTCTGGTACGCAGGCGGGCCTCAGAGAGACCAGTTCTGGTTGTTCTGCTTGTTGGGTGGATGAAGAGGCTGCCATGAAGGCAACAGTTGGGCCAGCACCTGGCAAAATAAGGACCAGGCAACCAAACCTGCCCAAAGCCATGTGCAGACATTGTTTTCCTAGGTCAGATGGGATGTGCTGGGATGCCGAACAGTATCCCGAGCATCTGAAATACCGGCAGGCAAGCTGCGCCCAAGCATGGAGCAATGAGAACCACTACAGGAGTTTCCAGACCTACCTCCAGGATTGGACACATGGCATCTGCCGTGGTGCCTCCAAGTGCCTTGCAGAACTTGTAGAAGGACTCCAGGTACGCCTGCAAGAGAGAGAAATGAGTGCTCTTCCACCCAGCTTCCCTTACTGCCCCACGGGGCCATTCAGGAGGGGGCAGAAGGCAAGCAGGGATGCTCCCAGACACTTTATAGCACAGCACAGGCTCTCTCACCCCATGTGAACTTGGATACCAAGCCCACACGAGGGACAGTGCTTCCCCAGGAGCCGGAGACATGAAGGGCTGTGGTTTGCTTTGCTCAAGTGACTGGATGAGCTTACAAGCAGGCAGATCCCCAGGCAACAAAGTTAAAGCCTATTTTGCTCCTCTGAGTGGTCTAACTCCAAAGCATTCGCTGAAGTTTCACATGGTTTCCTGACCCCGCTCTGGCCTCTAGAAGCATGCCAAGCCACACAACTATAGCTGCAAGACCCAAGCTCAGAAAGTAGCCCTGTGTAAGCGGAGTCGAGATGAGACAGGACATCTGTGAAGGAAACCAGCCATTCTCTGTAATTCACACTGCAGCCGCTTGGTCTCCATCCCAACTGGAGCACTGCAGAAATCATACAAGGCTAGGCACAGCCAGGCTGCCTCCAGGAAACGTAATCCTTTGTGGAGATGTACCATAATCCAGCTGGAAGATGACTCTATCTCCCACGGGGAAGCCATGGAGGCAGAGCGCGGCTAAAAGCGCTGTTCAGCAAAAACTTTCTCAGAAGAAACCATCATGTGCTAAAACACCTCCCTGCAGAGCTGCGAGCGGAATCACATAAAAGGAATGGCAAAGCCACGACGCTGAGACATCGCAAACCTATGCCTTGTCATGAGATGGACCACAAATGCGTGTGCTGGACAGCCTCAGCTCCAGAAAAGCACCTGGATTACTGTGTTCGGTAAATATTTGTCACCACACAGTGCACAAGGGCACTGCGGGGTGAGCACGACACACCGCAGACATGCGATGCGAGCAGCAGCCCAGCTGAAGTGCCTCCACACCAACGCACGGGAAACAAGCAGGAGCTGGAAACCATGGTGCAGTTAGACAAACATGACCCGCCTGCTATCAGGTACACGTGGTGGGATGGATGGCACAACCAAAGCACTGGAATAGAGGGCTACAAACCATTCAGAAGGGATAGCCAGGGAAGGAAACGAGAGTGTGTTGCCCTCCACATTAGGGAAGGGATAGATTGCCAAGAGTTGCCTCTGAGAAACAGCCGCAGACAGGTTGGGAGCTTGTGGGTGAGAGTCAGAGACCGCGCTGACAAAGGACAGCTTGTGGTTGGGGTCTACCACAGGCCACCCGTCCAAGGGGAGTCTGTGGATGAGGATTTGGGCTTCAGCTACAAGAAGCGTCGTGCTTGCACGCTCTCCTCCTGATGGGGAACTTCTACCACCCGGATTGTCAGCTGGGAAAACTACACAGCAGGTTGTAAGCAATCGAGAAGATTCCTAGAGTACGTGGAGGGTATCTTCCTGGTCCAGTATTACACAGATAACCAGAGGAAAAGTGTTACTGGACGTGGTGTTCACCAGAGCAGAAGAGTTCATTAAAGAGGTCAAGATTGGAGGCAGTCTGGGCTGCAGTGACAACGCTCTGGTTGAGTTTGTGATCTCGAGGAATACAGGCCTGGCAACGAGCAAAGTCAGGGCCCTGAACTTCCGAAGAGCAAACTTCAAGCTATTTTAAGACCTAGTAGATGACATCCCCTGGAACACCATCCTTAGGGACAGAGGAGCTGAGCAGAGCTGGCAGCTCTTTAAGGATGTTTTCCTTGGAGCACAAGAACTCTCCGTCCCGTGTAAAAAAGCAGTCAGGGAGGGCAGACAACCGGGATGGCTGAGCAAGGAGCTGCTGGTCAGACTGAGGTGCAAGGAAATGCACATGCAGGGGAATGACAGGGACACGTGGCCTGGGAAGAGTACAGAGATGTGGTACAGATGTGCAGGGATGGGATCAGGAAAGCCAAGGCATGGATGGAAGTGAGCTTGGCAAGGGATGCAAAGAAAAAACAGGAAGGGATTCTATAGGTACATTGCTCAGAAAAGAAAGGCCAAGGAGAGTGGACCCCCTCTGATGGATGAGAAGGGAGAACTGGTAACAGCAGACATGGAGGAGGCCCAAGGAACTACGGACCGGTGAGCCTCACCTCTGTGCCTGACAAGAGCATGGAAAAGATCCTCCCAGAAGCAGTGTCGAGGCACATGCAAGACAAGGAGGTGATCTGAGACAGCCAGCACGGCTTCACCACGGGTAAATCATGCCTGACCAACCTGGTGGCCTTCTGTGATGGAGTGTTTCGGTTGACAAAGGAAGACCGACCAATGCCATCTACCTGGACTTCTGCGAGGCCTCTGACACAGTCCCACATGACACGCTGGTCTCCAAAGTGAAGAGATGGATTTGGTGGGTGGACCATTCAGTGGATAAGGAGTTGGCTCGATGGTCACACCCAGAGAGTGGTGGTCAATGGCTCTATGTCCAAGTGGAGGCTGGCGACAAGTGGTGTCCCTCAGGGGTCTGTCATAGGACTGATTCTGTTTAATAGCTTTATCAATTATATAGACAGTGGGATCGAGTGCACCCTCAGCAAATTTGCAGACCATGCCAAGCTGAGTGGTGCAGTCGATACACCAGAAGGAAGGGATGCCATCCAGAGGGACCTGGACAAGCTTCAGAACTGGGCCCACGAGAACCTAATGAGGTTCAACGAGTCCAAGCGCAAGGTGCTGCACCTGGGCCAGGGCAATCCCAGACATGAGGACAGGCTGGGAGAAGAACTCCTTGAGAGCAGCCCTGCAGAGAAGGACTTGGGGGTTCTGGTGGACAAAAAGCTCGATGTGAGGCAGCAGTGTGTGCTCGCAGCCCAGAAGGCCAACTGCATCCTGGGCTGCATCACCAGAGGGGTGGGCAGCAGGGGAGGGAGGTGATTGTCCCCCTCTGCCCTGCCCTGGTGAGGCCCCACTTGGAGTGCCGTGTCCAGGTCTGGGGCCCCAGCACAAGAAGCATGCTGATCTGTTAGAGCAGGTGCAGAAGAGGGCCACAAAGATGATCAAGGGGCTGGAGCAGCTCTCCTGTGAAGAACGGTAAGCACAGAGCATCACCCTGCAGAGCTATCGCGGGAACAAGGGCACGGAAAATTGAACTTTGCTTGAGGCCCACAGAAGAACGATGCTGGACAAAAGGTTCAGTCCCAAATCTGCCCTTCCCAGAGCTCACAAGCAAGCTTTAGGCCTTAGAAGCAAAAATGGGTGAACTCGGATACTCAGCACTGAGTGAGGATCCAGCATCACAGGCATCGTGGAGACACAGGCTGCAGAAAAGCTGCGCTGGGTACCCTCCCCTGCGGACCCCTCCACAGACGACATCAATTTACAGGAAACTCTCCACTGTCCAGAAAATCATCTCCCAGAAATGGCAGTGTGCTTGCACTTATTATTATCTTCAGAAGTCTTTTATTTCCATGACACCACTCAATTACCCTCTGCCTCCTGCTAGTCTTGTTTGTCTTTCACATCCAGACTGAAGGGAGACCTGTGGCCAGTCCGTCCATGTTGACTTTTTCAGCATCATCCACAATTTCCATCATGATTCACTCCTCTTCCAGCTGCGGAACCCAAACCTTTTTTGTAGTTTCCCATACAGAAGTCATTATACCCAAACCTTTATTACCTCCCTCTCAGCAACTTCTCCTGTTCAGCTCTTCACATTCTGAGATGAGAGAGGAGAGGAATAGACCAGGAAATGCACGGGACAAATGCACTACAGACGTACACAGCAGCACGGTGATGTTTGTGCAGTTCTCTCCTGTCCTACTGTTAAGAACTGACTGCCTCAGACAGAGACACTCTGAGGTCGGTCATAACCCAGGATTTCATTTAGCAGTAGCAGGGAACAAGGAAACCCTCACTCTGTGAGTAGGATTAGGATTCCCTCCTTGCCTCTCCCCTGTATCACTCCACATTTATCCCCACTGCTGTGTCTGCTGTATGTTACTGTCCAGCCACAAAGCTCCTTCGGCAGGTTCCTACAGGCAGGTTGCCAGCAAAGGCCAGCAGCCAGCCAGCTTCATTTCAACATATCCAATAAAGATGCGGAAAACAAGGAATAAGCAGTGAAGATTACGACGCTGGCATGCCTCCACTGCTGACCTCCTTCTACTCTGAGAGCTGACCGCTTTTATCTTCTGCTCCTCATCATAAACATATTCAAGAACCTTCTCAGTTGCCACTGCTTACTTATGAGCTTTGTGAAAGAAACAATTGTAATTGTTTTTTTCCTATGAATCCTCCTCAAACCTTGTCTGTGTCCTTGTCCATTCCCTCAAAAAGTGCCTCCAGTAGGTCTGGGAGGTAGCACGTGTGCTTCAAGTCTTCCCTCAGCATGCTCACACCTCCTGGCCACACACATCTGTACCAGGCACCCATCTGCTGTGCTCTTCAGAGCAGCTCCACAGAGACATCAGACCTGATTTTACTTCCCTAATTTGCCTTCAAAGACCATTTGCATCGTGTTATCCATTTTCCAGACCCTGGGGCTGCAAGTGAGCACCTGTAAGCTGCAGTCACCTCTCCCACCCCTGCATCCCCGTGATTTATTACTGAAGGAGCAAGCAGCCTGCCCCTGCCCTCCCCGGGGGCTGCTCACTAGTGAGATCCAGTCCCAGAACATGCTGAGAGGTACCAGGCAGCGACACTTCAGTTTAGGGGTAGGAAAAGCAGCATGCAAAGGAGCATCAGCCTCAGAAAGGAGATGGAAAGGACGTGGCAGCTGGGACCCAAGGAGAGGGCACCCACCAGCCCGTTTGCTCTGTGCTCGCTCTGCTCCCTGCCTCTTCCCGGCTCAATACGGAGCTCTGCACCCTGCGAGGGTGCAGGTATTTATGCGTACCGGCATACCTTCCCCCATTACAGCAAAAGATCAGTACATGCCAGAGGCCACACGCAGCTGGGCATGACTGCCGAAAGGCAGCAGCTTCTCCCCTCCCTTCACCTTCTTCCCTTCATGCCTGACCTGTTCTCCACCTCTCCAAACGGGTCAAGGCTTCCTTAGGAAGCAGAGGTCACAGTGACTGCTAGCTGGCCGTGACCAGTCAAAGCAAGGCTGGCTGATACAATCTGCATCCCACCCTTAATCCAGAGAGTCGAGATGAAGAGATAGCCACAGCCTGCACATAAACACACACTTTTATACTGCCAGCTAAAACCAGACGGGGCCAGCAGAGGAGCTGACAGCTTCCCGTGCAGGCTCAGGACCAGGAGGTGCCGTAGCCCCTCCACGTCCCTGTGCCAACGCTCTCCCCAGCCTGCCCGACTCCTCCACCCCAGCTGTACTTTTCTTTGTGCTGCTCACCAAGAGCATCTAATCCCTGCCACAGCCACTGAAGGCTTGAGCAGATTGTTGGAGACTCTTCTGAAAGAGCTCAGAACAGACAGCCAGGCCCACAGGAGTGCTTCAGCCAAGTTTAAGATCAAGCCACTTTAGCACTCTGGATGCACTAACCTCATGTCTAAACTCACCTGGTTAAGCAGCAGCCTTCTCCTGCCTGCCTGGGACCTGAGGAAGTTTATTCAAAGGCAGGTACTTTGCAAAATCTCTTGCACAAACTCTTGACACTGACAGCTCCAAAAAAAATCACTCAGCCTAGCTCCGGTGCCCTGACTGCCGGGCTGGGTGTTCGGGTGCCAGGCCCCTCCGAGGGCATGATCTTTACTTTCCAGCGGATGTAACCGGTTCTTGTGCACATTCACTCAATCACCACTCCCGGGAAGAAAACAGAGAGGAAGCAAATTTATTTTTGAATCTGTTCTAAGAGGAGAATACCTTCTTCCCTCCCTTTGAAGAAAGCCAGCCTCTCGGCTGGAGCTCCTGGCTGGGCAGAGCTGTGGTCGCACTAACTAGGGAAGTTAACATCTCTTTCCCTTCCCAGTCTCATTTACCTTATAGAGCGTGTTTCGAATGATTTCAATGTTCATTTCATCAAGGTCCTGTTCGGAAATGCAGTCTTGGAAGAAAGCAGCTGAAAGAGAGCCACAGACAGAGTCAGCGCTGCCCTAACCAGACCCACGCCCAGCCCTTCCCAGAGCAGTAGGAGAGCCCTCAACAATACCAGGCAGAAGCACGCTTCATGCCGAGCTGGTCTGGCACTCACCTTCAGTGCCACCAAATTACTGTGACTTAAAACCTCAGGCTCCACCACGGCTCCCCAGGCTGCAATCATTTTTGGGGCACTCACCTGGAAGTCTTTCTTCACCTCTGGAAGAATTTCTTAACCCTTCAGTCCTACCGTTTGGTTAATGGCCCATTCCTAGCAGAAATTCTCAGCTCTAGCCCCCAGCATCAGTGCCAGAGCAGCCCACATTAAAAACAAAAACCCAAACCCAAAACTGTTCCCAGATGTAGGCTCTCAGAATTGACAGGACGGCTTCCGAACTGCCTGCTGCAGCACAGCAGCAGTGCCTGTGCATCTGTGAGACTGCAAGTCGTGAGGAAGCTCGTGTGCTTCTTCCTCCTGCAGCATCTTACGTGGGTTAAGGAGACGTGGGGATACCACAGCCCCTGCAGCCTGGGACACCCCATGTTTGGAGTCAGGAGCGGTTTCCCCCTGGCAGGTCTGCCAGTCCTGTTTTCCTTCTATTTCTCTAGCCTGAGGTAAGCAGCAGGAGACAGGATGAACTAGCGTGTTCTGGTGGGAAGCTTGGCCCACTTTGCCAGAGTATCTCCGGGAGGGAGTTTGGGAAGCTGTTACCGCAACAAGAACACAAACGGGTTTCAGATCTAGCGCAGGGTACCGCAAGCTGCAGATGAGGATGGGTCTTGTACATCTAGCATGACTTAAGGCTGCTGTGCCACTCTCTTGTTAGCAAGAGCACAATAAGACCCATTGATGGGACTTGTCTGACTTCTTCAGCCCTTCCCTCAGCAACCAATTCTGCTGAATTTGCTGCAGAGAGAAACATGATCTTTCCCAGTTTCCAGCTGTGGGTAAAGGACACCGTGCTCACGCTGAGAGCTGACCAGCGCTCTGCTGAACCAGGTAGGCTGCGGGTCCACGCTGCTGGTGCCCACCACTCTCAGTGCACGAGCTCTGTGGCAGGGACAGCAGCCACGCTGGGGATCCAGGAGTCCTGAGCAGGGGCTAACCCCCACATAAGTTTCTTTGCTACTCTTTGCAACAGCATCAGTATGCCACGTAGCTAGAGGCTCGCTACGGCTGGCAGAAATGAAAACAGAGTGTGCCAGGACTGGTTTTCACTGCAAGACTCACTGGCTAGCCCAGATAGCTAAGCAGTGGCTACTTCAGAGTAGCAGAGGAATGAGAACACAGCTATTTCAGTTCTTGGCCCTCCAATATCCCAAATTAGGCTAACAGCAAGACTTATTTTGCCCTGCTAACCTATGAAAGCCATTTGGGGTTAGGCATTCCTACCAAGCCACGTAGCTATTCAAGTCCTGTAGGAGATAGAGCTGCTGTTTCTTCGCGTGTGGTCACTGGAAGGAGTGCAAGTTAAACAACTGGAGCCTGCATGCTTGCTTGTTTAGGCAACACGGCTACTCCCCACGTAATCCTGCTGAAGAAATGCCACACTAGATGGTACGCAGCCCCAAGGGCACAGTCAGGGCAAAGGTCTGAAGAACTTGGGCCAGCAGGGCAGAAGCAGGCAGAGCTCACTTGTGTACAAGTGCTTGAACACAAGAGCAAAGACCCTCAACCACCAGCCGCGTTCTCTAGAACCCCCCGGCAGTGTAACAAGGTGTTTTCACTCCATGCACAGCTTGAAGGTTTCGGAGAGCTAATAATACCTCCGAAATGCTTGGTTCTATCTTATCCCCAAAGTGGGAAGGTTCACGCTTACCCTTGAGGAGGATTTTCTTCCCACACATCATCCCTACTGCGGGCTCAGCTCCGCTGCGTGCAGCGGTTCTCCCGCTGCAGTGTCCCACCCGGCGAGCCCACCACGCTCAGCTACTCACATCCCACGCGCAGGGAACGCCAGGTCAGCGCATCGGCCTTGCTGCGGATGCTCCTTCCCTCCTCAGACGCTCGAGGGTAGCCAGATCTCTTTAGACATGTTTTCCCTCCTTTGCTGGGCTCTCTCTGGCAAGTCAATTTTCCATGACAACTATCTGATTTGCCCCATTACTACAGAGATCATTTGTAAAAGCACTTTCAGTTCCAAAAACGATGACTGCCATCAAAGACAATATGATGATTTAAGTGTTTTGCACTTTCTAGCAAGCCCAAAAGAATGATTAATCACTGACTCAGGCGTACCTCATTACTTGTGCCCACAGATGCTAATTTAGAAAGCCTCCTGTGACGACCTCTCCTACTACTGCAAAGAGACTTCCATATTTTCTCCACAACCACTTCCTACAACTTTTAGCTGTAAAGAACATGTCTGTCTGACTGGCTGTTCGTAAAACATTTGTTTTTACAGTGTCATGTGCCTCCCGGTCAAGGCTTGTAGCCCTGGGACAGTGCAGGGTCCCGCTGTATAAACAGCTTAAAATGCTTTTGGGTGCTTTTTGTTGTTGCTGTTGTTTGTTTTGGGAGGTTTTGGCATATAAAGAGCCTTCCTCAATATAGAATTAATTTGATCAGTGTCAGAACAAGATCGGTCATGGGCAGAACTTTAGAGTTATCTACAGAAATTGCCTACAAGGCATTGCTCAACGATCCAGCTAGAAGTGCTGGAACGTGGAACAACATTGCAGCAGAGGATTTCTGTGGTAGGGGGTTGGAACTAGGTGATCTTTAAGGTCCCTTCCAGCCCAAGCCATTCCATGATCTGATGGCCTTCGCTAAGGAAGGGCACGCACCATGTGTCCAACAACAATTATTACAAAGATCACTTTCTCTAAGACCTCTCAAGCTTTCTCCTTCCTCCCTGCTTTCAGGGCACGGTTCCCAGAAGAGCTGGCAAGTGGGTACGTGTGGCAGATGAGATCCAACCACACCTGCGCTCCTGTGACAGCTCGAGGCTTGGCTCACACAAACCACATTCCCCAACAGTCTGCACTACCAGCGCGCTGCTTTGGACGTTTGTTGAAGCACACAGGGCTCAATGGCCCTCCAGATGGAGAAGTTGGCATAGGGCAGGCATAAACATGAGCTGAAGCCCAGCCACCACAGGCAGTGAAGCCACAGCTGCACAGTACCCACTGCTTTGTCTTCCTGGAGCATGACTTGGACCTAGCTGGACCTTGCTAGACTGGAAGGGGAAAGGGACATCTGCTCCAGGCACAGCTGAGAGTTGCTTTGAAAGGCTCTACTCACCCAGGGGAGTGTCCACCAGGATGGCATTGTAGAGCTCCGCGGGCGTCTGAGCAATGTTCACGGCTTCCATCTGCTCAAAACTTCCCAGAGGATGGCACTTGGGCACCAGCTCAGAGATGGAACGCTGGTGCAGAGTCCCAGTGATGAGCAGAATGACGTTGTCGATCATGTAGCTGTACCTGCAGGAACCCAAGACAAAGCCTGTCACAGAGGGGCTAACGCAAAAACCAGCACCTGGTGCCCGACGTGAACACCTGCAGACCCCGTGAACATCTCCAGAAAGCTGCACCCTTCCCACAAAGAGCTAGCAAGCTGCTTTCTTAACATCTCCTTACCTTCCCTGCCTCGATATAAAGTCAAGCATAGTCCCAAGTTCAGGTTCATGCTACAGCTCAACTGCATCCCTTTGGCATCTCCTACTGACCAGTGAGGAACAGTAGATGGGAAGGGAAGTTTTGTGGAGGTTCTTGGCCAACCCTCCTGCTCCAAGCAGAGCCAGCTCAGGCTGCTCAGGGCTTTGTCCAGCTGAACTTTGAGTCATTTCCGAGGATGCGTAGCTCACAAGCTCCCTGGGGTTCTGCTCCAGTGTTTCTGACCACCCTCGCAACACAAAGGCTTTTCCTAACAGCTCCTAAAGGAGCCTGGCTGTGTAGCTGGGAACAGCCGTCCTTCCAGCCTTCCCACTGCTCTCCTCGCGTTGCCTGCTCCGCAGAGAGCAGGTCACCCGTGGCAAAGCGTCCAGCACCGCAGCGAAGGGGAATCCACACATAACCTGGCTCGAGCTCAGCTTCGGTGCCAGCAGCACCACTGCACCTTGCCAAGATATGGAGGAAAGGTCACACTTCTGCTGTCCCGCTCCCTCCTAAAAACAATGGGGCTGGCAGCTTCGGCACTACCTCTATTCACCCCTCGTGGAAGCACACAAAGCATTTTCACCCCTCTACCACCAACATATGCACACTCTCTCATTAGCCCCTGCTGTGAAGTCCCTAACCACGTTCTCTGCTTAAATTAGACAGGATTAGGGATCAGGCTGCCTAGGGAGGGGTGTGAAGTGCAAAGGAGGCACCAAAGCAAGTTTCAACTGGGGGGTGAAGATGAGAGATGAAGAAGAGTGAAGATGAAGATCAGAAATGGCCCTCAGTGCTTTGAGCAGTTGGTGACAGGAGGCACAGGCTGGGAACGTGAGAGCTGGTGGCCTCGTCCTAGCAGAGGGTCTAAACGAAGGGATAAAGGTGCCATGCAAACACAAGGAAAAGCAGGAGTGGTGCTCTAGGCACCTTCACCACAAGCTGAGCCATAAGCAAACCACGCTGAAAGAGCTGGGAACCTGAGAAACATCGAGCGAGAAGAGCTGCTGAGGTCAGAGGAAGGGGCACGGATGCTGAAAGAGGATATATCGGGACTTTGTGTCCCCTTGCTCTGACTGCTAGAGCTCTAACTGCATGAAGTTAGCAGGAAGATGGTGAAAAAGCCCTGAATGCAACCTCAGCAGGAGCTGCTCCAGAACAGGCAGGATTGGGCCTCAATCTGCATGGCAGATGGGAATGTGCAAGTCTGGAGCAGGAGCAGCAAGCCCTGCTCGGTTCAGGCTCCCCACATGTACCCGGGTACTGAGGCAAGGGAGCAGGAGCTGGAGCTTTAAGGGCAGCAGGCAGCGCGTGCAGGACAGCGAGGCTCTGAGCACACCCTGGTGGCACGGGGATGCTGCCCTGCGAGTCCAAGCTAACCGTGCGGCTGCTTCCCTTTGAACCCTCGGAAAGGCAGGTGAGCAGAGCCAGTTACAGGCAGATTTCCGTCGTTTTTATTAGACAGGTTCAAATATACTCGAGCGGCACATCCATGAGCAAATCCACACCTTAGTTCCTCCAACAGGCGCTGCCCGGCCCCGCCGGCCCCATTACCTCTGCGGAGCGCCCTTCTGCGCCCAGGCAGCCTCGCAGGGACGACCCGGCCAGCAGCACAGTTCCCGGGGCACCGGGAAACCTCCCGCTGCCTGAAACCTGCAGGGTCATTATCCTCCCTTCTGTTTGTGCAGCCCAAGCTCCCCGGCAGCAAGAGGGGCCTGTTTGTAAGAGCCCAGGGCAAGTCCCTCGTGGCGAGCGGCTGCTCCGGGTAAATACAGACATCTGCAGCTCCGTGAGGTGTGCCAGAGTAAAGGCAGAGCGTAAGGGTCATTTACCAGCTCTGCCATCTGCCCTCCGGCACACACAGGCCTGCTCAGCGCCACGCAGGGCTTTTTGGACAGAGCACACGGCAGCAAGGCTCTCGCCAAAGCAAGGTGACCCCGTAGGGTCGGACCCCAACCATTTCTTTCTCCACGTTGGAGGAAGAGGCTAGGAAACAAATCATTTCATGGTAGGCTAGCACAGCCCTTTCCTAGGCTCAGGAAGGAATCTTGCTCTCCACAAGCTGTTTGTGACTTGCATGGAGCCTGGCCAGAGTTGGAGAGGAACAGAGACAAAATGCCCGGAGCCCTTTCTCCCTGTAGGACTTGAGAGCAGCTTAGCCCTGGTGTACTGGATCGATGTTCACAGTCAGAACATTTGTCCTTGCAGGAGTTCCCCTGTGCAAAACAGCAGGAAATTTCACTCTTAAATTTCCTCTGTGACAGTGTTGCAAGGCTGTGCAGTAACAGAGCTGCAGCAGGACAAAGGTCTTGCAGGGCCTGCCAAGGCCAGGCAGACACCAGCACACCCCAGTAACCCTTCCTGATAGTTCGCTAAGGATGAATCCCATTTCCTTCAGGCCAGCCCAGGCTGACACTCAGCCCCTGCTGCAACCCAGTAAAAATCATTACGGCTTAGTCGGCCGTGGCTACCAGGCACGTCTCCCGGTGCCAGGGCAGCTGGAAAAGCCTCTCCTCATCTGTGCATGGAGCAACACTCGGCTTTCCCGTGCCAGGTCCCAATGAGAACACATCTGCTCCCAGTAGAGCAGCTGTACAAAAACCAGAGGAGAGGTCCTGGCTACTTCAGCATTTCCACCCAAGCCCCAAGGATTAGGTTGATTGGTGGCAGCGGCTCTCCTCCAACTACTTTTTGAATAGAGCGCCCTTTGTCATTGTCTTCCTCGTGGCCTATCAGGTTCTTATCAGCTTCAAACGTTTCATGGTTAACGCATGCCCGGGGTTCCTTAGGAAGAGCATATTTGAGCTCCAAAAGCATTTCAACCTTCACTCTCCGTGCAGCCGGTAAGGGGACGGGGCTCCAGGGCACGTGCCAGGAAGCAGGAGCAGCCGGCCGCTCGCAGCACCACGAAGCCCTGCCGCAGCCTGGGCGTGCTTCACGCTCCGGCTGGGAGCTGCTCCCTGCCCACACAGGGCCTGAAGGGGCTGGCAGGCCGATCAGCCAGCATTTCACGTGTACGCTCACATCCTGCCCTGCTTCGCTCGATTGAGGTGTGGCGTATTCCAGAAATTCACATTCACAGAACTACGGTTTTAGCCGATTCCTAGAAGCGTCGATACTGGTTCACGCTAGAGCAGACTTTCTTACGTGGGGACAGGAAGGAGTTATCGAGCACACAAATGTCACTCACAGCGGGAGAGACGCTGGCTGACGGCTTCCTGAGGTCCGACATGACCGGAGCAGCACCCGCGCTCCTCCGGCAGCACCCAGCTCAGCACCGTGCTCAGTGCAATGCTCAGCACGCAGTACATGAGCTAGGACAATGCCCAACCAAGCCAAAAGGTGCGTGGGGGCGGCGTGAAAGCCTTCCTTCCAGCAGCAGGTCAGAGAGATCGTCCTCACTTCTGCTTTGGGAGGTGCAGTCGCAGATGGGCACAGCAGAGAAAACCCCAGGAAAACAGAGCAGAAGCAGGGCAGGAACTTCTGGGACAGGCATCCGTGGATGAGCCGTGGATGATCCATGGATGACTGTCCAGCAGATCGCGGAGAGGAAAGCACCCACACAACGGCTGCGCACAGGTAATTTGGTGATGTATGTTTACCTCCAGCTGGATTTATTAAGTACAGCCACAGACCAACGAGACACGCAGGGAAGCGGCCTGCTGAATATTGAGAAAGGCTTTTCACCCGGGGAGCACATAAAATGCACGAACGCTCATCACGTGGGGCGTTTACAACGCAGCCGGCAGGCATGGGGCAGAGCCCTGCGAGGCAGCGACCCCAAGACAGTAACGGCTTCTCCCTCCCCCACTTCCTAATCTAATCATAAAGAGTCATTGTCCTGCAGCAGATAGGTTGGCTTTTTATTGCCTTCTGCTCCAGGATACTAAAGAAACCGTAAACAATACCGCAAGTGGCCACAAAGCATGACTAATGACAGAACACTGCATGACCTGCGTTTCTCAGGGATCCTCCGAAAGCCCTGCCAGACTGCAGGCTAACAGCTGCTCGGCGGGGTCAGGAGGACAGCCCTGGTGGCAGCGGCAAAACGCGGCAGTCGGGGGGCTGATGTGGGAGCAGAGCCCCTGGAAAGGGAGAGGGGCTCGGGGGGCTCACGTGCCCTGCTGCCAGAGCCACGGCTCGAAGGGACAGGCTGGGGATATGCACACCGAGCCTCCCTTCTCCCCCGTGCAGGAAAAAGCTCGCCTCCCCCCGAGGGCTCCCATCCAGGCTTGCAGATCGGAGCGACCTGAGTCATGCCAAGCTCTTCTGAGCGTCGTGGCCAAGCAGACGGCGCTGCGTAAGCACGGCCTGACTGCGCAGCTTGGTACACGACCGCATCCCAGAGCGTGCGGGAGGGGTTAAGGTATTGCTCAGGCAACTTCAGTGCTTTGCAAAACCAGCACCAAGCTTCAGTGCTGACCGATGCAAGGGAAAAGGCTCTGGGAGACTGCCCTGGGCAGTTACTCAGATCACTGTAGAAACATGTGTTTATTTTGGGATAAAAGGGAAAACTCCAGCGGGATCAGAGCAGTGCTCTAAATTGTGTGAATTCTAGAGGCAGCTTTAAATTACTACGAAGCTGTCCTGACTGCAGGCGCTCTTACAGTTAGTGCTTCCCTCTTGCAGCTCATTCAGTTCAGGGCTGGGGAAAAGCAGCTGCAGGAACTGTTTTGGGATCAGCTGTAGCACTGCTTCCCCATTATCACCTCTGTATCCCACGGGGCTCAAGATCCGAGCAAAGGTGCTGGTACACGGAGCCATTTCTTCCATCTCTCTTGGGCTCCGAATGCAAGCAGGCGTTGGGGAAAGCAAGGCACAGGCCTCAAAGCACAAAGGAGCAGTAGCCGACCCTAAGAACAGTGCAACACCTGAGAGGTTTGCAGCTGGAGCACGGCTTTACCATCATCAGTACACAACCATACAGCTGCCCTCAAGGGGAAAGGAAAGGGACCTCATGAGGACGCCGAGGTTCGAGGCTTGTTCAATAGGCAGCAATGAACTGAATTAAATCCTTGAGTCAAATTTTCAGCTCAGGCAAGACCAAGTCAGACTAGCAGCCTCTGCCCAGGACGTTTTACCCACTGCCTGCAGCCGAAGTTCAGGCAGTCCAGGGAACGCGGACGCAGCGTGACCACCTGCACCGAGGTGTGCTGACCTCTTTCTCCGCTCTCTTTCCTAGCATCACACCAACAAAAACCACACGCAAGCGGTAGTTTTGTGAACCTGCTAAAGAGAAAGCTGAGAATTTTATGGTTGCCACCACAAACCAAGGGCACTCAGCCAATAAGTGGGTGCTCTACTAAACTTAGATCAACGAGACCATTTCACAGCAGAGCGCTGTAACTTCACGGTACTACAGAGGCAGTGGCAGCCTTTCAAATCCAAGTATCCAGGAATGTTCTCAGCATTAATCTATATTTAGCTGCATCTCCACATGATTTTTACCATCTTTTAGTGAGTCTAGATCTCTTGGGATACTGACCTCAGTTTTCCAGTGGTATCATCCGGCAACTTATAAGCACCCATTCAGCGTTAGCCACAAAGGCTAATTAGAAAAAAAATCAAAGTGCTTTAATTTTTGAAGTTTTATGAATACGATGATGTGTTCTAGACACATACAAACCCCTTAAAACAGCACTGTTGTTCTGAACACCTCGCAGCCTCATGCAAGAGTCTCTGGTTGCTTGAATTTGATGCCTTCAAGCTTCACCTCGCAGCTTGAGAAACGCTAGGCTGGTACGCGAGGCTGAGCCCTGGCACTCCGCGCCGTGCTGAGGCAGACTTGAGCGCTAATTACATTTTAAATATTGACCAGAAACATCTCATCATGTTGCCTGCACATAAACCAGTTCAAAAGCCAGACTTGCATATAGTATTTCCCCACCTTGCTCACATTGCATGACCCAGCAATGTCTACACAGAGTTCTACGTGAGCATCTGCTGGGCTTCTGAGGAGGGACCCGAGGCACGGCAGCCTTCAGAAGCAACATCTCTTGGCCTCCAGGCTCTCTTGGGGCTGAAACTGCCTGTCTAGAGCACTGAGTGAGGCAAATCGATGGGAAGGTAGAAGGAAAATGAAAGCTGCTGAGGTCCAACACCAGAAGACCTTGAGAAGAGTTTCCACGAAGCACATTACACGGAGGCAGTAGTGCTCAGTGATCGTTCATCCAGCTGGAGGCGTGCAGGCAAGGTGCCTTCTGGAAAAGCTGCAACCATGCATAAATTCACCGGAGCAGCACAGGCAGCCTCACACCATACTCCTTCCCCCTGGTTTTAATGCCTCCAAGAAACGCCACTCAGCCTGGATAGAACTGTGAGAAGGAACAGGAGGCAAGGGCAAGAACCCTTCCTGCAGGCTGCAGAATAAGCAGAGGGAGTCAGCTCTAAGCAAAGCCAGAGAAGGCAGATAAATCCACACGCTGCCTCTGGATGAAACAGCATCAGCATGGATGTGGGTGTCGTGCAAGGTGATGTGTTCTCACCTAATCACCTACAGCTTGCCTGCTAGGGCCCCTTCTCGGGGCTGTAAAGCTTCGCTGGGAAGATTTATGCTTGTTAACGAAACGTGGGCTTACATCTGGAGCTCATCACTACCATTTTGCTGCATCTTTATTACCACCAACAATAATCACAGAATATCCAAATTGGAAGGGACCCGCAGGGATCATCGAGTCCAACTCCTGGAGTCGCTTTAGTAATGCTCTGCTGGCTTTTCTGATGATTGCTGCAGCTCGGTGTGCTTGCCAGGCACCATGCTAACACCTTCCAAGCGAAAAACAGCGCTGGTCAGGGGAAGGAGGGTTATGGTGTCCCAGGTTAAATGACCTGGCGAAATGAAATGTTCTCCAGGTGCTACAGGCTTGGGAATAAAGCACAAGACAACACACAGTGAAATCCACCTTTCAAAGAACACGCTGCCCTTTCCAGAGCAGACACCCACGGCTACACAGTTTTCAAAGACGACTCCTGCAGCCACCGCTCAGGCACACGACCCAGTTAGCTCCACGGACGCTCGTTCTGGGAAACCGGCGTGAGCGCTGTCCCTCGGGAGAGCAGACGCAGTTCTGATGCTACCATCCGGAGGACACAAGCCTGTGATCATTTCCAGACCATTAGTTTTGTGCCCTCTTATTTTGAATGTTGCATAACCCCCTCCAAGAACTTGGCTTATCAGTTCAACTTTGCACTCCCTGCAAACAGGGAAGCTGTTTGTCAGGAACCTGCGCTGCTCTGCCAAAACCGTCTCTGCCAGAAAAGGCTCATAAACCTTTTATTGCAGGATCCCCAGCTGCTATGGTAATTTTTCCTTCCCAATCCCACCTCCACCGAGGTCTCAACAACTAGTTGAAAATAGCATAGCACAGCTTTCACCACAACAGCACTGGAAAAGATCCTTCAGGTTGTTGCATTTGCCCAAGTAAACTGCCAGTGCCTGTAATGTAAAGCATTTGGAGTTATTTTTGTAAGAAAGGGCTTCAAAAGGAGGTAGTCATATTTTGTAACCTCACACAGCGATGCCAGGATGCACACTCCAGTACATTTAGAATAAGGACAAGCAGCTTCCTACTCCAGAGGAGAGGATTATTGCTCTTCAGCTCAAGTAGCAGTTGAAACAGTTTGGCTTTAGAAAACCACGGCCGTAAGATTAAGTTTCAACTCAAAGTCATGCAGCAGAAACTAGATCTATCCAGTGCTGGGGAGAGGCAGAGCAGGAACGGGTCACGAAGAAGGTAGTAGAGGGAAGTGTCAGCTAAGAAAAGGCATGTGCAAGGGGAAAAAGTACATGCAGCCTCGTCAAAAACAGGTCTTGTGACCACAAAAACATACCAGAAGCCAAGTTCCCAGGTACATCACTGGGGCCACAAGGACCTTGTTCTTGAGGTCTAGCAGACTGGTGGGGCAGAGACAAACGATGTCCTAGCCCGTCCTCTGCTGACAGGCTCGATCACAGACTTGGACGACGTGTTCACACCCGACTTCACCTCTAGCCTTGCTCCTGCAGCGGCCTTGAGCCTTTCAGCAGCCACCAGCAGCTCCCGAGCCTGACCACGATCGAACCCTCCTCTGCCCATCAGCTTGCTGCAGGGGCTCACGCCTCCGAGCGGCTGCCAGAGCCCCCAGCCATGCTGCTGAGGAGCTGGGCTTTCACCAGCAGGGAAAACCCTGTGCTGGAGCGATGGCAAAAGAGCTTTCCCCCCCCTTCCGCTGGAAAAATACCAAAGCTGACAATCTGATCAGGCTACAGCTGACTGGAGTCAGGAGCAATGGCACACAGCAGATAAAAGGATCCTACCCGAACTGCGGGCAGGAGCACTGGAAGGGAAGACAGACAGGACACGGCATTGTGTCAGGCCAACACAAAGAACAAAGCCTTTACAGAGAGGCAGGGCAGAACATCACTGAGAAGAACCTAAAACCCACTTCCATCCCGCAAGTCAATATGTGCTTGCTGAATTCAGGAAGTGGGTTTTGCTGTTTCAAGTACACTTAATACCTGTTTGTTGCTGCCCTACAGAACGTCGCCACATTCCCTCAGCCAAACAGCCAGTTATTTGTGTTGGAGCAGAGGAGCCAACAACCAGCTTGTGCCCATCACTCAGACCTACTACGGTCGACTGAAAAGCACAGGGAAGCACCAGCAGTCACCCAGCGAGGCACAGAGCTAGCAGGTGTTTTATAGGGGCCGTGGGAGGCTCAATAAGTTGAGTTCTCAATAAGTTGGTTCCTCCTTGCAGCGATACGCAGTGCACAGGAAGCCAACTACAGCTAGAACCCGAAAAAACAAGAGGGAAGTCAGCCAACTTCCTCAACATTTCGGTACCGACAGTGCAGGGCTGCCACGGAAAGGATCGGGGCCAGGGAAGTCACTGGGGAAAGGAGCACCACCGGACAGAAATCAGTGACACCAACTGGCTTTGGGAACAAAGACCTTGCTCTGGGGCTGCTGCGTAGCTGAGTTCTTGGCATGGCTCAGTCCGTGTGCTTTGAAACACCCTCCTCTCCCCCAGGCTCTGCAGGGGAGCTGGCTCCTGCCCACCCCGGTGGGTGCCCACCCTTACCTAGTGCTGCAGGCAGCTGGGCGCGGGCAGCCACGGGGCTGGAGTGCCATCTTCTGGCAGAACTGCCTCCTCCAGGGGCTGCCAAGGAGAGGAACAGAGTCCTCTGGGAGCTCCGGAGCCCCCACGCCATCCCAGCTCAGAGCTGGAGGTGCCCCTGGAGCAACCAAAGGTGGAAAGGTCCCACGATCAGCTCCCCAGTCTCACCTCTCCTGTGAAGAAAAGCTGAGGGAGCCGGGGATGTTCAGCCTGGAGATGAAGGGAGACCTCAGTGAGACCGTTCAGTACTTAAAGGGAACTTCTAATAAGGATGGAGAAGGGCTCTTTACTCAGGTAGATAACGATAAGACAAGGGGGAACGGGCTTAAACTAAAAGAGGGGAGATTTAGACTAGACATTAGGAGAAAATTATTTGCTGTAAGAGTGGTGAGGCACTGGCACAGGCTGCCCAGAGAAGCTGTGGACGCCCCATCCCTGGAGGTGCTCAAAGCCAGGCTGGATGGGGCCTTGGCCAACCTGATCTAGTGGTGGCATCCCTGCCCATGGCAGGGGGTTGGAGTTAGATCACCTTTAAGGTCCCTTCCAACCTAAACCATTCCATGATTCTATGAGCTCCACAGCAATGTGACCCAGATTAAGGTCTGAGCACCCTCCAAAAACAGGTAACTGGAGAGCACGTGGATCAACTCAAAAGCATCCCAGACTTCAGCTGGATGTTCAGGAACTAGAAAGCCTGACTCTTTTTTTAAATGCTTGATCCGCCTCAGGGCACCATCCACCTACAGCCGGGCTGCTCTCCGTGAGGTGGTACCTGCCTCGTGTCACATCCTCCAATGTCTTCACAAAGGCCAAAAACGTAGCTACATTAAAATAACATCCTACAGTAGCGAGTTTTGGAGCTGTACTGGACACGCCACAAAACATTTGCTTCCATTTTCAGCATGACATACAGCTCCTCCAATTCCACTCCAGCTACGTGGGATGCGCATGGGAAGCTCCGTGTGGTACAATACTTTGAAACTACTGCCCCCTGCCCCAAACCAAGATCTACTGCAACCCACGGGGCAGTTTCAGGGAACAGAACGCAGCCTGAAAGGCACCCCAATAAGTCACCTCTAGCCTACACCCTTTTACACCATCCCATTCACTAAATGTATTAGGATTATGAAGAGAAGGGCAAAACCAGTACCCTATCCAAACTCCTTGTGCTTCCCTATCCTCATTCTTCTGTTTTAACTTGTCCGTAGCGCTATCAGAGCTTCTAACGGGCTGACAGCAACTCCCACCTCGGTCCAGCTGAAGCTGCGAACACGTTCTCTGTTTCAGCAATACGCCACGGGGGTGATGAGGGCAGACCCCGAGGAGACCGCTCCTCCAGCAGCGCACCACAGCTACGATGAAATGCCACTGAACACTCGGACTCCTCGCACAAAAGGCTCCGCAAGAGGGTGGAGACTCTTCCTGCAGGAAGAGTTTTTATTCTGCTTCATCTGCCCTCCTCCAGGCTATGAAGACAGCGGCATTAAAACAACTCTTCAGTAAAAAGAAGAGATGAGAGCAAAGACAATTCGAGGAAGAAACGTCCTGTGCCAAAAGGGAGCGACACATTTGAGAAGAGATTACGCAGTAGGCGAGATATGCAGATACCTGCACGGGGTTGTTTTGTTCCACGCAGCTCTCCGACATCACAGAGGCTGAACAAGATCAGAGTTAAATCGAGCTGAGAGCAAACACCAGCTTTAAAGTTAAATCATTCAAACAGCCGATAAGATCCAGCCTGTCACGTTACATGAGAAATTTCAGGTCTTCTGCACAACTCCAGCTCAATGTAAACAAGGATAAGAGTCAACAGGGCTGATGTAACAGGGAACGGGATTTCCACAGCCACCTGCAGCCCTCCAGTCACGCAGCGTGTTACCAGGCAGGCACGGTCCGACACCTTACAGTTCATCTTTTTCAAGCATCACTTTTCAAAGCGGAACCAACAGGGAACAAAGTTTCCAAGTCTGAAAAATACTGACGTGTCCTGCCTGGGCTGGTTGTCTTTAAAACAATACTAGAGGAGCTAAAAAGAGAGACTAACAGTGATTACGAGGATACTTCCACAGAGACTAAACATTGCTGCCCTTCAGTTTTAGGGAAAAGGAAAAGCATCGGTGGAGGACAGCCCACCCAGCACGGCCAGGCTCTAACCGTGCTGATGTTTTTATAACAAATTCAAGTTCGGCCAAATGTCGTTTTGAAACTTCTATTATCTGAGACTTCAGAAAATAGAAGAGATTGCTCCATACAACTACGATGATGACCTAGAAACTGCTCCAACCACCGCGAGTGCTGCTGTAAGATGAGGGCTTTGCCATGTCTTGCTGATGTCATGCTCCGTATCTGGAGCCAGATAAGGAAATTCCATGAGCTTTAGTGACAGGCATGTAAGAAAAAGCTACCTCTTAGAAAATAGGAAAGGCTTAAAAAAGTCAGGCGGCTTTAGCACAGTGACCCAGAAAATTACAGATATGAGGCACTGGGTTAGACAAATGAGATAGTGGGACTGTTTGGACATGGAACGATTACAACAGGAAGGACCTGCAGGAACGCTGTGCTATTTCGAGCCTTTTACATCAGCTGAACCAGCTGTGGAACCGCACACAGGAGCCCGGTGTCTGTTCACACAGTGACAGAGGCAAGCTGAGGCTGCCCCAGCCGTGTCCTCTCCTGCTGCACACTCTAGGCCCGCCCTTTCCCCTAACGCTGGTGTTTGTCGGATCCCACCAAGCAAGTTGAGGAAACTAATTAGTCAAAGATCAACCTCAAAAGGAGAAAGTTGTTCAATTTTTGGCCAGCTCAGCTCCATGAACCAATTTACGATGGGGTCAGACGCAGGCTTACAGTCACTGGGATGGGATGGCTGGATCACAGCAGCCCTGATGGAGAGTCAGAGCTTGCAATGTCACAGTCACATGCATGCTGACGTTCTGCAACAGAATCACACTAAAAGCCCTGGAACATCTCAGTTAGGGATGAGGGTAAGTGCCTCAGCTCTAATACAGAGTAACGGCAGTTCTGCAGCAAAGGCAGGTAAAATGCAGTGCAAGCAAAGCGTGCACACCCTGGGAGCAAAAGCCTTTGGCACCATAGTGATGCTGTGCCGGCTTGTTTGAGACCTCCACCACAGTTTCATTCAAGAAGCTGCAGAAAACACAGTAGGTACTGGGCTCAGCGTGGAAAGTTGGCCTGAGAGTCCCCAGGTCTGGGAAAACAACGTTTCACGTGCGGTTACGAACAGCTGGTACTCACGTGATGAAGTCCAAAAAGCTTGCCAGGGGCTCGTACGCGTGGTTCCTCATGTGCCGGAACTCCACCACCATCTTCTCCTTCAGCTTGTCGTCTATGACGGAGACGGTGAGCGGGGACGCCTCGTTGGCCAGGAAGTTCCCATAGTCGGTGCTCTGCAGGTGCAGCTTCAAGTCTGGAAGAGACAGCACAGGTCCACGCTACAGGGTTTGTGCTGGGAGGGGTTCTGAGCATACCTGAGGAAGCCGGGGGTCAGCTCCAGGCATTCCCTTCTCTGAGAGGTCACCTGGACAAACCGACACATTAAAAGTCACACAGTTATGTCTGCGCTCAGCTTTATTGCGGACCATCTGATGACAGGAAGATCAGTTTCACTGCAGCAGCCTTGCCCCATCTTAAAAGGGAAATGGTGACTGTGTAACTGAGCACATATCTCCTCCAGCTGTGCTTGGTAAGATGGAAGGCTACTGAATTTCTAGGAAAGAGTATTTGCTACTGGCCTTAATGTCTAGAGAACTTAAGTTTTATTTCCTCTGGTCAGAAGCTTCTGCGAAGTGACCGGGACCAAGAGCCCCCCTGCCTCCAACAAACAGGTCTCCTCAGCAATGACTGGGAGGCAGGAGGCATCCGAAATGCTTTCAAAGCCACAGAGACACAAGCAACAACCTTGAAATTGTAAAGCAGCTAGGACGTCATCAAGTGAGTCCAACCAACTACATTGGTGAAGTCAGGCGTTAAAAGGCAGAGAGGGGCTGGCGAAGAGGAAGGCCATCCAAACCCATCTCGCACAGCGGGCACTCCCTGCTCAGGATGGACGTGCTCAGAAGCCTTCCTCCCCTCCAGCTTTGAGCAGCTTCCTCTGGTACCCTTGCTGCAGGTCAGGTGCCCAACCGAGCCACGGTGCTTGGACAACAAGCAACCACAGCACGCCGAGCTCTGTCGAGATAAAAATTCTGTGTGAGCCAAATGCATTTAAGTGTCCATACGGAAAAACTGAATCCAGAGCTGAGGAACGCCGTCACAGTCCCATTCCTCAAAGCACTACTGGCTGTGCTGGTACACGCTGTTCACCTCTCTTCGGCTTCACCTCTGAGGGCCAGTTAGGCAAGGATCCTCCCAGGGATTCAAGGCCTTTATGGGGGGAAAGGAGAATAGCTGGAAGAGTTTAGCCAAACCAGATGTGAACGCACTGTCCAGAGAAAACAAACAGAAAAAAAAAAAATCAAGAAACTTCTCCCTGCTTTCCCTGAAGCAGGAGCACTGAGGTTGCCTTCCCCTCCTGCTGAACCGTGCGCGTCCTCAGCGCCACAGGATGAGCACAGCAACCTGCACAGAGAGGTAAGTGAGAGAAGCGCAGATATGACACGGGTCAGGCCTCGCTCGAGGAGACTGATCTTTTGACTCTGCATTCAGCTACAGCCACGAGCTGGACAGCATTCTCAGCGCCGAGCTCCAAGCCGAGCCTGCACTGTACAGCGTGACACTGGCTTCATCCAGAGGGGCAGAAGGGTCAAACAGCTTTCAGGCTGACTTAAATTCTTCTGGGTATTTCCAGCGGGGTCCAGCAAAGACATTTTTGACCCAGCGCTGTTTCGTTATGAAGACGTTACCACTGCTAAGTCTCACAGGAAACAGATGGTGGTTATAGAGGGGGTGAAAAAAGGCCAGACACTTAATAGCACTCAGTTTCTGTCATGTTTCTCAGCAGTTTCCAGGACAGTTTTATACTCCACTTACTTTTAATAAGGAATCCTGGATGCAGCAAAGAGAGCTACTTGCTCAACAACTTGCATCGAGGCTGAAGCAAAGCAGAAACTTAACCTAGATCTCTGCTCCCCAGGCTGTGCCGCAGCCCAACAGCTGCGCTCCGTTCCATCAGAGCACCATGAACTTCTGCTCGCACTTCTGAGATGGGAAAACATGAGCTGGATAACGGGGACGGTGGAGGCTTTTTTTCCCCCCCAACATGACCTTTGCTACAAAGTCAAGCACCCCAAGACCGGATCGTGCCAGAACTCAAAGCCCCTCGCATCCGTTTGGCCTGCGCAGGTTCGTTACTGCTGACGGCCACCTCCTACCCGATGGCAATCCCTCGGTGAACCCCGCAAAACCCAGCTCCCAGGAAGCTGCCACCAAGCAGTTCTGCACCTACCTGGCTTCCGACAGCCAAGAGAGTGACAATATACCAGAATTAAGTCTCACTGAGTTTTCAGTCCCCCCAAAATAAACCCTAGAGAGTCTGGGCTAGAAACCAAGACCTAGGGCTACAAGGTAAACTGAGGCAACGCGGACATCAGTCTTTCCGAAACAAGACAACTTTTGGATGATGAGCTTCGGAGTACGAGTGGAAATGAAGTGCCGCTGTCAGATGAGAGCTCTGCCAGCTTGCATTTAATGGAAGCTGGAGAAAGCATGGAGCAAAAGTCAGCAGCTGCTCACCAAGCAGGAGAGAAAAGGTTCCAGTAGGAGGATTGTGCCCGTGTAATCAGGCTGCAGGGGAAGGCTCAGGGGACTGCAGCAGCTACACCCACGTTCCGCCTCCTCTACGTTCTCTGTAACAGCCCTGATGAAAAGCTCGGGCTGTGCAAGGAGGCATGTGATGTTGTTTTGCAGCTATACGGGAACTTGGAGAGGAAACCGCTACTGCATATCCTACCAGATCTTGTTTCAGCAGGGAAACTTCCAAGGCGTTCAGCTTATTTCCTCAACTCCAACACGAGAGAGGGGAGAAGTGCTTTAAGGATGCCTTGTGACAGCCCTGCTGCAGCCACCAGCTCCACAAAAGCTGCTTACCGAAGTTATTACTCAGCTCAAACGGCTTGCTGAAAGCAGTCCACGGCGCAGACAAAGCGGGGCAAATGCAGCCAAAGCCCCGTGTTCAGCTTCAGCTCTCCTTAACAACAGTGATGGATCCGACCACCGCTTCTAGCCCTGGAGCTGAGACCTCCCAGCAACACCGAGCCTCCTGCATTGCCCTGGACTGAGGGGGAAATGAAAACAACAAGGAAAAGCTGTGAGACTCCCGAGGCAGACAGTCCCATCCCCAACACCTTGAGCACGGCGGGAGGCCAGGCTGAAGAAGCCAGTGCCAAGCAGAGGGCTGGCAAAAAGCATTTGTTTGAAGAGCTGCGTGCCACTCCTGGCCTGCCCGAGCTGCTGCAGGAAGGGACCTGGCGGTGCCGCCACCACCACCTGCAGCTCAGCTCCTACCTTTGAGGCCACAAGAATCCTCCTTGCTGCCCGGCCAGGGATGGAGGGCCAGGAAAAGCGCAGCCAGGAGGGCAGAGCTGCCCCCCACGCGCTCTGGCTGTGCCTTGCAGCCTCTCCATCAACAGCTCCGAGCAAGAGAATCGCTCCTGGCCGGAGCGCTTTCTCCCGCGCAGCGAGGGGGCTGCCCCCCCACGCCCCAGCACAAGAGCCAGCACAACGCCGTGCTGTAACTGGACTAAGGGCCGTGTTTATGTAACACTTGGAAATCGCTTTTACAGGGAAGGCCAGCCACAAACTGCGGGAACTGAACTCCTCTGCACTCCTCGTATCCAAGCGGACAGAACACATTTTCCGAAAGCTGGACTGGGGATACGAACCCTGACTCAAAGCATCCCACGGCGTACCCGCGCCTCGCACGAGCCCGTCCTCCTCCGGCCGCGGGGCTGCTCCTCGGGTCCCATCCGGGGGTTTGGGAGGTGTCGGTGTGACCGCTCACACATCAGGCTGCCCGGGAAGAGCTGACTGATCCCGGCCACAGGAGCCTCGGTAGCACGGTGACCTACAAGCAGACCCACTACTGCGTGAGCCTCAGGCTCTCCAAAAGCCCAAGCTCTTATTTCCCAGCAGGAGTTGAGCTGGGATTTGAGATCCCCACGCTGCTCGGGGCTCCCACCTGAAGGTGAGCTGGTCCTGGAGAGCCTCTCCAGACGCTGACTAACAGACGCTCTGCCTCAAGCCGGGGATCACTTCCGAGGGGACCTTGCCTATTTCGGCACTTTTCCAGGTGGTTCACGCACTTTAAGAGCAGCCTGAGCCAGAAGTTGGCGAGGAAGCTCGTGAACGACCGCGCTGCCTTTGTTCTCTCACCTCCCCCGCAGAGCCCAGTAAATCACAGCCAGGTCACAGCTCCCAGAAAGCTGCCTCATGCGGGAACACAACAGAACCACATCCTTTGTTTTGCTGAGTATTCCTGTGAAGCTGTACAAGTCATGGCAATCTCGAGCACTTACAGCAGTCTCCTTCCAGGCACTCCGATCTGGACGCAGTTTGCTGTCAGCTGAAGCCGACTTTGGTGCACAGCTGTGCCAGCACCGCATCTGGACATTTCAGGTGATTAACCTGAAGGACCTCACGTCCACAGCAGTAACAGTACCCTCCCCTGCAAGTCTGCTTTGTCACCACGCAGAACGGAGCCGTTACTCGGCCTTTATACAAAATAAAACACGGTTCGTTATCTGCCAGGCCTGAGGAGTAAGGTAACCGAGCGAGGGATTACGCAGCAGTCTGTGGATCGGTGGCATCACCCACGTCTCGCTCCACAAGACTGCAGCTCTCACCCTTCAGCTTGTCGCTGCGTTTATAACCGCTTCAGACCCTTCTGAAACGGATTCTTTGAAACCTGACTTGAAAAATGCCAAGAGACCCTTTGTCTTCTGCAGAATTTCAGGCCTTTTCTGTGGTTGCAAACCAGTACCAGCGATGTGCCAGGCAGCAAATTCCACCGCACCACAGCTGGGCCCAGAAGCGACTTCTCTGGCCCTTTCCCCATCCCTGTGTCACCTCTAACTCTCCACCTCCTGTTTCAGAGGTCCTCAGCCCGTGTTCCTAGCCCAGCCCTTCCTGGGGTTCAACTGAGCCCCCTCAGAGCTTCTAACCCAGCACTGCCAGCTCGCGTCTCCCCAGGAGCCCCTCGACCAAGCATCCCTCTCCTGATCCTGCAGGAGACGAGGGCACCCCTCCCGGCCTGCCTGCACCAGGAAGCTTCGGCCCTACATACCTACAAACCTCTTTCTCCACCCTGAAAGCGTGCCGAAGCAAACCATGGCTGCGCGCTCAGAAGCCCAGGACATTAACAGGACATCCAAGTGAAACCTGGTGAAGTTTAAGGGAAAAGCAACAAACCATTCAGAAGCTAGGAGGAACGGGGCAGAAGCAGCCCCACACTGCAGGGACCGAGAGCAGAGGAAGAAAAGAAACAACCCCAGCAGTGACAGGCTCCGATCCGTGCCGGGAAGCCCAGGCACTGCCATCTTCTGGCGAGGGGCAGGATCCGGGCGAGGCATCAGGCTGCACCCGCGCTGAGACGCTGACCTCAGGCGCTGCCTGAAGTGAGCTACGCGAGGCTGCGGGGTAGGTCTCCACCTGGCACAGGAGGCCAGAACAAACAGCAGCGAGCCTCTGGTGAACCCTGCAGGAAGCCAGAGACCGCAGCGTCTGTTTGGCACCACGGCTGCGCGAGGGCCGTCGTTTATTTTTGATGTGTTTTGCTTGAGCTTGCTTCAAGAGGAGAGCCGACCAGCGGGCACAGGGTGGTCTTGGGGCTGCTGCTCTTTTGTCACTCTCACAGCCAGGGCTCACGGGGCAGGAACGCTCCCGAGCCCTGCTCAGGCCCCAGCGCTCTGCCTGGCACGTCGGATGCCCGGCGTGTCGGATGCAAGGCCTCTGCGGGAGGAAAGAAAGATCCTTGGGACCCTCACAATAAAATCCTGCACTCGGCAGAAGCCTGTGGCACACGCAACACCCGTGTGCTGGAGCCAGGTACAACTGCATCCTTGGGAACTCCTCCTTTTCCCAAGAACCACGTTTAACAATTATTTGCATCTCCCTGCCACCACCCGCCTCCCAAAAGCACCGCTGAGGCTCAGCCGGCTCGCACCAAGCCCGAACCAAGCGCCTGCCGCTGCCCAGCTGGCTGCTTCCCAGCCTCACTGCCCTCAGCCGAGGAACACAAGCAACGAGAGCCCTGTGAACGCTGACGGGAAGCTACGGAAACTCCTGCTCCGAAAAAAAAAAATGCTTTTGCTCACTTTCCAAGCTCCGTACGCTCCTGTGGTACTGAGCACCACCAGCAAGGCCTGCCTGTAACCGGCATTCCGGTCCCAGATGGGGCTCCGCTCCTTCCAGCGGCACCGCTGTCCGACCCTGCCAACAGCGCTGTGTTCTCCAGGCCTCCAGCAGGATGCTACAGCTCCCAGGAGCTCCGCATCCTCCTGACAAGAGAAGTCTCAGCGCCTCCTGACCTTGGTTGTCCGAGGAGAGCCTGCCTGAGGACAGAGGTGTGCTTACACGGCCAAGCAGAGGGAAGCAGCTCCAAGCCCGTCACTGACACCTTGTGTCAGAAGCAGGAATGGGCTGCAGCAAGCTCCGAGCATCCAGCACCGGCACGCAGCACACAGGGACCCCTGGCTGAGGAACAGCCCAAGAAACGGGACTCCTGGAGCTGAAAGAGAGGAGTAAACAAGTTGTTGCTGAGGGTCTCCGGAGAAAGCTTACGCCAAAACAGCCGTTGTGCTCTCCTGGCAATTCTCGTCGTGTTTTCCAGCCCTGTTTAAAGCCAGCTCGGGAGCCTGCGGATCACAGGGAGCTATACGGCTCCTGATGGCAGTCAGCAGTCTCAGCAGGAGTTTTAATCAGCTTACTTTGTGATCAGACAAGCAGAGACGGCAGAGGATCACGCAGAAAGGCATCATCTCCTCCTTCCAGCAGCATCAAGCTGCCGGCTCAAGTCCCAAAGCACAGAAGCGGACCTCTTTGTGCTTCCATACTGACCCAAGCGCACCAGGGGGAGCAGCACCTCAGGGCTGCCACCAAAGGGCCCCACACCAGGGCGAGCACCAGAGCAGCCTCAGGTCCCTTCGGGGGGTCTCCAGAGCCTGACGAGGAGCAGGCGCAGCAGCCACCAGAGAGCTGTGAGGGGCAGGATGGTAACAACACCGTGACAATCACAGACAGCCCTAACCGAGCCACTTCAAATGCAGAAGGCACCGCAGGAAGAGCCAAGTTTACACAACCGGGTTTAGAAGGGAAAGAGAGGGAGAGAAAAAGGAGAAGCTGAAAACACAGAAACACCCCGAAGAGGAATTAGTCTGCGGGGACAAAGCTTAGGGCGTGCTGAGGCTGCTGACGACCCAGGCAGCAGGAATGCCTCCCGTCACACTCCTTCGGGCCCTGTGCTCCACAGCAAGAACAATAACGGCTTTTCTACAGCTCCGTGCTTCCAGCAGTCTGCTGAAAATAAGCTTCTGCCCTACATAAAGACATTCCAGATACTTGTAAGGTACACAAAGGCTGAAGCAAGCAAGAGCATTCTGTTCCCATTCCATCTGGGTGAGCAGCTCCAGGTGACACACAGCCAGAGTCCGCCTGCCAAGGACCCCTCCAGATGCTGAGCTTGGACCTGAACCACTCGGCGGTGACCAAGACAGAGCTGACGCTTCAGGGAGTATCCGAGCTGGAACGGCCCCACCAGGACCATCAAGCCCAGCTCCTGGCACCACAAAGGTCCACCCAGCAATTCAGAGCATATGACTGAGAGCACAGTCCAAAGGGTTCTCTAACTCCGGCAGGCTTGGTGCCGTGCCTGCATCCCTGGGGAGCCTGTTCCAGCGTGCAACCACCCTCTCAGTGAAGAACCTCTTCCTGATACCAGCCTGAACCTCCCGTCACAGCCTGACACCATTCCCGGGTCCTATTGCTGGTCACCAGGCCCTTCACCATCTTGTAGCCCTCCTCTGGACACTCCAACAGTTTCACATCCTTTTTGTACCGTGGTGCCCAGACCTGCACACAGTGCTCGAGTTGAGGCCGCACAGTGCAGAGCAGAGCAGGACAATCCCTTCCCTCGACCGACTGGCGATGCCGTGCTTGATGCTCCCCAGGGTACGGTTGGCCCTCCTGGTCCCCAGGGCACACTGCTGGCTCAGCTCGCTACCAATTGCCTGGCATTTTCAGAAGCTTAGGGCAAATCCAACCACTGCAGTCCCACCGACCTAAAAACTGACACCTCCTAACTCGCGTGTTTTCAACCCATTTCACTAGGGAGCAGGTGTTGGTGTTTGTGGGTCACAGGCACATCGCTGACCAGGCTCTTGGCACCTAGGATGGGACAGCTTTAAGCAGGGCACTGGCACAGAGAGCAGCACAGCACCAATCAGCTGGGGTGGGATCCACAACCGAGGGGTGCAGTCGATACGCCAAAAGGAAGGGATGCCATCCAGAGGGACCTGGACAAGCTTCAGAATTGGGCCCATGAGAACCTAATGAGGTTCAACAAGTCCAAGTGCAAGGTGCTGCACCTGGGCCGGGGCAAACCCAGACCTGAGAACAGGCGGGGAGAAGAACTCATTGAGAGCAGCCCTGCAGAGAAGGACTTGGGGGTTCTGGTGGACAAAAAGCTCGATGTGAGGCAGCAGTGTGTGCTCGCAGCCCAGAAGGCC